>JARHVA010000783.1:815000-902500 GCA_037957365.1 Torreya grandis | reverse complement strand
ATGTTGTGGAGATTAATATAAGGTAAGTTTTGAGACGTTATCAAAATTTAAGCATGTAAAAATGAAATTGATTGTATACTTGGAAGTAACATAATGTTAAAAATAAAATGCATAATCCTATGTAAAATTTGATAAATACTTTCAATCACTGAACCCATTATAGAAATTATGTAATATGAATTAGTAATATTTACAATATAATTTAAGAAATTATAGTGACTATGAATATAGTATAACATAAATCAATCAATGTTAATCACTATAGATATAATACAAGTGAAGGTTAAGGAATTAATGTGATCTAGGCAAGGTTTTGAATAATGTTTAAGTTCTTTCTCATTCATTGATTAATGTTGGATTAAATTTTTAGATCACTAACTACAGAGTCTTAAACATGTGTGTATCCAAATAACCCTAGTTTTGAGGATATGGTGAGTGTAACATACCTAGGAGATACACTCCTCTCAGGTGAAACACAAATAAAATAGATAAAGGAGGATTCATATTAGTATAAATAAGGGAGCCTTGGTGTTTTTGATATACTGTGAGGCATGTGGAAACTAAATTTCATGTTTAGTGTATTACTATGGATATGAGTATTAAGTTAAAACCCTCATTACATGATATATATGTATGTATATACATATATACATGTAGACACACACACACACACACACACACACACACACACACACACACACACACACACACACACACACACACACACACACACACACACACACACACACACACACACACACACACACACACACACACACACACATCAATTGGTGGAGGAAGAATTATTATATTTTATTCTAGGAGATTTTATAAAAAAACCATGAGGAGGTGATAGAAACATTAAAAGTCACCTCCTTGGTGGAGCTTGTTGTTGAATATTTTAAAGTGATTGAGATATGGGATTTATTGTTAATTTTGATTCATGATTTATTCTATTTTTTTTTATATTTAAAAATTGGATTGCCTAGATTCTTATTTATAATTTTGTGTGTATCCTCATCATCATCACTATATTAATATTTAATTATGCAAGCATTTTTATTATTGACCACTAGTGATAGATCATAAATAGATTATATTGAAATTTATGCCTATTGTAGCTTTTCTTGGATTGATTATTTTATTTATGTCATAACTATCACTTATGCACAAATTTATGTAATAGGATCCTTGCTTTATTTAAGAGTTTATACTTAAGATAAATTTTCATTGATATGCATTTTTATTTGCTTAGGATTTTTTATACTTGATGAGGTATTATTTATATTTATTAATTCACCCACTTCATCAGTATACATTTTGATAATGTAATTGGTTCTTGAGATGGTATTATATAAATTTTATTTAATCTAGATTATGTAGTTTTGAAAAAGTGAAAAGATGCATCATCAAATAAAATTGTGTACTCATGCATATCATATATGAATTTAATACATATATGAAATTTATAAGGTAGATGCTATATTTCATTAATTTAAGGTTGATTCAAAATTAAATTACATTGTTACTATCAAGATATAACTTTGTAGAGATTTTGTTGAGGCCCAATAATAAATCCATTATAATAGTTCAAAATATACTCATAGGAATGGTATAAAAAACCTATATATATTTCATGGAAATTTAAAAATTATATTTATTAAAGACCAATTTATGTATGAAGTCATAACTATAAATATTTATTCCATAACCATTGTCAAATAATGCATTTTTAACTATATGTCCATGTATTTGGATTAGAACAAACAATGGAATATTTTGATCGATGATATAATTGGGAGTTAAATATTATTTATGAAAAGTAATAATATGATAAATATCATTAAAATGATTGTTAATATAAGTGAGTGAAGTTTGTTTTATATTAACATGAAGGTTTATATCTCAAAAAATTGCATATAATATATCCTTGTAAGTTAATGCCATTTGTAATAGTTTAAGAATATAATTTTTGATGTTAGTATTCTTTAATTTGTCTCATATGTAAAATTAATTGATTAAAGGATTTAATTCAATGGATCATGGTGGTGATGGGTGGGGGGTGGGGTTCAAGGGGTGTTTGTGGGTGGTGAGGTAACATTAGGAATATTACCTCATTAAGTATTAACAAAAAAAAAAAATTGAGTTTGATTAAAAGATTAAATTCATGTATTTTCAATGTTATAACAATGTGAAGTATGATGTAGTGGAGATTATTCTAAGGTAAGTTTTGAAACATTATAAAATTTTAAGCATGTAAAAATGAAGTGCATAGTATATTTGGAAGTAAGGTAATGTTTAACAATAAAATGCATAATCTTGTGTAAAACATGATAAATACTTTCATTCATTTAACCCATTTTATAAATTTTGCAATATGAATTAGGACTATTTACAATATAATTTAAGAAATTATAGTGAATATGAATATAGTATAATGTAAATCAATAAATGCTAATCACTATGGTTACAATACAAGTGAAGGTTAAGGAATTAGTGTGATCTAGGCAAGGGTTTGAATAATGTTTAGGCTATAAAATATTCTTTCTCATTCATTTATTAATGTTGGCTTAGATTTTTAGATCACTAACTACAAAGGCTTAACCATGTGTGTAGCGCACTAACCCTAGTTTTGAGGATATGGTGAGTGTAAGATACCTAGGAGATACACTCCTCTCAGATGAAACACAAATAAAATGGATAAAGGAGGATAAATATTAGTATAAATAAGGGAGCCTTGGTGTTTTTTATATACTGTGAGGCATGTGGAAACTAAATTTCATGTTTAGTGTTATATTATGGATATGAGTATTAGGTTAAACCCTCATTACATAATATATATGTATTTATATACACATATACATGTACACACACACACACACACACACACACACACACACACACACACACACACACACACACACACACACACACACACACACACACACACACACACACACACACACACACACACACACACACACACACACACACACATCAATAGGTGGAGGAAGAATTATTATATTTTATTCTAGGAAATTTTATAAAAAAACCATGAGAAGGTGATAGAAACATTAAAAATCACCTCCTTGGTGGAGCTTGTTGAATATTTTGAATTTGTTGATATATAGGATTAATTGATAATTTTGATTCATGATTTATTCTAGTTTTTATATTTTTAAAAATTGGATTGCCTAGATTCTTCTATATAATTTTGTGTGTATCCTCATAATCATTACTATATTAATATTCAATTATGCAAGCATTTTTATAATTGACCACTAGTGATTGTTCATAAAAAGATTCTATTGAAATTTATGCCTATTTTAGCTTTTCTTGGATTGATTTTTTTATTTATGTCATAACTATCACTTATGAACAAATTTGTGTAAAAGGATTCTTGCTTTATTTAAGGGTTTGTACTTAAGATAAATTTTTAGTGATATGCATTTTTATTTGCTTAGGTTTTTTATACTTGATGAGGTATTATTTATATTTATTGATTTACCCACTTCATCATTAGACATTTTGATAATGGAATTGGTTCTTGAGATGGTATTATATAAATTTTATTTAATCGAGATTATGTAGTTTTGAAAAAGTGAAAAGATGCATCATCAAATAGAATTGTGTACTCATGCATATCATATATGAATTTAGTAAATCTATGAAATTTATAAGGTAGATGTTAAATTTAATTAATTTAAGGTTAATTCAAAATTAAATTAAATTTTTAATATCCAAATACAACTTTGTAGAGATTTTTTTGAGGCCCAATAATAAATCCATTATAATAGTTCACAATATACTCATAGGAATGGTATAAAATACCTATATATATTACATAGAAATTTAAAAATTATATTTATTAAAGACCAAATTATGTATGAAGTCATAACTGTAAATATTTATTCCATAACCATTGTCAACCAATGCATTTTTAACTATTTGTCCATGTATTTGGATTAGAATAAACAATGGAATATTTTGATCGATGATATAATTGGGAGGTAAATATTATTTATGAAAAGTAATAATATGATAAATATCATTAAAATGATTGTTAATATAAGTGAATGAAGTTGGTTGTGTATTAACATGAAGGTTTATATCTCAAAAAAATTCATATAATATATCCTTGTAAGTTAATGCCTTTTTTAATAGTTTAAAAATAAAATTTTTGATCTTAGTATTCTTTAATTTGTCTCATATGTAAAATTCATTGATTAAAGTATTTAATTCAATGGAGCGTGGTGGTGATGGGTGGGGGTTGGGGTTCAAGGGGTGTTTGTGGGTGGTGAGGTAACATTAGGAATGTTACCTCATTAAGTATTAACAAAAAAAAAATTGAGTTTGATTAAAAGTTTTAATTCATATATTTTCAATGTTATAACAATGTGAAGTATGATGTAGTGGAGATTATTCTAAGGTAAGTTTTGAAACATTATAAAATTTTAAGCATGTAAAAATGAAATGCATAGTATATTGGAAGTAAGGTAATGTTTAAAAATAAAATGCATAATCTTGTGTAAAATTTGATAAATACTTTCATTCATTGAACCCATTATAGAAATTATGCAATATGAATGAGGACTATTTACAATATAATTTAAGAAATTATAGTGAATATGAATATAGTATAATGTAAATCAATCAATGTTAATCACTATGGATGCAATACAAGTGAAGGTTAAGGAATTAGTGTGATCTAGGAAAGGGTTTGAATAATGTTTAGGCTATCAAATATTCTTTCTCATTCATTGATTAATGTTGGCTTAAATTTTTAGATCACTAACTATAAAGGCTTAACCATGTGTGTAGTCCACTAACCCTAGTTTTGAGGATATAGTGAGTGTAACATACCTAGGAGATACCCTCCTCTCAGATGAAACACAAATAAAATGGATAAAGGAGGATTCATATTAGTATAAATAAGGGAACCTTGGTTTTTTTGATATACTGTGAGGCATGTGGAAACTAAATTTCATGTTTAGTTTTATAATATGGATATGAGTATTAGGTTAAACCCCTCATTCCATGATATGTGTGTGTGTGTGTGTGTGTGTGTGTGTGTGTGTGTGTGTGTGTGTGTGTGTGTGTGTGTGTGTGTGTGTGTGTGTGTACACACACACACAAGGAAGAATTATTATATTTTATTCTAGGACATTTTATTAAAAAACCATGAGGAGGTGATAGAAAATTTAAAATCACCTCTTTGGTGGAGCTTGTTGTTGAATATTTTCAAGTTGTTTATATATAGGATTAATTGATAATTTTTATTCATGACTTATTTTAGTTTTTTTATTCTTAAAAATTGGATTGCCTATATTCTTATATATAAGTTTGTGTGTATCCTTGTCATCATTACTATAGTAATATTCAATTATGCAAGCATTTTTAGAATTGACCACTAGTGATATTTCATAAATATATTATATTAAAATTTATGCCTATTATAGCTTTTATTGGATTGATTATTTTATTTATGTCATAACTATCACTTATGGACAAATTTATGAAATAGGATACTCCATTTGGTTAAGGATTTATAATTAAGATAAATTTTCATTGATAGGCATTTTTATTTGCTTAGGAATTTTTATATTTGATAAGGTATTATTTATATTTATTGATTTACCCACTTCATCATTATACATTTTGATAATGAAATTAGTTCCTAAGGTGGTATTATATGAACTTTATTCAATGGAGATTATGTAGTTTTGAAAAAGTGAAAAGATGCATCATGAAATAGAATTATGTATTCATGCATATCATATACAAATTTAGTACACATATAAAATGTATAAGGTATATGTTACATTTCATTAATTTAAGGTTGATCCAAAATTAAATTGTATTGTTACTATCTAGATACAACTTTGTAGAGATTATTTTGAGGCCCAATAATAAATCCATTGTAATAGTTCACAATATACTCGTAGGAATGGTATCAAATAGATATATAGATTGCATGTAATTTTAAAAATTATATTTATTAAATACCAATTTATGAATGAATTGATAAATATACATATTGATTCCATAACCATTGTCAACCAATGGATTTTTAACTATTTGTACATGTATTTGCATTAGAATAAACAATGGAATATTTTGATCGATGATATGCTTGGGAGGTAAATATTATTTATGAAAAGTTATAATATGATAAATATCATTAAAATTATTGTTAATATAAGTGAATGAAGTTGGATGTGTATTAACAGGAAGTTTTATGTCTAAAAAAATTACATATAATATATCCTTGTAAGTTAGTGCCTTCTGTAATAGTTTGAAAATATAATTTTTGATGTTAGTATTCTTTAATTTGTCTCATCTGTAAAATTCATTGATTAAAGTATTTAATTCAATGGAGCATGGTGGTGATGGGTGGGGGGTGTTCAAGGGGTGTTTTTGGGTGGTGAGGTAACATTAAGCATGTTACCTCATTGAGTATTAACAAAAAAAAATAGATTTTGATTAAAAGATTAAATTCATGTATTTTCAATTTTATAACAATGTGAAGTATGATGTAGTGGAGATTACTCTAAGGTATGTTTTGAAACATTATCAAATTTTAAGTATGTAAAAGTCAAATGCATAGTATATTTGGAAGTGAGGTAATGTTTAATAATAAAATGCATAATCCTGTGTAAAATTTGATAAATACTTTCATTCATTGAACCCAATATAGAAATTATGAAAAATGAATTAGGAATATTTACAATATAATTTAAGAAATTATAGTGACTATGAATATATTATAATGTAAATCAATCAATGTTAATCACTATGGATACAATACAAGTGAAGGTTAAGGAATTAGTGTGATCTAGGAAAGGGTTTGAATAATGTTTAGGCTATCAAATATTCTTTCTCATTCATTGATGAATGTTGGCTTAAAATTTTAGATCCCTAACTACAAAGGCTTGACCATGTGTGTATCCCACTAACCCTAGTTTTGAGGATATAGTGAGCGTAACTTACCAAGGAGATACACTCCTCTCAGGTGAAACACAAATAAAATAGATAAAGGAGGATTCATATTAGTATAAATAATGGAACATTGGTGTTTTTGATATACTATGAGGCATGTGGAAACTAAATTTCATGTTTATTTTTATATTATGGAAATGATTATTAGGTTAAAACCCTCATTCCATGTTGTTTATAAACATATGTTCATAAATAAATTCATGACAACCACTAAGTAGTTTAAAAACTATAGGAATAAAGTTTCTAAAATAAAAAATAAAGTGATAAATAAAGACCAAAATATTTTTGTTTTCAAGAATCAATTGAATTTCAACCTGAGGTCAAAAGCAATAGATTTAGTGTTAGAATGATCTTAGGTGACAACATATTTTTTAGTGTTATTTTTAAGTAAGGATAAATAAATTGAATTATTTTGTGTGAAATATTATTTAAAGTTGAAGGATTTTTTATTTTAATGTCAGGATTTTAAATAACTTTGATATAAATCATACTCTAAAAATCAATGAAAAATAATAAGCAATATTCTAACAATAACGAGTTCACTATAGTTATTAACCATTTTAATTTAATATGACTTAAACTAATTGAATTAAAATATTGAAATAGAAATTTTGATATGTATTGATTTGATAATGAAATAAAATCAATATATAATATGCTATAACATTTATATAAATGATAAAATTTATACAAATAGTAAAAATCCTAGGGATGTGAAAACATCTATAAGATTAAAATAGACATGACTATGTAATATCATAGTAATTAACTATGTGAAATTAACCTACATATAGACTTATGCTAAAGGAAGTAATTAACAGTTTATTGGGACAAGTACATGGGAGGTAGATAGGGGTTTACTTCAACCTTGTCTACGTATTGCATCTGTGTCATAGTTGATTGTTGTAGACACCTAAATCTAACCATCAATGACCTCTTATCAAGTTTTTGACTAATTTACCCCAAAATGCACAATTTGGCCTAAAATAACTAAAGAAAATTAAGATAATTGAAATATATATATTCAATTTCCAATTTTGGCCTCAATATCACTAAATGGGGCAATGCAATTTATGGTCCAACTAACTTTGATCTGATCATTTTGAGTCAAAATGCCAATTTTATACCTAGGTGCTCTAGATTACTCTTTCATATAAAATTTATTGTATTGGATGTGTGTCTTTGTTATTTGGTTTTGAAAACATCCTAAGTGGGATAATGGATCCAAATCATCTGACATTGACTTCTAATTCTAATCCAATCAAATTTTAGACCAATAATAAGGCATTTTGATCAATTTGAGTAATTTGTGCACAACGTGCTTAATCATGCTTAAGAGATAATTATTCCAAATCAAATATTAATTAATAATTCCATGGAAACTTGTTGAAAACTTGTTTTTATAAATGAATATTGAATATCTGCATCATCAAGTGACCTCATTTCTTGGGAAGACATCCCTAGGCCATAAATGCCATAAATATTAGGATTATGGGTCTCCCATGCCTCTTTATTACCTCCCATTCCTCATTAATTTTCCTTATTACAAAGTCATGATGAGTATAATTATGGATTTTAATTACATAATTCAATTAATCCATGACCACGCATCTCAATCTCGAGATGGGCGGTCATGGTTGATTCTGGTCATTCTTGAAAATCTATAAATAGAGAGGCCATGAACATCATTTTTAAGATTAATTTTTTCAAAGTTACCTTTTAATATTAATTTAAAGATCTATCACATGCAAAATTTATGATGCCAAAATATTGATCCAAGCCAAGCCAAAGCCACAAGGTGCCAAGGAGAAGAGGAGATAGCCAAACCACCTTTGATGAAGACTTCATGAGCACAAGCCAAGAAAGCCACTACAACAAGAATTTGGAGAATCTAAGGAAGGTGAAGGATTATTGTTTTTCTTTACTTTTTATTTATGCTTTTAAATTTTTTTTGTTATTAAGCTCACCCTTCTAACTAGGCCTAGAGATGTATGCTAATTAGTGTGTTTTTATCTATTTGTGTGCATTTTTGGACTAACACAATACTAATCACCTCTCTTGAGTGAAATTTATAGTTCACATAATGGCACACTTGGTGGAATTTCACCTCACAAATTTGATAAAATATCACTTAAAAGTAACATACTAACCATTTTCATGAAGGGTATTAGTGTGTGGAAGCAAAAAAGATGAAGATTTGAGTAAAAAGCTTATTTTTTGGAGCCCATAGTTTTGTTCTTAGGACTATATAATTTGGATCCCAAATCGGCCTAACTTAACCCAACTCACCCAAACTTGACTGAAACCACCCCAAATTGACCCAGCTTGCCTCGACTTAGATCCCAGCTCAACCTAAATTCAATCCTAACTTGACCCAACTCACCCTAACTTAGATCCCAACATGTCCTAACTCAGATCCCAAATCAACTTGACCCAACTCACCTTGACTCAAATTCCAACTCAGATGGACTTGACCCAACTCACCATGTCTTGGATCCCATCTCACCTTGACTCAGGTCCCAACACAACCTAGATCCCAGCTCACCCTGACTCAGATCCCAACATAGCCTAACTTGACCCAAATCACCCTAACTTAAATACCAACTCAACTTGGATCCCAACATACCCTGATTCAGACCCCAAATTGACATGACTTGACCCAACTAACCCTTACTCAGATCCCAAATTACCCTGACTCAGATCCCTACTTAAATATGTCAACCTGAGAGTTCATTTTCATAAGTTAATTGTTTCATCTTTAAAAATGCTTTACAACTAAACCACTTGCTAACATTTTTCTTGGAGGACCAACTTGGAAAATTGCTAAAATGTGTTTAAATCATCTTTTACAAGCTTTAAAATGAACTAGGAAAATTATTTTGGTGCCTAATATAACATTTATGTGCTTAATTAAGTGTTTAGCATTAGTTTTCAAAGTTTATAATTTTAATACCAAGGGGTCAAATAAACACCACCAAATCCTTCATTTGGGCCTAAAATTGAATGAACTTGTCAATTTGTTTTCATTAATTCAATTAGTACTTTATTTTCACAAAATACAAAGATGTTGCATGTATGATATTCTATTTTTCCCCTTTAGGGAACCCTTAGAATCAAAATTACTTTCCTTATTTTCAAATTACTTAGTCCAAGGCAAAGAAAGAACGTCATCTAAAGCACTCCCAAAAACTTGTAAAAGTACTGGGTGACCTTGACAATGACCCTAAAGTATTTCTATTTTATGCTTTCTTTATTTCATGTAAACTTGGATTATGAGGGGGATTTTATTACCTCTCATGAGTTATTTAGGGAAGCTTTAACCAGGGTTTTCACCTCCCAACATTGACTTCATTTGGCTCTATATTAGAGTTGCACATACGACATAGTGGCACTTTGGACATCACACTACACTAAAAAAATAACAAGATGTAGTGGTTTCAAAAAGGACTAGACCTTTTTACAATAATCCAAGTGATACAGACCAAAAATATATGCCTTTCTTTTACATTGTTTGATGTGAAAGTCATTGTCCAATTAATTCCCCTAGAATGTTCAGAAACTTTTAGATCCTAGAGAAATCCCCACTTGTCACAAGACTATTATTGGTACAAGGTATTCCTCAAGGTCCATGTCATAGTATAGAAATTTGGGAGAAGGGTGTGTAAAAACCCTATTATATAATGCACATTTAATTATGGATGAACACTTAAAATCCTCTCAAATGACGTATATTGATAGATTCCAACAATACCAAGCAACCTTGTTAGTTTAGGATCTAATAGTGATTAATTTTTGTCCTAGATTAAAGTCTTGTTTAGATTCAAAACTTGGTGTAAACAAATGATGCAAACCAAACACATGGTCCTCATTTTATTTTAAGCATAGAGGTGTTATGTTTCCCACTTGAAATCATCAATTTGCCTTGATCAAAGTTCATCAAAACTTAGAGTCATATCATCCAATTTGGCACAGTTATGCTACCCAATTGAGTCTAGACCTTTGACAAAGTTTTTTAAGTCCTTAATTTATAATATAAATTCAAAATTTCACCTTTATAAATTCATAGGGTTGATGTATTAAGTGGGTTCACCATTTTCACTAAACTTGAGGGAACTTAGGTTTAATTTCTAATTTGGTTTGAAGGCCATTTAAGACTCATGATCATTATCATCACTTGATAGACTTAAGTCATTTTATGCTAAACACTTGTACTTTGAGTCTATGCACCATAAAATTTTGAGTCAAAAAAGGTAGTGTTATGCTATCAAATTTTTGAGAAATTATCTTTGCCTTAGTGAGTTTTTGAAACAATAATTTTGTCACATCTTCTGGGTAGTCTAGCACTATTAACTACCCAAAACATTTAAAATATTTTTTCATAGGCCCTATTGCATAGAGTTCAAATTTATTCCTATATTTGCAAACGAATCTGAGTATACTTTTGTGAACCTTTTTCTAGCACAGTTATGCCATTCACTTTTGTATATCTTATTTATCAAAAGAACCAAGTTTTATACCATTATTTATGAGAAAATAAACTATCTCTAAGTGCCTTTTGTTTCATGCCTTATACCTATTTGATCGATTCCATGTCCAAGAATAAAATACCTAATGTTTGTAAGAAGTGTTTTATAGGCCCTATTGCATAGAGTTCAAATTTGTTCCTACATTTTCAAACCAATATGAGTATACTTTCATGAACTTTTTTCTAGCATAGTTATGCCATTCACTTTTGTCTATCTTATTTATCAAAAGAACCAAGTTTTATACCATTATTTATGAGAAAATAAACTATCTCTAAAGTGCCTTTTGTTTCATACATTATACGTATTTGATCGAGTCCATGTCCAAGAATAAAATGCCTAATGTTTGTAAGAAGTGTTTAAAATCTATTGGATTAAAAATTTAATCTATTTTCAAAGTCTAACTATTGACACCATTTGGCCAAAAGTCCTAGTGCATGCCTTCTTTGAGCCTAGCTTTTAATGCCACGTTTGGCCCAAAGACTTAGCAAATTTTAATTTCCTAGATTAGATTGATTTGAAACACTTTGACCTTAGAATTTGGCATTTAAATTTTTGGTTCATTTACTTAATCTTTTTGTGTAATACGTGTAATGTTAGACACTTAATGTTATCTTGTGTTATCATAAATCTTTGCATAAACCTTTTGATCCTTTTGACAAATATAGACCAATTTTGAACATCATCTTTTTATACATTTTCCTTTTATATTTTGTATCTCTTCCCTTTCTATCACAAAGCATTGAATATGGATCCCAACATGTATTCTAACACTTGTAGTGGACTCATGTACAATCTAGGTATTAGTAATGGGGTTGCGCAAGAAGAAATGGTGTGAGACCCCTACTTGGATAATATTGATTATGAGATGGATATTTATCCCTCTTATAATACTAAATTAGGGGCACAAAGACAAGATCCATTGGCTAACTATTTGGTTAATACACCACCTTATTCAAAATAAGACCAAGAACAAACCACATAATACCTAGCTATCATACTCATAACTGATGAACCAGTTCTTCAATAGTCATGATCTACTAATATACCTTCCACGTATGATCCTTTTTTTTTTGAAAATTATTTTGTAGAGATTAAAGATGAGATTTTGGTTTGATCCATAGAGGTATGGGATAAGTTTCCAATAGATTTCCCTCATAAGAATTTACTAAGTCTAGTAAGAATGCTCCACAACATAATTTATGATAAACATGCTTATTCTATCAATCCTTTAGCTCTAGTCCAAAAAACCTTTTAAGACCCTAATATGCCTAATAAAGGCAAAAAAATCATGGAAGACCACTTTAACCAAATGTAGATAGCATATCAAACCTACTTGAATCTTGCATGCAATTTCAATTAGATGACCATGGTGAGCAAACATCTTATTGACTTAGTTCCTTTAATAGGAGTTTTGATAGAGTTAACTAGTCAATAAAATTAGAGTTCATACCCATTCATGGAAAACACTTCAGTAAATAACTTACTGCATATGCCCATTATTGAAGAAGTGTCTTCTACTTCTATAAAAAAAAATGAACAAAATATAGTGGACAATGTGCAAGCAACATCCAATCCAAACCAAATTAGTATTAATGCACAAATAACTAGTCAAAAACATGTGCATATAGTTAATAGCATGATTGGATCATCATATCAAGGAGTAATATTTTTTGCATCCCAACCTCAACCAACTACTTCATCAAGTGTGTAACTAATAGGATTAGGTAGTCAACCAACAACCAATATCATGCTTCAACAACTGAATGTGATGAATCCTACTCCTTAAAAAATGATGAGTATTATTATATAATATCAAACATAATCTAGTGTACCAATGTAATAGAGGCTAAATATATTACCACCTCAATAAGGGACAACTAATGTTCCACCTCGTCAGGTAGTGGAAAATATACCTCAGTCACACACTAGTGTACTAATCGAAAACCAAATGCTAACTATACAACAACATGTAAATATTGGTCAGTGATAGATGTTGAATCTTTAACATTATTTTGCTTCCCAATAAGGATTCATGTAACAAGGAGGCTTTCATGTTTCTCAAGTACCTGCTAGATAACAATGGGTTCAAAATGTACCACAAGTTTAGAGACAAGGTCTTGGTCCATAAGTTCTCACTTAACAACAAGGCTCGATTAGTCAACAACATGTCCCATTTTAACCATAGGGATCATATTATATTTATATCCCTCCATCCCAACCATAAAATCCTCCCATTCAAACCTTCATAACCAACCCAAACTAGAATATCACACAACTAAATGTACAATTTCAAGTACATCCTAATCCATGTATACATATTCCTAGTCCATTTCCCAACCAAACCAATATACCCCAATATATATATCCATCATACATAGGTCAAAGTGTCCCACTTGTGACCTCCTAACCATCTACCCAAATCAATATTCTCCCTCAAACCAATGTTCCTTCTAGTTTCCTATCCCAACAATTCTAATAGATGAAAGATACAATTACTACTATTTAGGTTGGAAAATAGACTAAAAATTTTAAGTTAGATTACATGTTTTCTTATCTATTCAATATGGAGTACTTGTAGATACCATTTCTTCCAAGATACAAACCACCAAAATTCAACAAATACAAAGGGAAAGGTGACCCTAAGGCCCATTTAACTGAGTTCTTTGTCACATGTCAACCAATAGCATATAACGATATATAAATTTTATTATTTCTTCCAAATAACTTGGTTGGACAAGACTTGCAGTGGTTTTTAAAGTTTCCAAGGAATTTAGTAATAGATTTTGATGATCTTTCTGATAAGTTTGTGCAGCACTTTTCCTATAATCTAAAACATGAGATTTGATTGGTTGAATTAACATAAACAAAACAAAGGGTTGGTGAGAGTTTTAAAAGGTATCTATAGTGATGGTGAGCCCTTGAAAGTTGATTCACCCATAGTTTACTAGATAAACAATTAGCCTCTATATTTACTAAAAAAATTCATAGTGAGATAACTTATCATCTAAAACTACAATGTGCACATACTTTCAAGGAGATCATCGATAAAAGTTTGTTGATTGAATGATCCCTTATTAATAAAGGGATCATTAAGCTTATGTTAACTAATAAGAATCAAAGTACAAAACAAGTAAGTAGCCAAAAACAACATCCAATCTAAGTGCAAACATCACAACCAACACAGGTCAATAACCAAGATAGACCAAAGCAATTCAACTACAATATAAATATTATGGGTAATGGAATAACTAAGTCACATCATGTCCAAATAGTGAAAACATCATCTATACCACCTTTTCATCTTAATCCTACCTAATAACCTCTCCATCCAACACCAAAAGCACAACAACCAAGACTTGTGTAACAAATGTAGCAACTTTTACAATTACAAACCCCTCCTCCAAGGAGAACTATGCCTACATGTCATGTAATTAGTGACCTAGGAGAGCCTATTGAGTCTATGTTTCACAAAATTGCCACTAGTAATCTAATTATTTATACTATACCAAAGCATTATCCATAATGCATTCCTTATTTTGATTCATACCATGAAAATGAATTCTATGAATATCATCAGGCCAATGGGCATAATCTACAAAGATGTGTATAAATCAAGTATTTGATTAAGAATATATTGGATAATGGAGAGATAACATTGGATAATGGTGCTTCCACCTCCAATAATAATCTTGGGATTTATCAAAACCCCTTTGCCCAATATAACACATAGTGGTAGTATAAAAATCATCATCAACAACACCAGTCAGTGTAACAACAAAATCAACAATATCAAAATCAAAGGTTTAACCAGTAGAAATAGTAGAATTAAAAATAAAACCCAAAATGTCAAAACAATAGACAAAACCAAGGTCAAAACAGTAACAACCAACAAACCTACCATGTAGTTGCACATGAATACAACAAGGTTGTGGGTCATATTTTAGGGGGTAGCGTTAATACCATCTCTATTAATCCTAGATCAAACACTAATAAATCTAGACCATTGATAAATAATACCACTTAACTAAATTATATGAATAATTCTTCTTTGACCTAGTATTACACATATCCAAACCAACAAATTTGAACTCCCACTTTTGGACCATATACCGATAACTCACCCTTGCCACGTGAACACATACAAGTGCATTGGCAATCCAGACTTGGCATATCTAGTCCTAAACCATTCCCAACATTTGTTAGAATTTATGGTCCAACATATAATCTTGATTGTGAAATCATAACTTGGAAGTCAAAGATTACTATCCCAAGTCCACAACCATCTACCACTTTCCTTTTTATCCAACTAATTGTTCATCCTTGGAATAAACCATTCACCATTGACCAAGATAAAAAGTTTGATATTGTGGAATAATTATAGAAGACACCATCATAAATTTCTATTTTATATTTGTTGTGATGTCAACAATCCATAAGAACATTTTTAATGAGTTTTTAATCCGATCCACTATTGTTAGTGATATATACCCTGATAATTTTCAAGCTTTGGTTGGACACCAAGCTCTAGCCCAATAAGTCATATTCAACCAAAGTGATATGTCTTCCCTTGGCCTATTCCATAATAATCCATTTTATATATAATTTTATATAAAGTTGCATAAAGTGAAATGTGTCCTTATAGACAATAGATCAAGCCTCAACATAGTGTCTCTAAAGCTCATCAAGCTTATTGAGTATATAATGGCAGATATCCAAAAAAAATGATAATATCAAAGCATATGATAATTAGGAAAGATAATCATAAGGCACTATTAGCTTATTGGTTATCATTGGGCCTTTAACCCATGATACACTTCTACATGTGCTTTATCTTGAGTTTTTATATAATATGTTTCTAGGTAGGCCTTGGTTACATGAGATTCATGTAGTCCCAATGCTATAGTAATGTATTAAGTTCTCCCACTTAGAGATGGAAGTGAATATTCTAAGAGATTTACACCCTTATGAACACTAAAAACATATTGAGGTCAAGTTTCAAATCTCTAATTAACAATACAACATGAGTCCAAGTTCTAAGTAGGATAAAGGAAAGATCATACTTATTGATCCTCCACAAGATAATTACATAGATCCTAATAACTTGGATTCCCTTTCCCACATGCCACCTCCTAAAGCTTCCAATCATTTCACCATTTTAGATAATGTCCCAAGGGATTATGTGACCCATGATACCTTCCATATTGCCAATCTTCCTTAGAATCCAAACACCTTTGGGAAACCTAAAAATACCCCACACATGCATTGGAAATAAATGAATAATGATAAGGGACCTATCATGTTTGTACCAACATCTGGGCTAGAACCAGACCCTCTTGAAGGGGATAGATCATGGTTGTACAATGACAACCAAGATGATTGTTATAAAAGTTCAAAGTATCCTATTCCCAATATGATCATGGAGCATCAAAATTATGAAGGAAGAGGCCTCAGACTAAATCAACAAAGAACCATTGAATTAATTTCTATGACTAAGTTTAAAAGACCATATGGACTTGGATTTAAACCACCTGGGGGTGACCCCACATATCTTATTCAAGTAACATTGCTAGTGGGTACTGATGATGATGCCAAAAACAAAGTAGAGTTTGATCATAGCCTCACCTTTGATTACTTAGTTGAGACTAACCTATTTGATAATAATGCCATATTTAGTCTTACCCCAATCATTTTTCATAACCCATTGCCATTATACTATCCCCAAATAATAAATTAGGACCAACAAGAATCTAATTTTTTGATTGATGAGTTTTAGAATGATGAGGAATTATGTGACTTTTAAAGCCTTAGAGACAATGTTCCATTTGGAGATCATAAATGAGGATTCTCAATTTCATTAGATCTAAAAACCTATTTTGGAGAGCAGGCGAACACCTTTAGCCAAAAAATAAAAAATAAAACATTGAGGTCCCCAAGTGAAAACCTCTTTGAGGTGATTTTTGACTAGGTAAAAAGTAAAGATAAAGGCCAGTCTGGTGGTGAAAACTTATTTCAAGTGCTGTTAGTTGTGGGTGTTCATTCTTTTTCAAATTTAGAGTAGGAGACCATGAGTGATGAACTTGCCTATGGATTCAAGTTTAGTTTTGCTCAACAAAAATTATTTAAATGAATTCTTCAAGAATTTCTTATTATTTTTGTCACATGGCTAGATCTTCCATTAGGTGACTCAGATTCATCATGCCTAAGAGATGTTGAAGAGTAAGTCCTAATAGAGTACCCTGATATAGTCCAATAGTTCAAGTCTTTGCCTACTATCCTAGAAGATGGTTCGACCCTTTAGTCAAAGATACAATATAGGTAAACATCAAGATGACCTAAAATGGATAAAATTAGGTACATCCCTCACTAAGGAGGAACATGAATTATTTACATCTCTGTTGAGAGAATTTGTAGATATCTTTGCATGGACTTATTCTGACATGCCAAGTTTGTACCCCACATTGGTTTTTCACCACCTTGTGGTCAATCCTGATGCTAAACCAATGAAAGAAAATTTGCGTAAGATGCATCCTCACATTATTATATTAATAAATAAAGAGCTGGAAAAACTCTTAGAATTAAGATGTATTCGGTCTGTTGACTACTTAGAATCGATATCTAATGTTATACGTATTAGCAAAAAATGTAAAGGAATCAAAATCTATACTATTTTTTGAGAAATAAAAAAAGTTTTTCCTAAGGATGACTTTCCATTTCCTAATATTGACATGATAATAAAATCCATGATAGGTTATGAAATGCTTTCACTCATGGATGGCTTTTTATGATACAACTAGATTAGAATAACACCAAAAGACCAACATAAAATAACATTCACCACTCCATGGGGAAAATTCTATTATCAAGGAATGCCATTTGGTATTAAGAATGATAGAGATACATATAAAATGGCCATGCCTATCATATTCCATGATATGATGTGTGATATTGTTGAAGACTATGTCAATGACATATTAGGAAAATCCAAAACCAAGGCTGACCATCCAATAGTGTTATATAGGATATTTAAAATATTACAAGAGTATAAATTTAGACTCAATCAAAAGAAATATGTGTTTAGAGTAACCTCAATAAATTTACTTGGCTTCATTGTGTCTCATAGGGTCATTGAAGTCGATCCGGCCCAAGTCTATGCTATAATTGAGATGCTATGACCAACCAATTTGAAGCAATTCCATAGTTTATAGGGAAAGATCTAGTCAATCCAGTGGTTCATCTCTCAGTTAGAAAAAAAGTGTCATCTATTTACACATCTTCTAAGGAATGGAGTTACATTTCACTAGGATGACCACTAATAAACAACTTTTCAACAACTCAAGGACTATCCAGTTAATCCACTTATTTTGTTATCTCCTATGTGAGGAAGATCATTCTTATTGTATCTATTAGCTACTGATAATGCCTTGGGAGCACTTTTGGCTCAACATGATAAGAATGGAAAATATCATGTAGTATACTACTTAATCCATACCTTGGTGACATATGAACACAACTATGCACCTATTAGAAAAGCTTATCTAGCCATGGTCTTCATAGCTTAGAAACTATGCCATTACATGTTGAACAATAAGACCATGGTCATTTTAAAAGTAAATCCACTCAAGTATCTACTATCTAAAATATATTTAAAAGGTAGAATGGCCAAATGGATAATAACTCTTAGTGATTTTGACATAAAGTATGTCAATTAGAAGGCAATCAAAGGATAGGTCCTTACAGATCAACTTGATGAAGCACCCCTTATAGACACACAACCACTCACATTTCCTTTTCTTGATGAATCCATAATGAATATCATTGACACACCTCTTGGGGATCATCACTAGAATCTATATTTTGATGGTTTATTTACTACACATGGATTAAGGGTATGTATTTTATTTATTACACCATAGGGGATCTAATCCTTAAATAATTCATAATTAATTTTCCTTGTACAAATGACATGGCTGAGTATGAAGCACTTATCATAAGACTTTGACAGGTCGTACAATGGAATATATCTCATCAAAGGTTCATGGTAATTCTTAATTAATCATCAATTAGGTCATAGACCATTTTCAGACCAAATATGACAAATTGGTTCTATATAAGGCTATGATCAATACCCTAAAGCAATAAATTACAAATATCTAATTTGAGCATATACCAAGGGCCAGTAATAGAAATGTAGATGCCATGGCTACTATTATCTCTTTGATTTGATAAATAGACAAATCTAGATAATATCAGTTCCTTATTAAGAATTTGTTTACACCAGCTCATGAACCTTTAATTGTTGTAACAATTTTTGATATTTTTAGTCCGAATTCTATTTGGTACTTAGACCTTTAAAACTACCTTCATTACCAAGTTGTACAACCTAACTTATCTAAAAAATAAACCAAATCCTTTATTCATCATTCCATTCATTATACTCTACTTGGATCCACCCTTTACCACCATAGTTTGATGAAACTCTGCTTCATTATTTAACTTTAGTAGACTCTACACTAACATTAAGAGAAGTTCATGAAGGATTATGTGGAGCTCATTATAGGAGGGTAATCTTATCAAAAAATATCTTGTGTACTAGTTATTATTGGTCCATGATGGACACAGATGTAGTTGCATATGTAAAGAAGTGTGACAAATGTCAATGACATGCTAATCTGATTCATGCCCCAATACAAACTTTGAAACTAATGTTGGCACCATGGCCATTTGTGACATGGGGACTTGAACTCATTAGGAAGATTAAACCCACTTCACATAACATCCATAAACATATCCTTACCACCACTGAGTATTTCACTAAGTGGGTTGAAGATCCACCCCTCACTTACGTGATTGGAAAGCAAATTTTCAAATTTATTTTCAACCATCTCATTTGCTGCTACAATATCCTCTCTGACATTATATTTGATAATGGAAGATCATTCAAGAATAAGGAAGTAGACTAGATATATATTGAATATAACATCACACAAAAATTTTATATAGCATATTACCCTCAAGGTAAAGGCAAGGCTAAAGCATTGAATAAAACCATTGCCAATATTTATAAAAAGATTATCAATGATGCTAGTCATGATTGGCACCTATATATATTCATCACTCTTTAGGCATACTATACCAATCATCATACTCCCATAAGAGCCACTCCATACTCACTTTTTTATGGTACTAAAGCTATCCTTCCCATTAAGTTTGAGTTACCTTCACTATGCATATCTTTCAAGCATGCCCTAGATGATCATGACTATCAAGTAGCTCACCTATAGGGGCTAGACCTAATTGAAGAAAATCACATAGCTATGCTAAAAAATATTTAGGCATATCATAAATAATTCAAAGGAAACTATAATTAATGTTTCAAGGATAAAAAATTTAAACTTGGGGATCTTGTTCTTAAAGAAAAGAAAAAAAATACCATGGTTGAGAATAAGCATAAAGGTAAATTCAAACCAAACTAGATAGGGCCTTTCATCAAACTAAAAATTATGGATCAGGAGCATACAAGCTTACCATACTTGATGGATGAACTTCCTAAGATAATGAATATTATTCACCTTAAGTGGTATTATGCTTGAACACTAAGGTGTATTATTTTTAAGGACTATTTCATGTTGTGACATTTTATCAGTATTCTTCTTTGTATAAATGTCATGCTTATATGTCCTCTTAGCTGTATTTATTTTAAATTTATGATCTATCAACCAAACCTATTTTAAAGCCTAGCCTATTGACCTTGGTTTTTTCCATTCATTACACATTTTTAGCATTGAAGAATCTGATCAATTTCATTAATTGTTTTACTTAATTTAGATAGAGATAATATTTTGGAGTAGTATGCCAAAATTTTTGGTAGTTGCATCCTTCATTTTTTATTCCTTTTTATCATCAATCTTGCTATTAATTATAACTACCTTAAGGAAAAAATTTACCATTGATCCATGCTATTGTGTCTTAGTTATAACTACTTATGGGGAAACTAGGAGTAACGTTTGTTTATTATGTACCAACTTGCCAATTCCTATGCCATACTATGCCTTTTTACCACTTGTGACTATTTTGTTTTAATTGACTACTACACTAGCCAAATTCCTTCATTGTAAGGTGGAACTACAGTGACTTGAGTTCCTAATTTGGGACTATGCAGGTAGTAATCTATACTAATTGAGGTTAGCTCAGTCACCCCCTTTCCATGCTCTCATGATTTTGTGAGAAACCTAAGTTTGAATGCTCTCATCATTTTGCGATCAACCTAATTTTCAATGCTCTCACCATTTTATGAGATTGAACCATTTAATATCTCATAATTATTTATCAAGTTGAGATACTTAAAAATTTCCAATTTTTTTGTAAAATCATTAGAAAAAACCAAAAGCATTGACCATTTATTTGCCTTAAGGTTTCTAGGAACCCTTACTAAGTTGTAAGCAAACCACTTGTCACTTAGTTTCCCCATCCTTTTTGGCATTTTGTATCATGAATTTATCATTTTACAAGACCATTCCTATTCTTCTATCACATCCATTATGTTTGTTTTCATTAGTTATCATATTCTTCCCTTTCCCTAGAAGAACTACATTTAGCCTAAATTTTTTTATTGGATATTACATCCATAAAACTATGTAGGCAACATCCACTTGCCTAGTGCATATGGAGATAGCTCAACCACCCCCTTCCTTTTTATTTTATTCCCATATTTTTTTTGTTTCTTGAGTTTTCACTTATTTTATAGTGGCAATGTTTGTATGGTTTCTATTGCATTATTTATTTATTTATTTATTTTTACTTATTTTGTTTTTTTATTTTTGTTTATTTTATTTGTTTGTCTACTTATTTGTTGCTTTCAACATTTATTCCTTGATTTAGTTATGTGTGTTCATTATTTGATTCCATGCCCACACTTATACTTGAATCCATACATATTCATATGTTTATATTGTCATCATGGTTTCTATCATTGGTGCATTGCGTATTGGATTATAAGACTCAATAATTTTGCATATTTTGGCTAAGTACTCATGATTTTATACCATGATTCCTACCAACACATGATAAAACAAACCTAAAATTCAAAAATTCTATTTGTTAATGGTGGCATTAACATGTCTTCAACACTGACATCCTGATTCAATCCCAATCATATCCAAAATAGAGTAATTAACCACAAAAGAATTTCAACCTTTATTAGTTCAAATGAGCATCTCCCTACTAGTAGGATGTTCCAAATCATCATTACCATTTGTGTTAGTTATCATCATCCTCATCCAAGTTTATCATGTTTTCCATAATCGAGGTCCAATGATTATAACCACATATGGGCAAATCATTATACACCATCCCACTTGCATTTCTCAATGATTATAACCACCTTTAGGAAAATCATTATGTTCTCACCATTTTAATTTTTATACCCATACAAGGGCATGGTATTATCTTGTTTATCTATCCTAATTAGGGTATTTCCATCTTCTCATTGATTATAACCACCTTTGGGTAAATCATTTTGTTATCATACCACATTACCACTATCAAGGTATAATGCTTATAATTGCCTTTGGGAAAACCATTTTAAACCATCCCACTCAAATTTTCAATTATTTTGACTACTTTTAAAAATCATTATGCTTTCACCCCATTATCTTTCCTTTCTTTTGTCCCCTCATTTCACTTCTTATCGAGGGACCATTTGCAACCTACTTGTGCCAAATATTCCCTCAAGGGCACAAATCATCATACAATTAGTTTATCATAATTGTATTTGTATTCATACAAATAATTTTCATTATTTGAGAAGATTTTACTATGCTTATAGCTTGTAATGCCTTCCCAAATAGGGGCAAACTATAGACACCTAAATCTGGCCACCGATGACCTCTAATCAAGATTTTGAGCAATTTCTACCAAAATGCTCAATTTGGCCTAGAAACACTAAAGCATATTAAATGAGTTGAAATTGATATATTCAAGTTTTAATTTTGGTCAAGGTATCACTAAATAGGGTAATGTAATTTATGGGTCAACTAACTTTGATCAAATCATTTTGAGCCAAAATGCTAATTTTGCACCTAGGTGCTCTAGATTACTCTTTTCTATAAAATTCATTATATGAGATGCCTATATTTATTATTTGGTTTTGGCAACATCCTAAATTTTATAATGGATCTCATTTGTCTAACATTGACTTCCAATTCTAATCTATTCAAATTTTGGACTAATAACAAGGCATTATGATGAATTTGAGTAATTTGTGAATAAAGTGCTTAATCATGCTTAAGAGCTAATTAAACCAAATCAAGGCCTAATTAATAATTTCATGGAAACTTGTTTAAATTTTTTTTTTATAAATTAATAATGAATATTTACATCATCAAGTGACCTCACTTCTTGGGAAGACATCCCTAGGCCATAAATGCCACAAATATTAGGATTATGGGTCTCCCATGCCTCTTTAATATCCCTTCTTGAAAATTCATGATGAGGATAATTATGGATTTTAATTACATAATTAAATTAATACATGACCACACATCTCAATCTTGAGATGGATGGTCATGGTTGATTCTTATCATTCTTGAAAATCTATAAATAGAGAGGCCATGAACATCATTTTTAAGCTTAATTTGTGAAAAGTTACCATGTCAAATTGATTCCAAGAGCTCTCACATGACAAAGTTATGATTCCATAATATTGAGACAAGCCAAGCCAAATCCACAAGGTTCCAAGGAGAAGAGGAGATAGCCAAGCCTCATTTGATGAAGACTTCATGAGCTTACACCAAGCAAGCCACTACACCAAGAATTTGGAGCATCCAAGGAAGGTGAAGGATTCTTGTTTTTATTTACTTTTTAGTTATTATTTTCATTTGTTTTTTTTATTAATCTCACCCTAATAACTAGGCCTAGATATGTATGCTAGTTAGTGTGTTTTTATCAATTTATTTACATTTTTAGACTAGCATAATACTAATCACCTCTCTTGAGTCAAATTCCTAGTTCACAATTGTATTCCTAATTTTTAGATCTAGGTTTTTGCAATCACTTACAAATGTTTTCAATTAAAATTTATGTTTTATTTTATCACATGAAAGGCTTACAAAAAATAAAACCCTATATCAAACACATGCACTAGATATGAATAGGATAACAAAGGGTAGAATAAAAATGGGTTAGTAATAATAGTTGATATGGCCATAGAAACCCCTTGTAACTGAGTGTTGACCATGTCCCAAATATGTCTCATGTCAATGTAATCTTCCATCTTAGAGTGATCATGTGATTTGTGATGATGCAACTAGAATGACTATAGCTAGATCATTTATTGAAAATATCAATAGATGCACTTGACCAACAATAAAAATATTCATACTTGGCTTATGAATATTATAATGTTTTAGAGTTGAAATAGGAATAAATAGTGTTTTTTCTATCCACATGTATTGTAATAATTAGAGAGATCCAATGGAGTTACAATGAGTGGCCTTGATCTACCTTTATAGGAGAATAATTAGGATAATTTATTTAATACACACTACCAAGCACACAGGAGAGCCATTTTTAAAAATCTCAATTAGGAAAAGTGAATATTGGAGTGCAAGAGATAAGGCCACACTAGGGATAAGTTTGCAGTGAAAACTTGTTTGTCTACTATAGACTAATCTTAGAAAACCAAATATGAAGGGGAAAAGTCTAATGAGATCCTATGGGATAAATATGGATGAATTAAAATTGAATAAGGATGTATATATGATATTTCTAATGCTTAAAATATAATGAAGCCTTTATTATAGATTTTTATTTATCGAAATTGTGAATAAACCAAGTGACATTAAGAATACTAAGTATAAGCATCATCAAGCACTTAATGATTAGTTTTAGGTGTCTACACAATTCTATCCAAATATTTTATTATCCCCTTTCCTTTATTCTAATTTTCAAATTTTACATGGTTCCACCATAAATTAGATGTGGATCTTCATATTTATTCATGAAAATTTCACTTTTTTGGGATATTTTGTTGACTCATAATGAAAATATTTCTCCATTTCCTTAATCTACTCTATAAGGTATTCATAATTAAGACTTCCATTATAAAAAAAATGTTAATTTTTTTATTGTTTCTGCTATTTACCATAGTATTGATAAATATATTATTATCCTCATTTTCCTTGTCTTCCTATTTAAATGCTTTAGACCCTTATTATTCATCATCACTTTATAAATTTAACATGCATTCATCTCCTAAATTTTTTATGAATGGTATATCATATTTCTTGGATTCATCTAATCACTTTTGTTAATTTTCAAACCCTAAATAATCTTTCTCTTTTATCTTTTACTATAAAATTATCTTTTTATTCCATCATTTTCCATAATTATAATATTATTTTTGAAAAAATTCCAATTACTCAAATAGATTATTAACACACGCAATCTAGGAAGTATAAAATATCTCTAATACTAATTGGTCAAGATAGGTATAAAATGAAAAAAAAAAATATTATTTACTACCCATAAGTTATTCTAAGATCTACACCAAAATATAAAATATAGTACATAGAAGAAAAAATTCAATTTATTTAAATGGTGATAATTAAATTCATATAAAAATGAGGCCATAGAGTTCTCATACACTTTAATGATCCTAGGACTATGTTCTAATCTATCTAATATTCATACATTATAACCCCTTATTTATGGTTTTGATCCCTTTTATCCTCATGTCCCAATCAATATAAAATCCATGACATAATGTATTATGAATATTTTACAATTAACAATTTAATTTATTATAGATTTCATTCCTTGTGACTACTATTAATTGAACTATATCATCAATATATTTCCAATGAGACCAAAAAACTATAAAATTGTAGCCTCATGTGAATTTTATTTATTTCCTCAATTTATCATGGTTTTTCATGCATTGATCAGTGTTTGCTATGATCATATATTTTATAACTATGATCGAAGGTTACCAATGATT
This sequence comes from Torreya grandis, assembly GCA_037957365.1. Taxonomy (NCBI): domain Eukaryota; kingdom Viridiplantae; phylum Streptophyta; class Pinopsida; order Cupressales; family Taxaceae; genus Torreya; species Torreya grandis. The sequence continues at coordinate 875,980 of JARHVA010000783.1, read as the reverse complement.
ATGTCACATATCATGATCTTTGAATATTAGTATAAATAGATTAAAATAGTCTTTATTACCTTTACAATCCATTTAGAATTTTCAAAATATTAAACCCAATTTTTAATATCCACATGTGTGTGGACCCTTGTGAATATTTAACTATAATTTATATATTTTTTTGTCTGTTAAATTTATCCCACCATTGGCTTATGAGGTGCATAGGTAGTAATTATGACACTTATCAAAATTATATTATTCTAACTTCACAACAGCTAAATTCTCCATGGAATAAAATTTATGTCATGGACATTATTAATATGATATTTAATTTTATATCTATTCTACCTATCAAATTATCAACTACGGAAAGAATACCAATATTCTTATTGACTCGAAGCTAAAATTTATTCTTATAGAATACAATCCTATTGTACCATGTTAAATTATTATATAGGCATTTTTAGTATTATAAAAAAATCATTTAAATTGTTTCCCAAAATATATATGTAAATTATGCTTCCATTAAATATAGGGATTACTTAGTGGCCTCCATGAGATGAACTATGAACAAAGATATAAATTAAATTTTATCATGGTAACATTGCAAATTAATTTTTTGAATTTAAAGTGATCCAACTAATATACCAAATGAATAAAAATGATGTTAATGAAGAATGTAATATTTTTTGGGGATGAAATATTTCTTATTTATCTTGGATGCTTCTACATTAAAAAGGGTTATACATAAACAAGGGTGCTAGGTGCCAAGTCCATGTGGGAGTTGTGTGTAAGAATGGTTGAACAAAAAATAATAATTTAGAAATCAAAGAGAGGTAAATAAAACATTTAAAAATTCATAAGAAAATTATGAAATTATATAAGCTTCCACTATCAATCAAATTGAATCAAAGAACTTGTAAAACACATCAATTTGGGGATTGGATCATGTATTTTTGGTAGAACTTAGCTAACATTCACTTTCAAGATACATTGAAGTTTCACACAATATTAAAAAAATAAGAAAACAAACGTAAGGAATTTTTCAATAGAAATTATTCAAACAAGAAATAAAATAGTAATATAATGATTTCACTTATAATTTCATACATAATAAAAACCAATTTAGAAACAACTATAAAAATTCCCAAGTCAATGGTATTTTACAATAGAAAATTCATCATCACCTACTCAAAGAAATTAATTTGTAAAGATGAACTTACTTCAAGTGTTGTGGAGAATAATAAAATTTAAAATATTCATAATATTAATAGTGAAGAGAACCTACTAAAAAATAAAACAAAAATAAATCACATTGAACATTGACAATATATAATTAATACACCACTAAAAAAATAATTATCTGAAGCATCAACACCAGAAAACCATCCTTAATATAAAAAACTGCAATTAGATAGGTCAATAAGGTCCTAGATACATTCTATTGATATATTTATTTAAAAATAAATATAACATAAACAATATAAATCCCATGCAATGAGGAATTATACATGTTAGAAGATAAAAAGACATGAAAAACAAACCATTCTTTAAATTTATATACCATTACTTCATATTTTATAAATAAATAAAAGTTTCTACAAAAGATGTAGATTATAATCCAAATTCAAGATATACACAGTTATGTGAAAAAAAGTATAAAATATATAAAAGAAAAACATTATTAACACTAAACCTATAACAAGAATTTCTAATTCCAAATCTATCATGTTACCTCTCCCTTATTTTATTGAGAAAAGGTCCCTCGATGTTTATGGAAATGGTAGTGATTATACCTCTTAATGCATTATTAGACTATTAATTAATAATTGTAGCAAAGTGGTGTACAAGTAAGGTTTTATAAATAAATTAGTCTAACAAAAAACATAATTTTGGTTTTATTTTATTTTATAGAGAATGTTAGAGATCTCATTTGATCCTCCATTATACATAGATTAGCCTATGAAGCATTATTCTATAATTGCAGTAGGATTGTGCAACTTATCTAGGCCTAGTAATTTCATTTCTTCATTTCCTATTGCTTCCCAAAAAAAAAATTTACATATTAAAAATGATACAAAAATAAATAAATCTCATCCTAAAATAGGTAGGATATATAGTTCTTGATGTTGAAAAATAAAAGTTTTATATTCTGTTTTACATGGAAAACTTTGCAACACTACTTTGATTTATCATATCACATAATTAGGTTAACCTGATTAACATTTGTGACATCGATATTTGGTTAAAGTTTTTAAATTCTAGGATTATTCTTCAATATAAAATTGTATAAGTAATTTAGATGTTTAATTGAACACTACTTTACCTTTGTCTATTTTTGTTTGTTGGAACATTACTATACCTTTATTTATTTTTTGTCTATTTGTAATGTGGAGAATATTTAAAATCATGAAGTGAGGAGTAAGACCTTTGAATATAGACTAAAATATCTTCTTATAATACATTTTTATAATATAAATGTATACCCAAAAAAAGACTACAATTAGAGAGGTAAATACCATCTTCATTTTTGTTAAGAGAGAAAATGAGGTCTTTCATTATTTTATTCTACACTATTAACTATTTGGATGAGGTGTTAAATTAAAAAATGTGTCCAGATCAATAAGTTTAACAACATATATAAGACATATTTCTTGAAACTTAATTATTTTTTATCAACTCCCATTTTTTACTCTAGTCAACAATCAAAGTCAAGTCAACATAATGTTGGTGATGTTTTATCTTTAATAATATTTGTTTCACAATAAACATAAGATTAATACATGCATATTAATTCAATATGAAAATTACCATAAATATAGTTTTATCACCTCCTTATACCAATATAACCACTACTCATTTCATGCAAACATACCAATACATTACATTATTTTAAGCAATAACCGTAGGGAACCCATTACCTCAGGTGTTCTTAAAATTTTAAAAGTTTGTATCTTTAAAAGGTAAAATAAAAACATTAATATAGATATTTATAACACACTCCTATAAAGTGTATTTTTAAAATTTTAATATTTATTAAAATCCAATTTATTCATGTAGAAATAATGTCAAGAGATACTTCAAACATAAATAGTTGTAACTGTTACTACTCTAAATAATTCTAAATTTTTTTATTACATAATTATACCAGAATACATATCCTTGTATAATTATTTACCACATTATAACAAGTGTCTATTGGTGTGAGTGGTTGGATAGCACAAGGTTAAATAAGGGAAAAAATAGTGGATGATGGTAATGTTTCATTTTTATTGTGCCTAATTTATATTAGATAGAAATAAATTTACAAAAATTAGTAATAACATACAATGAAATTACAATTCACTACCAATTTGAATATCAATCTCATAGCCTTTTGTGGAGAGCGGAAGATGGAGGTTGAATACAATGCTTTTGACCAATGATTGAACATGAAATATTCTCATTGAAAATATTAATAGGCACAAACAAAAGGTAGGTATTCTCACTAGGCATTATAACTTTTTCAAACAATGAATCCAACAGTGGTTTATTGTAACCTATCAAATTTTGTGTATAATTTAGAGCATTGTAATAGGTTAAGGGCATCCATTAAATTATAATTAAGAAAGAGAATTTTATTATATGTTAATGTTGAAAGTGACCTGGCAGTCATGTGCGAAAATGTGAGGGCATACACAAGGCATGAGGGTTATTGAAAAAATACCTCAAATAAATTTGGCCTCATGGGATAAAACATAGGTCCACCAACTATACTTAAAAAAATGCCTTCAATAAACATGGCCTGATGGATTTTGATGACATAAGGATAAACACAAATGGGTTTGCCAAAAAAACTTTGATGTATTGAAGAAAATGTAGTTATCAATTTGAAGTCCTATGGTTGTGTGGTATCCTTTGCTAGCATCCTTATAGCATAGGAAAAAATGAAAGATTAGGACCTAGATTGAGTATGGGTTTTCTACTAAGTTGAGTATTCCCTAATTTTTAATCTAATGATTAGTCTTACCAAGTATTTGACAAGTTATTAGTGCTGTTGAAAACCTTGTTTCCCATATTCAATCTATATTTATTTTTGGATGAAAGATATAAAATAAATAACATCTAATTGTTTATATTGCTTAGGATGAACCATAAAAATTTCTAGGAAAATAACAAGAATATAAATAAGAAAAAGAAACCAAATAATAATTTGATTATTGATAAGTTTTTTGTAATGCCAACTGATAATAATATAAGTTAATATAATGAATATAAATTTTTATTTTTTATTGAAATATTAAGACATTATGGAGAAAACATGCCTTTTTTTAAAAGGGAAACAATTTTTTTAATTCTAGATTTATTTTCACAGGTAGAAGCATGCTAAAAGAAATATAGACCTTTTTTACTCTTGATAGATAACATTATGCCCAATGTTATATCCATTGAGATTAGAATAATAAGGAGGATGGGATTTTTGGAGAAAATAATTTAATAGAATTTGTTTCAAAGAGAAATTCAATAACATTTCTATATTTTTTCCCTAAATTTTCAACTTCTAAGATAATTGGTACATTTTTAATGTTGAATGAGACAAAATTTTATAATTAATTATTGAGATATATGTCCAAAATAATACATGGTTTCCATAAGTATTTAATCACAAAATTTACTAAGAATGGACATATCCCCTCATAAAACACAAACACAAGAGAATTAACACTTTTATTGAAGGAATTCATGACAATAATGGTAGATGATTGAATGGGACTCAATAGAAGGAATGAAATACAAATTATTATCACAAAATGCTACTTGGAATAGATGTTATTCCTTCCATTTTTCCCACCCCATGTTTTATCTATGTTATTTTTGCATTGTTACTCTACTACGTAGATTTCCCTTAGAGGCCATTAGTGGTTTTAGAGAAATGATGAATGTGGCCCAAGATTCCAAGATATTTTTGCTAGCTATTAAATTTTACACAAGACATAAATTGGGCTATGAATTTTTTCAAGTTTATTAATAACTGACCACCCACCATACATGATGACACTTGCTAAGATATTATAAAAATATTGTTTTGTCTTTACCAACTATTGTCACCTCCCATTTTCTATAGCTGATAGGATAAAAAGAAGTAAGTTCTTTGGTTTAAGAGAAGCTATAAATAACATCCAAAAACATTAACCAATGAAAGCACATGAAATAATATTTTTTATCTCTCCCATTAAAAACTATACAATTTATTCATGCAAAATATCACATAACACATAAATTGAAACATTATAATTGGTACATAGAATTAATATTAATCATTTGTTAAAATAAATAAAAGGTAATATTCCACCCTTTGGGACTAATAAACATAAAATTGGTGATTCATATGAAGTAAGTATGATGATATCCTATCTCTATAAACATCTTTTTATAAATATGTAAGAAGGTAAGTTAATCCTATTGGCAGGGCCACTTTTTATGTTCTCTTTTTTTAATCAAGAATATTATGAAAAAATCTTGTTGGGAAGACCATGGATCCTAGGGAAATCAAGATTTATATTAATAAAATGGAAACTATGATTTTATCTATAAAAATAGAACATAAAACTTATCCCTATTTGTATCAGGTTTTTAGGTCTTCCACTTGAATGTTGGGAAGATGAAATTATGATAGGAATATCAAAAACCTTCAGTCAACTATCACTTTTGGTGTATTAAATATTATAAAAGGTTAATTAATTTTATATTTTTTGTGATTATGGGTTCTTACATGCCAATATCATGTTTTCATACAAGTATCAAGAATCGATTATAAAGTAAATAATACAAAAATACATTATTGATCTATTAAAAATGTCAAAAATTTAACCATATGATGAGATATTATTCAATTAAAAAGAAGGAATAAATGATATGAAAAAAATGATACTATATATATATATATATATATATATATATATATATATATATATATATATATATATATATATATATAATAACATAAACTTGAAGAAATCTAAATAATGTAGTGTTCCACTAGTAAAAGTCAAGCCATGAAACATAATGAATATTTTGGGAAGAAACATAAAATTCAAAGAGGAAAAATAAAAAGAAACATTAGCCCTAAAAAATACATATATTTGAAACATAAGTCCATTATAAGGACAAAAATAATGAGGCATGTATAGAAGATCCATTTTTTGAAAGAGTGAAGAGGACATTCAATTAAATTAAATCCTAAATCATACTGAAAATAATTCAAGGGAAGAGAGAGAAAAATAAAAGGTAAGTATAAAAATATCATTGATTAAATTACTTCACATACATATGTAGATCTAGGTATTGATGTTAAGATACCTCAAGAGACCCATATTGTAAATCAACATGAAGAGCTAGAACTAGTATGTGAAAATTGATTAGAATTATAATAGATATAATATTTGGTACAATAGTAATTGGAGAAACCAATGGGATTACATATGTCTCATTATTAAATAGGTATGTAATCAAAGAATAGATAATATTATGTTAGATTAACCATAAATTCTAATAAATCTATCAATATTGGAATTTAAACTAAGAAAGGCAGACTAAATAGTAAAGAAGTCATACATAAAGAAAAAATAAGAGTTGTGAATGGAAAACGAAACATTGTGTAATTATTTGGGTCTATAGGTTTAGCTAAAAAACATAAATTAAGATCATTTATTGAAATATAATAGGGATTAGTGTATATAATAAACAAATTATGGTAAAATATATCAAGAAGGATCATATAATTAGTTTATTTTCATTATAAGAAACCAAAATGTTTGGACATTATTTAACTAAGGATAAAAATAAAAGTTTGAATAAAGATTATTTATTTTGAGTTAATGTTATTTTGGCTTTAGGTTATTGAAGGAAATGTTATGATAAATAATGGTCATCCCTTAATTGTTTTGTTTACTAATAAACATGATAATTTTGTGTGGATCTTATCTAATATTTACACTTCAAACTCTAGTCTATGGAAAATATCTCTTTGGGAATATTTTAAAGAGTTTGTAAATTATTATAAATATTTAAAATTTATGTTGTCTGGTGATTTTAATATTCCCATTTCACCAAATAAAAATAAAGGGGGTAGCCTTGATTTTACATACACTATGAAGGACTTGGCTTACCTTATCTCAGATTATAGATTAATTGATATTGAATTAAAGGGTTTATGTTTCATTTGAATAATAAGAAAAAGGGATACAAAATTATATATATTGAATTTGATAGATTTTTTGTCTCCATTGATTTGATCCTCTTCCAAAATCATTGTATTTCCTCCTTGCCAAGGATCAGTTTGGACCAAAACCCCTATCACTGATTTTGTCAATGAATATAAAGAAAGTTAAAATGTCTTTTATATTAGAAAACATGTGTATATATCATACATATCTATAAGAGACTTAATTATTGGTGTAAATTTGAGGTTAAAGGTTAAACAATATTTAATATATATATAGAAAGCTCAAAATGTCAAAGATAATAAAAAAGGGAATAAATAAGGAAATAATTGGTAATGTTTTAAAATAGAATAAAATAATAATATATGAATTTAATTATTTATAAAAGTAAATAAAATTTATTTTCATGAGTCAATAATTGTATTAAAGTTTAAAAATACTTCTTTGTGAGTATAAATCTTTAATGGCAAAACAAGGGGCATTGTAGAGATGGATGTCAAGAACTATATGGCTAAAGGAGGATGATAGAAACACAAAACTATTCAAATATATTCTCAAAGGAATATTATTAGTGATAAAATTATATATTTTGTAAAAAATATGGAAGTTTGAGCTATAATATTCTTATTCTATTTTTTATAAATCTATATCTCACAAAGTGAAAGATACCCTTGAAATAAAAAAGAAGATTATAGACTCCATCCTTCCAATGATAAGGTAAGATGATAATGACTATTTGGAAGGTCTTTTTATTCATGAATAAGTTTATTTAATTGTTTCATTTATGGATGGGGACAAGGCATTAGATGATAAGACTTTCCTATATCTTTTTATTTGGCATTTTAGGGAAATTATTTAGTTTTTGTGATTGTTATTTTTTTTATTTTGGATAAATATTTATAGAAATTAAAAATAATTTTTCTTTGTTTTTATCCATAAAACCAATTAGCTAATTTTTTAATTATTTTAAGCCAATTAGTCTATGTAATACTCTTTATAAAAATTTAACTAAGATTTTATCCCTTACGATATAACTTATTTTACCAAATATTATTTCCCAACAACACACAAGATTTTTCATGGAAGGTAGATAAAACATTGAATAATCACTATTCATGAGGTAATTCATTCCTTATAAACGTGTCAAAAAAATTTAGTTATTCTTAAATTATATATGAATAAATCTTATGATTTGGTGTCTTGGAGTTTCATTGGTAAGGTTTTGGAAAGTTTTGGATTTCTTATAAAACTCAATAAATTGATTACCATGAGAAATTATTCTCTAATGTTATCTATGATGATTAGTGGACCCCTTAAAGATTTTTTTCCATTGAAATAATATTTCAAAAATCAGATCATTTATACTATTACATCATCATATTGGAAATGTCTTTGGATAGAAGCTTCTCCTCTGCTCTTGACAAAAGTAGAACAAAGGGTGTCAAACTAAATTATTGGTTCGACTTAGTTTATTATCAAAAATTTGTGGATGAAAAATTTATATTGGGTGAATCATATGTCAAATAAGTAAAGTGTTAAATTTATTAAAAAGTTATAGTGATGTTTTTGGTTATAAAATAAGCTTGGATAAAAATTCCACATATTTAATTAACACTCCTCTTGCTAAAAAAACATAAATTTTATATAATTTTTAGTTTTAAAATAATAAATTTCCTTATACCTATCTAGGTATGGAATTATTTATTATAAAAATGTAAAATATTAAATGGAATCCTCTTATTTAAATATTTAAGTGTAAACTTGTGGGATGTAAGGCTAGCTTCTCACCTAGGGAGGTAAGATTTAACTCATCAAAAGTAATCTCCAAAGTGTTATAGATTATATTTTGTCCATATTCAAATTTTCAAGGACAAAAGTGGAAAAAAATTAAAAAAAATACAAATAATATATCTTTGGGCTAACATCAAAGACAAATATAGATTTGTATTGGTTGCCTACGATATATTTTCTCTATCTAAAGGACATGGAGGATTAGGATTAAAATAATGAAACTAATTAATAAATATATCATTGAAAAAATAGGATGGATATTTATGAATTAAAATAAATAGTGTTATAAAATACTTACATAAAATTATTTGATAGTCTAGTTGTTGAGAGGTTACATTCTACACACTTCCTACCCTAGGTTCTATTTTTGGATTTTTTTGGTTAGAATTAAGAAATAATTTTTTGAAAATGAAGTAAATGGAATATTAGATCTAGATAATGTGAATTATTTTGGGATGATTCTTTCATTATAAGTGATCCTTTGTGTAATACCAATCATTGAGCGCTCCCTACCTATATCAAGAGAGAAAGGAGAAAGAGTTAGAGATTACTTTGAAAATATTAATTATATAAAATTATCAAAAGCCAATACTTTAAATACTAATAATCACAAATAATTATCAATAATATATAAATTGAATGATATTTTAAATTTTTATCATATTAGTGACCATGATAAAGAGGATGAGTTGGTTTTGAATGCTTCAATGGATGGTGATTACAATGTCAAATCTAGTTATATTTTATCCTTCAATGTGATTATAGATGATTTCCCTTGGAGTAATATTTTATACAAGGACATCACCTTGAAGATAAATTTATTATTTTTAGTTGTCTAAAATAAAATTATCTCTTTGGATGATTTGGAAAAAAGAGGCTTCATTATTTTGGATAGGCATGTCCTACGTGAAAATGTTGTTGAAACTATGTTACATATTTTTATAGACTACCCATTTAGTCAAAATAAATTAGGATTAATTCTCTTAAAATTTTATTGTGTTAGGTTCATTCAGATTCTATTTTGGATTTTTTTTTAATTCAATGGTATCATCCTTTTTTTTGTTAGTCTTTAAAAACTATGGACTATGGCAACTCCTCATGTTCTTGGGATTGTGGTGGGAAAGGAATTTAAGGATATTCCAAGGATAAAAAGATAATTTTGTAAATGGTAACCTAAATATTTTCTCATTAAATCCTATATAATTTATTGATGACTAATAATGTTAAAAAACTAAGGATAAATGATGGTGAATTTAAGATAAATGTTAACTGGAATCAAACAAAATTAGAAAATAAATAGTTTGAACAAAGGAATATAGATAGAGATACTATTAAATTGTTTAAACCTAATCCTATATGTTTCAAAATTAATTTTAATAAGGCCTCCAAAGGTAATATATAAATGGAAAGTGGAGGTGGCATTATTATGAAAAAAATAAAAATTATTAGAGACATATGAAATTAATAATAGAGTGAAAAATAATCACCTGGCATAAGCTAAAATGGCCTTTTGGTTATTAAAGTATAAATTTATTTGGAGGTAACACACCCATATATATATCATAAATTTCATCTCTTCAAATAATCAGCAAGGTTGGATTATAAATAATATTTTCACTAACAGGTTTATTATCATCCATTCCTTCAAAGAGGTATCAATTAAATATGTTTATGGATAATGTAAAAACATATTTGATTGGTTTTAAAACAAAAGGGTATTCATTTTTTTATGAAAATTTGATTGAACATCAAGCTCTTCCAATAAATTTTTATGATTTGATAAATTATGAACCTAAAAAAATGTATCTTATATCCTCACTTTGGTTATTTTAATGGAAGTAATTATATTATATTATTTGGATTAGAGTATGAATCATATCACCTAAAAACTTTGATATACTCATGCTAAATATTAAATTTGTCTTTTCATTGATCCTAGAAGCTTTCATTTTACCTTAAGTGCAATCAATTAAACTTTTGTGAATAAAATTCGATATGATGGGATAAATAAGGGTAAAATAATTATAATTGAAAAACTTATTTGGAATATTAAATCAAAGGAAAGAAAAGGTGACAAGGAATAAATTATTGAAATCTATTTATGTGTGTTTTATACAAACCAAAGAACTTAAGGGGTAAGACCATTTTGTTTTATGATCAGTGATGAAAAATTCCAAAGCATGAGTTGCAGGTATTTGATTTTATAAATAACCACGTGGTGGAAGAGTGATTGAGTATATAGGTTATTTACATTAGATGATTAAGATATGAATCACATATAATTTATAACAAAAATATTATAATAATTAACCTACACTGTATTGAATGATCTATACTAAGATGGATCAAATCAGATCATACAAAAATGATTGAAGGGTGTGGAAGAAAATAAAGAGGCTCTATGACCTAGATTAAAGAATAAATACTTATAATATGATTGATTATATTTGGATGAGTACATACATGAATAAACTTTTATTATAGGTTATCTATCAACACAAAACATAATAAACATACTGAGGAATTTGAGGAAATAATTATATAATAACCCTATGATAATAATCAAAATATATTGTTAGTATTAAATTGATGAGCATATCCGAGTTAATAAAAATATGTAAGCATGACTTAAAATCATAAATATTATTTTAATAACACATGTTATATGTAATCACTACAATAAAAAACATACATAAAATTTGTACAATAATGTCTACTGAATGGAAATTATTCAAACAAAACACAAAAAAATGGAGGAGAAAACAAATTTCCACAAACTCACAAATAGTTTTAGAACTTTATCACTTACATTAATTTTCCATAATTATATTTTATCTTAAAATGAATAAAATTCATGTATATGTAGGATTTGGATGGATATAACCTCATCTTCAAATCTTGTTTCATGTTACAAAGTATAAAAATAAGATGTCTTAATTTAGCTCAAAATATTTTACATGTACAAAAAGGTTTATCTATATACAATAAAATATCCTACAAATAACTAATACCAAATTTATAAAAATAAGACACTTATAAAATTTGATTATAATTTCTCTTTGTAACTATACCTAAAGTGTATGAGACTTTAATTGAAGTAGTTTAATTGGATGGACTATAAATAGGAAACGATGATGTAGTAGAAAGCACAATCGATGGAGAATTTACTATTGGTGAAGAGACAATTATTATAGAACATGTCATTCTTTTAGCATAAGATGTAGGTGTAGTTTAAACTAAAGTGGAAAGTGAATATGCATATAGGGGAAATAAAATATAGCAAACTTGAGTAAACACAACTCCAACTAAACTATCTACCAATTTTTGTACTAGAGCAGAGGACATGTATGTCGATGATTGACCCAATAATGATTAGACTCATGTATGGGCATCCAAATAATTTTTTTTCTAAAAATTTATTCACTCTTTATTCCTTTATACGTTTTTGAGCATTCCATATGATCTATTCATATCAATTCAAATTAAAAAATGGCACTTTGAACATTACCCTAATTTTTCCTAACAATCTCCTAGGTAGACCTAGTGAAACTCGAAAAGATCCATTGACTTCTTTGGATTTGTCTTTTTTTTCCTTAACTAATTTAATCAATTCAATAAATTTATCATTGCCTCCATGAGTAATTTTTTCAATAATTCTATTGAAATCCAACATATAGGACTGGAGTTGGCTACCAAAAAATGCTTGATTTCCCATTTGACCATGTGGTTTATATATGATATTGATAAGAACATATCCTAATATTTTCACTAATTTATTCTCTTGGGTTTTTATATAGATAATCAACTCCTTCATTTGAATATGCCACTCTAAAAGGTCATGTCTTTTAATATTTACATAATTTTGAGCCATGTTTATGTCCTTGAGTTGAAACAAATTGAGCTCAAGATAGGACTTATGTCTTACTACCTTAGAATTGTAATAGAATTTGGCATCTATAAGCCTCAAAGAATCATTTAAATTAATAGCATTGCCCTGTTCTAGTTGGGATTCAACCAAAACTCTATATATAGAAAGTCTAAGATTATAAATTGAATGGGTTGTATCTTATAAGTTTTTTACTATATCTCAGGTTCCTCCATCCTAGTTTGAGATTTTAATATGTTACTCACTTTCTGTAAACAATGGAAAATTTTATTAATAACGTCACTAGGAGCATCAACTACAAATATTGGATCTTCTTTGTACTCATCATGTTTTCCATGTTTTGTTTTCATTTTCTTTTTTATCTTAAGGATATATCCATTTATTTAGAATTAAATATGTTCTCTCCTTTTTTACATCTTTCACAGTCTAACCCTTTTCAATTGGTTCATTATTGTTTCAAATTTTAGGGTAATTTTGGGGTCTTTAATAATAACCAAATATTTCTTAGATAATTTTTATTTTTATAGTTTTTGTATCCACAGTAGTTCAAGATTGGTGTAATAGGGGAGGTTAATTCTTGGGACGATAAGGGATTATGTGGATTATTATGGTGTCATGAGTGTTGTGAGGTCAAGTGAATTAGGTTCCCTTGGATATGTGAGAGGTGGAGATGTATGTAATGGTGGATCAACCATCCTCTTTATATATTCCTTAAATTGAGTTTGGCTCTTGGTTATAATATTTATTTTATTAGGAAATATCTTAATGATGGTGACCTCAAGGAATGATTCTATATTACTTGTATCCATTGTAAGTCCCAACTGAGTTGAAACATGACACAATACTGGATAGTTTACAAAAAGTGATTTTGAAACCAAATGCTCAAACCCTCAGTTTTTAAAGATAAAATACATATAAAAGTATGCACTTTTTAGTGTGATGTTAACAATAGTTGGAGAAAAAATAGGTATGTAATGGCATCCTCTATTGAAGCCTTAATACCTTACCAATTAGAATAAATTTTGTATTTATAAAGGTAGTGTTAATTTAAGCAATAAACATGTCATCCAAAGAATTATGAAGATCAAATGAGAAAGAAAGAATTATAGTTGGAGAAAAATATGTGGAAATAATATATACATCAACTGAAATAATTGTAGTAATGATAGTTAAAGTGATATAAATAATATATATTTTATGTGTCAATTCAAACAACATGGGTATTAATAGGATAAAAATAAATATTGAGTGAAGAGACATTATGAATGTAATATTTTCCTATTTACATATCTAAAATATGACACATGTCCTTGAATTTATTTTTACCTAGGTTATAATATAAATATGAAAAGAGATAGGGATAGACATCCCAAGATTTACCTATGTAGGAGTATTTTAAAATATATTAGATACATGGTCCCCTTCTAGATCCTCATCTAAAGATTAATCCTCTATACTAATGTAATGACATAGGTTTAGTGATATTGTTTGTGAATGTGTTGTATACTATGGCCTTTCCTCAAATGTAACCCCCAAATAATATATAGTTCTAGGTATATTTATATAAACCTAAAATACCATTGGAGGCCCTATAACACTATGAATGATAGGAGGAGAAGGTGGTTGATACATTTATTATAATTGGTATAATTGATTTGAATTAAAAATGGTAAAATAAAATGTAAGCTTAGGAACTAATGGAAGACAACCCATGTCCATAAGATAAATTTGTTTCCATGTAGTATTTTTAGGAGAAGGCTTCTAAGTATTATCAATTTCATTTCCTCATCAGTATCCTTTGAAAAATTTTATCTCTTAAATTTATTCATTTTAGACTTGTCAATACTTATAATAGAAGGATCATATTATACTTTTTATGCAAACTCCATAATAATTTGGTTGGTTTTCATCCTATTATAGGATTTAAGGTCATAATTAGCATTTAGAAAGATATAATCATGTTGATATCTTTTGTGTATATATATAGCTTTGAATATTCCATAGAAGTTGTGTATTTGTTTAACCACTTTATCGATAGGGTTAGAATATCTAAATTCTATTGATTTTAGATTGAAATAATATCTATAAAAAGAAGATTTAGATAACCATCTACATTGTTAAAACTATGTTTTGCCTATGGTAATTGGCATATTATGTATAATATCCAATTTTTTCCTTTTTAATACTCATATTTGGTTTGAGATAAATGGTATGTTATAAGGACAAGTAACGTTTTGATAAATATAAAACTCAAGAATTAGAATCATTAGGAAAAAATATTATGCCTATAAATTAATCTCCATTAAATTTTCAAGACAAAATTCTTGATTTGGAAAAGGAATTGAAATGGAAACAAGGTCTCTTGAAGTGGTTAATGAAGGAGAATGGAAGGATTAGAATTAGAGTTTAATAGCTTCATATCCAATTCAATAAAGAAGAATACCATACTAATATGGATTATCCATTCAATAAAGAGTTATGTGAGCTATCTTATAAAAATTTTGAGTTAAAAAATAAGTTTTTTATTAAATAGATAACAATATTCATTTACAAAATGGAGAGGAAAGTGGAATGGTGAAATTTTTTAGATGAGGGATTATTTTTGAATAAATATTAGATCAGGGTAAAGGGGGACATTTATGGTCTTAGGTTTTATGCAATCAGATCTAAGTCCAAAGTTGGGTCCTAATAACAAGAGCAGTCATAATTATATTTGTTATCACACCAAAGTGTTATTAAAAGGTAGTAAAGGTAATTCTAATGGTAATAATGGTGGACTTTAGACTAATGTTTCTTGGGTTGAAATTGTTTAAAGTAAACCTACTATAAGGAAAGAGATTATACCTAATCAAAAGCTTAATATATCAAAGGATGGGAATGGATTTCATATATAAGTCCTAGACTCATTAATCATTAGGACTAAATGGAAATCATGGAGTTCACTCTTGCTGGTAAATTTATGGGAGATAGACCCAAAAAATATTTTTTATAGGAGATGGTTGGAGAGGAAATGGTAAACTGAGGTGAATCTGGAGATATCTACTATGCCTAATGGATTTTTATTATCAAAATAAATAATTAATAATATTGTGCTAAAATATTGGTTAGAAACAAATGATTTATGGGGATATTTGAATTATTAGTAAGGAAATGGAAATTTGGATTTGATCCAGACAAGGAAAACATAAATATTATGCAAATTTGGGTTTTATTTCTAGGACTCCCATTGGAAATTTGGGATGAAAATAAAATGATAAGCATAAAAAATAAATTTATCTACCTTATATCCTTTGACTCTAAAAAAAATTCAATATCCAAGGTACATGTCAATTTTGTGTTAATGGCTTTTCTAAATCAATATATTCCTTACTTTGTCATCTTGACTTATAGTAATGGAGACTAGACCCAAAGGATTGAATATGAAGACTCAACTTTTAAGTGTGGCCATTATCACAAATTGGGGCATATAAAAAATGATGTCCTTTAAAAAATAATAGGGTTAATAGATTCATGGAAAAAAAGGAAAAATAATCCTTTTAAAAAAACCAATGGAGAAACCATAATCCTCAAAAGTGGTTGAATTTGGAGAAAAAAGGGATAAGCCTCAAAAGATAAGGACCAAGTGATATGTTGTAACAATATTCAAGATGAACCTATCTAAAATATAAAATTTGGATATCCTTTCAATCCATTCAAACTTGTTTAAATATTTATTATGAGTAATAGGAAGGAATATGTAATGAAATCCCCAACAAAGATGGAACAAGGGAAGAACCAATCAAACATGACATATTTTGGGTCTACTATAGTTAAAGGTATTAATGGATATATATTTCCAAGAAATCCACATATTTCACTTATAAATATCGATCGTTTTACTTTATTAAATATCATATAATAAGAAAAAAACTTTAGAGGGTGCCTAACACATTTAAAGAAGATATTCATTCGATGGATAAGATGTTAGATCTGAGAGATTTATTGAATATAAAAGAGAATGATATTTAAACAGTGAAATATTTATATGTAGTAATGTTTGTGAAAAATGAGGACATCCATAAGACTCAAAATATTTGTTTCCTTCAATATAAGATGGAGTTGAAGAACATAAAATCAAAGGAATGGAATTTTTGGATTCATTACATAGGATTCTAGGATTTGTTTCCTCCCCATAGCTAAAAAATAAAAATAAAATGTAAATACTCCATCTAGATCTGGTATATGGTGGAATAGGTTAGCTGATGTGCGGTCTTCCAAAAAAATTGGGAAACATTTTTAAAATGAGAACCAAGACAAGAAAATAATTAAGAATAAGTAGATGGTATTTAGACCATGATTCATGTTAGGAGATCCAAAGTTCAAACTAAGAGGATTAAATGAAGATCATTAGTTGGAATGTTATAGGAATGAACAATAGTAATAAGCATATAACCATTATTTATTTAATGATTAATAACCTTCCTATTATCATGGGTGTTTAATATATTAAAATGGAAGACATCATGGTTGAGGAAAGTAAAATTAAAATCTAGAAGGAAGCTTAAGTTCCTAGTATCAGTTACTCTAGAGATTTCATGGGATTGCCACATTTTTGGATGATAAGGATGTTAAAGGGAAGTGATATTTAATATTTATCATAATTTGGATGTTATTTTACTTAATAGAAGTGATGGTTTAACTTGGATTTTTTCAAATATCAATGCTCCTAACTCACATTTAGGATGTAGGAGGATATGGTGATAAATAAAATTATTTAGGTAGAATTGTGGGAGGTTATATTATATGATTTTTGGAGATTTAATATTTATTTGAATATAATGTAAAATGGGTTAAATAATATATACTCAAACAATATGGAATATTTATTTAAATTCAATACAAATAATGGGATGTTTGATGTTGAACCAAGAGGTGCACCTTTTACCTAATCAAATAGAAGAATGGGTGATAACCTCATCTAAGTTAAATTGGATATGATTGTAATTTATACTAATTATTTGGTGAAACATGATTTTTAATTGTCATCCTTACCCATTATGGGATCAAATAATAGTCCACTTTTACTAAATATGGATGATCTATTTAATAAAGAAATAACTTCTTTTAGGTTTGAACACATGTGGTTATCCCATCCTAAACTTGATATAATAAAGGACTAGTGGAATATTGATATTGTAGGTATTTATATTTTTAATATTTTAAAAAAACATAAATAGGTCAAGATGAATATTAGGATATGGAATAAGTAAGTTTTTGACAATAGGTTTGAACAAAATCATATTCTTACATATTGGCTACACAGGATGGAGGATCATATATCTACCCATGGAATGAATGAGTAAGATATATCTAAATAAAATAATATGTAAATTTAGTACCATAACATTTTGGTTATGGATAAATGTTTTTAGAGGACGAAATAAATGGAAATCTATCTTAAATAAGGTGTTACAACCACACACAAAAATACTTGACTACTCTCAAACATAAAAGCCATGATTAGATTACAAGATTATCAAGAGAGAATGGTTAAGTTGGATCTAGTCCCCTTATTATTAAATAATAATTTTTGAATTATTTTAAAAATATTTAATCTAAAAATTATAATCTAGATGATTTCTTGGTATACTATCTTGTTTAAAATATCCTATCTTTTATATCTCTAGAAGACAATGGCAATTTATTGAAACCAATTTATTTTGAGGAAGTGAAATTTGTATTTCTCTTTAACAAGGATAAGGCCCCGAGCCTTTATGATTTTCCATATACCTTATTTTAAAAAAAATAGGTATATTATTAGGATTGATCTAATGGTGGTGGTTGATAAATTTATATACTAAAGTAAGCAACTCAAAAAACTTAATAACAATTTTATAGTCTTGATTCCCAATAAGAATGCTACTACTAATTTTAATACTACCATCCAGTTAGTATTTGTAACATGGTTTATAAGGTTTTAAAAAAAATACATTCTCTAAGATTACAACCATTGATGGAAAATACTATCTCTATTAACCAAGGAAGCTTTGTTCTAGGAAGAGAATTTAAGGATGGGATTATTTTGGTGCAAGAAATTATGCCTTCTATGGATAAAGGTAAGAAAGTGGGAATAATTATAATTATTGATATTATTAAGGCTTATGATAGGGTGGATTGGGGATTCTTATATATTGGTATAAATAAGTTTTGCTTGCATTCCCATATTAGATAGTTAATTAAGACTTCCATATCTTTAGATATGTTCTTTGTCCTTACCAATGAGATTTTGATTGGTTTATTTGGAAGAAAAGGAGGTATTAGGAAATGGGATCCAATGTTACATTTTTTTTATAATCATGACTAAATCTCTTAAAAACACTCTTATGACTGTAATCAGACAAGGGAATTTGATAGAATTTAGGTATACTAATGACTTTAATCCCACTTTACATCAAAAATTCATTTATCACATGATTATTATTACTATTGATTCAATTATTGAAGCTAAAGATATTAAGGAGATTATTTATAGTTATGAGGAGGCATCAAAATAAAAGGAAAATTTGATCAAAATTTATTTGTTTTTTTTACACTCCTATTGTTAGAAAACACAAAATTGCTCTCATCTTTAGTTTCCAAATTAGGGAGTTTACCTCTTTTAATTTGGAAATGTCCTTGTTTAGTGGGCCTATGTCTCAAAAAAATTATAATACTTTACTGTATAGATTTTTTTAAAAAAATAACAAGGTTGAAAGGGGTGGTTCTTTCTTGAGATATAAAAATGATGATCATCAAGAGTGTTCTCTAGAGTTTACCATATTCTCTAATGTATTTTTTATACATGCATAACATTCTAGTGGATAATACTGAAAAGATACGAAAAATATTTTTTTGGATGGTTTTGGAAGACAAACATAGATTTACATTGGTTTCTTGTGGGAAGGTTTGTATGCCTAAATAGTTTGGAGGGTTTGGTCTTTGAAGAATAAAAATGATGAATCAAGCTCTAATAGAAAAACATTCATAGATATTCATCAAGGAAACTAAACAAGGGATAGTTGTTATTTTTTATAAATATTTGGACTTAGATAAGTTTTTTTAAGGATCAATTTATAATAGGCTTTTACCAATGGATTTTGTTTGTGAAGAATAGAGAGATAATGCTTGAAAGTTACAAATCAAAAATTGGAAATGGAAATACTTTTATATTTTGGGAGGATACATGGTTTCTTTACCATCATTTTAATGATATGGAATCATGTCATTAAATTGTCATACAAATTTAGCATAATTATGGGGCATTGGTTGCCGATTCTATCCATGTGGTAGAGGGGAGAATAAAATGGAAGAAACTACGAATTGAGATTACACGAGAAGAATTTAACAACATAATATCAAATATAAATATAATCCTTAAATAAATTCATGTTATTAATATTTACAAATAATATGAGATAATAAGGATAGATTCATTAGATGGACACTATAATGTAAAATATGGTTATAATAAATTGATTCCTCTTGTCTAGGATGACATTTCATGGGATAAAATGTGGGACAAAGATATAACCCCTAAATTAAATATATTCCAATGGTTATGTCTCAAAAAAAATATTCTCACTATCGATAATTTGAGTAAGAGGCTTAATTATGGTTAATAGATGCCCCCTTTGTGGAGTTGATAGTGAGTTTGTGTATCATTTCATGATTGAACATCCTTTTAATTTCAAATTATGGGGCAATCTATTTAATAATTCTTATTTTATTTTGGATCCATATAGTGTCTATATTTAAATTATGGATCTCTTGGATATCCCCCTTAAAAAATCAAGACTTAAAAAAGCTTGGTTATTTTCTCTTCCTCACTTACTATGGGGTATTTAGAAATAAAGAAATAATAGGATATTTAGGGATATGAAGAACTCTAAAAAAAGGGTTTATAATAAGGTTATAGATATTTTTATTGAAAATTTTAATAGTAAAAAATACAACAACAATTAGAATATTTCCTCTTAGGAAAAAATCATTTCAAGGAAATGGAAGTTGAATTTGAGCATTAGGCAGTCTACGTATCACAAATCTAAGTTAAGGAAAAAGGTAAAATGGTAAGTTCCTTCTCCTAATTGGGTGAAATTGAACTTATATGGGGATTTAAAAGTTAATCCTATAGTATCATTAGAATTATTTATTAGAAATGACAAGGATGATTTTGTGGCATCTTATTTTGGGAATGTGGGAATTTAATCTACTCATTGGGTGGAAGGTTTGATACTTTATGGGGTTTACAACTAGATACATATTTAAGAGTTATTTTTTTAGTTATTGAAGGTAAAATAATCAATTGCCTATCCAAGAGGAACATTTTCAATTATAATACTATTCATATTATATAAGATTTATTATCATTATTGATTCTTTTCAATAGGTTTGCATCCAACATTTGTATAGATAAGGCAACCACATAGAAGATTACTTTGTTAGTATGTGTGTGGTTGCTATAAATTTTCAAACTTGGATCAGTAATAATGATTCACCTAATTATATCTTTAATATATTTGATAAATAGATCCCTAATGGAAATCATTATCATGTTCTTAGGCCCATATCTATTATTTGGAATGTGTTTACACTAAGTGGGCAATTAGATGGACTTAATGTTTATGAAAATATCTATGTTAAATAATAACTTCAATGAGATTAATTATAAATATAATATTAGTCATAATGATAATTAATAATCCATAATTATCATGATCCACTACATGAGGGGTATTATTATTCAACAAGATTTGAACAGTGAAACATATGTGGGGGGTGGCTGATTTAATACCCAATATACTTTAATATAATTTTAGGTATATTTAAAAATTATCAAGTGTAAAAAGGAAATATTTTGGTCTTCAAGTCATGGATGTAACTTTTATTAGGGTTTAAACTTCCTCTACTAAGTAGTTGAAATATAATTTAAAAGTGTGGGAGATTATTCATATTGGAGGGATTACAATTTTTATTCAAATGATTTACGGTTATGAGCAACATGTTTATAAGAGTTTTATACTATATTTAAGGAAAATATTATTAAAATTAAGGGATTATATATTTAAATTTCTAAATATTTGATCACCCAAGTTACAAGTTTGAAGGTTAAAATATTTAAATATACTAAAACTAGAAAATACTATAAGGTGGAGATGGTCAAATTTATTGTAGATAATTAAGATATCATTAAGTATCAAGGAACATACCTAAGAGAAGAATTTAAACATCCTTATGATTATATTACTAAGAAAATTATGAAGTATGTGACTCTTAAAGGTAGGTATACGGTTATACACTATTATCATGTTTCCATTCTCAACTATTTTAGACATCAAAATCCTATTAGATTGCATTTTTAAATTCTAGACTCTTTAGATTACTGGGTTTTAGAAGTAAAGAAGGGAGAAAATAAAATCCCTTTACATCAATCAATCATATTTTTAATCCATAAGTTCTTTGTTTCCTTTAATGTCATAATAACACGTAAACCAAACATGAATAATCCTACATCAAAGGACCTAGGTAGTTTTAAGAGGGATTTGAGAAGCTCTAATAAAATAAAACAAGGGACATAAGGGCCTACAAAACATGATAATAAAACCAAAGTGTTGGAGACTAATATTAATGAGATCAATTTAAGTGGGACCATGAGGATAAAATTTATGATGTCATTAATGGATTACAACTTCTAAAGACTCATGCAGTGGAGGTTTTAAAGGATGTCAATGAGGCATAAACATTTAAAGGTAAGGAAAGGAATGTTGATTATTTTAATTCTATTATTGTTAAGATAACAACTTAGGGTAACATTGAAGAAATGGTGGAGGAAATTCACTTTTACAAAGCATTTATATGGCGGTTTATTAAGAATCACAATAGGGTAAAAGAGTCCTTTAATAATATCAGTCAAGATAAAGGGTACATGTTCACTAATTTAAATCTAGAATAAGACAATACCCAAGTTAAAAGGATAAAAGATAAATTCAATAGTCTTGATAGAGAGTTTAAAACCCTCAAGGAAAATCTAGAAATATTTTTTTATTATAGAATATTTTATATGTATAATTATATGATTATTATGAATGTCCTAATTATTATGACTAAAAAGACACAAGTAAATGAAGTTATTATCATATCAAATAAGAAGGTTAATGGCATAACCATGTAATTTAAAGTTAATCCTTAGATAATTCAAAGTATGGAAATTTTTGTAAAGATGATGGAGAAAAAATGGGAGGAAGTGTTTGGTGGGAGTAATTTCGTGTGACTACTTTGCTTCTTGACCCTTTGTTTTTTTGATTTTTTATTTTTATTCTACTATTTTTATTGGTTTTTAGCTTCTTGACGTTTTGTGTATGTTAAAATGTGTATTATTAATCTATTATGACTAATCTTGTTTGCTATTTATAAATCATTATATCCCTACTTAAATCTTGATTTTACCATTAATAAAAAGGTTTTCTTATTGGAGGATAAATTAATTAATATGGATAGTAAAAATAAGGCTCTAAATGAAAATTGGAATAGAGTTTTATAACTAAGTGGCGTAACAATTAAAAATAGTTCTGCTAGTTTTAGCCCCTCAAATTTGGTCATGAATACTTGATTATGTTATTTTAGTTATTATTTAACTTTAATTGACCTAAGCACTTAATATAGACCTATTTCACCACCACACTCTACCCTATTCACCTGTATGGACTTATTTATTTTTTAAATTTCTATCTGACCCCTATAAATTTTTTATAATGGATAAAAATAAACCTTTCTAAGCATATATATATATATATATATACATGTATATACACACACACATTCCTATCCCCAAAAGTTACATGTTTCCATTAAGGGCAAAAACATCCATTTTGGGACAACAGTGGCAGACATTTTTGTCCCTAATGAGACTTTTTTGTCCTTATCCATTTTAATGGTCAATTTTATAAATTTCACCCTATCTTAAAATTTTGACCATAATTTTAGGATAATTAACATTAATATTTATAATTTAGTATTGTTATAAAGGAATAATCAAGTCACTTATTCTACCACTTTGTAATTTTAATATAGAGGTACACTTACACAATTACACATTGAGAAAAGCTTACCAATTCTTCCCAATTATAATTATAGTCACTTGAAGTAGTCCTTAAATAATTATAAAATCATATTTTGTTAAATTTAAATTAAATAATTTTCAATTAATCAAGCCATCTTTACATTCATTCATATAGTACAAAAGATAAAAATTCCACAAAGCACTCGAAGTGGGAGAACTATGTGAGATAGAATTACCTCTTTAAAGTATATTATATATATATATATATATATATATATATATATATATATATATATATATATATATATATATATATATATATATATATATATACAGACGTAATGTTTAGTCATCATAGTGGTGATTTGTTTCATATTAGTTCATTAAAATCCCATAGTATATATTTTAAGGTTTTTATTCATTAAAAAACATTTTTAGGGTTTCAATATTGAATAAGATATTTAATCTTTTGCATATATCCAAAGGTAAAATATCTACATATAGACCTAATTTAGTTGTCCCAAACAATCATACTTAAGTTCCCAATTATCAATAGAGGATAAGTTTGACCAACTCAGGACAATAGTGGTAGTCGATCCTATCCCAAGTTGGATGATATTTTCCTTCACTCATTTTAGTCTTAATTTCTATTGGATTGTAGGTTTGGATATTATTTTTTAGTATTAGGTGTCTATTAACTTCATAAATTCATATCTCAAACATAAACAACAAAATTTTATCATTTCATTTATAGTTAATATTCTTTCATTCGATTGAACTTTTTCAAATTAAACATTTTTCTTTAATTTTACTAGTAAAAATTTGATTTATAACATTCATTTATATTCTATTAAATTTATTTAAATTAGGGTTAATATATAAATTAACTCAAATTCTGATAAAACATATTAGTGAACCCTTATATTGTTGGAAAATTATTGAAACCCTATATTTCCTTTAGGTTTCTAACCTTATTTCTAGGATTTTAGTTTTTTATCTTAGTGTTTTAGATTTGATATCTAATTCCCCTTGTGCTCTATTAAAATCAAAAGTTTAATTTTTAACCCCATGGTTTCACCCTCATTTTAATATTAGGGCCTCCTTTCTTAAGTCTTATGAATTATCCTACAAAATTTTCAACTCATAACTAATCCATAATAGCTATATTTTTCAAACTCTTAGAGGTTTTTGTTATTTTTTTTGTTAAAATTAAAAACCAAAATGTTCTCACTAAAAAAATTAAATAATTTTCATAATTTAAAATTTACTATTTTTAGTAAATTTTTCCTAAGGGATCAATGGTCTAACTATTTTAAAATTCATTTATGGATTTCATATATTTACTAAGTTTTAAACAAAAAATATCTTGTATTTAAAAAACACCTAACATATCTAATTTAATGGCCAATTATTTATTATGAACATCACATAATGTCTATTTGGGTTAATTTGGTTATATATTTTATAACTCAAGTAATGATTATTCTAATTACATGGTACTTACTAGAAATATTTAATATCTTTCAAATTCATACAATAAATTATAGAATACTAGTCTACAAAAAAGTTAGGGTTGTAATCAATAATCATATATCTTCTATGATGTTTCAAATTCATAATGCAAGCAACATCCCTACCAATGCCCCTAATGCCATATGATCTAAAACTATCGATGTGAGTTAAAATAATCATTTATCCACATGTGTATGACCTCATCTTAAAGGGGCAAATCTTAATTAGGCTGATCCATAATTATTCTAAAAGGAGATGACTTAATTGTTTTAATGAGTCTTTAACAACATTCCCAAACTATTCTTACTTTTTTTTAATCTACCTCATCTAGAAACTTCATTCTAATTGATTTGGATCTATGCACATTGTCTCTATGGGTGGAAATATGGATAATTTGGAACTTGTTTCATTTAAGGATGTTTTTGAAAAGAAAAAGTATGGAATAAGTTGAAAAAGGGGGGACTCACTGAGTTTATGGAGAGAGTCATGGTGCAAAATTTTGATATTTTCCTTGTCTTCACTATGGCTTGGAATAATAAAAAAGTGACCATCTATTGCATAACAATAAATGTTTCAGAGGATTTTATCATCAAAGCAATTTGTATGTCATGTACAAGCACCAAGCTGTTCATATATCAAATAAAAAACAAGGGTCACTACAACATTTTTTAGGACAAATGACTTTGTACAGATGGAAAAAAAAGGTTTTCCATAAGTGGATCTCACATGTTATTGGCTTGACATTTGACTTCAAACCATGTATTACATGATGATCAAAGGTAAATATACTTTTATTTTTTCCCATGACTTTTTACTTCTTAATCATTTTATTGGCTAAAAAATTAGTCTACCTTACTTCCTACTAAAGTCCCTTGAGAGAATTGTCTTGATGTATCAAGTAAATGACACCGATCCCATTCTCCACAAAGGTTTACTTCTCCTTTTGGTAAATCATGACTAAGCTATTTAAGGCTAGGAGGTTCTCCTTGGTGGTCCCTCCTTTGGGGAGGACTCCCTGATACAGGATCCCATTGAGGGATCCCACCAGCCCTCTGATCACACCCTCTAGGAATCTTGTCAAAGTCCTCCCCTGATGACCTTCCCCTTAAGTTGTTTATCCCCAAACTGAAACCTATTTCAATAAAATTGGGTACCCTAGCGAAGACAACCTAGAAAGGGAAATCCATTATTTTTGATGAGATGGAAAGGAAAAAAAATTATCTAAAAAAATTTAATTCCAAGGTTCAATAAATAGGGATAGGCCTTTCCAAACTCATTCAAGACTAGAAATCTTTGCATAGATAGGACAAATCCATAATTTAAGCCTTTTTTCAATCTACTCAGCTCTTTCAATCCCCTACCATTAAATCACTTAAGGTTTTAAGATACCCCCCTCAAGGCTCCCTCCTAAGTAGTCCCCCATGCAAGTTGAAAGGAAAAAACATGCCTGTATTATCTTCCTCACAAAAGCTACTGAAGGTCCTAGGAACTAAACTCAGGCAAAGGTTTCTAAGGAAAAATAGATCATTCTAGTGAAGGACCCTAAAGATGCTAAAGACCCATAAGAGGGAATTTCCCCCTAAATCTTTTTTGGTTTAATATTTTTTTCTCTCATTTTAGTACTATTAATTTTCATTTTATTAGCTCCTCAACCTAGTTTATGGACTGTTAATACTTTTATACTACACACTGGTAGTTCCTAATCCTTGTAAAACATGAATTTTACCTCATCAAATAAAAAATATATCTTCTATGTTTATGAAATGCCAAGTAATTTCTATCATCCATCCTCAATATTATGATAGCTACTTTCCTTTTAACTAGGTCCATGTTTTCACAATCCAAATAGGTAATATGACACACTATAATTCTAAATAGAGGTTACCAACATGTCATTCCTCAACCCCCTCCACTTCTTGCACATATTTTTGATGGTGTTCCTATGAGTATTCAAGCATAAGTACCTAAAGTTTGGGTTTTTGAATCCATGTAAGATAAAATAGTCACTATGAAAAAAATCATAGAATATTTACACAATCAAAACAAATATTTTAGTTAAAGGATCACATCATTGTAAAACTAGATCACATATAAAAGTAATCTATAGTATGCTAGTGTTAATCATGTATCTACATCTTCATATAGCTATATTGTCCCTCAATAAATATCATCTCAACTATGGGTTGAATATAAACATATATCTACAAATATTGATTCAAAAAGTATAAAAAAGGATAATAATAAATCAAGTGATATTATAAGAAATGCATCAGAAAAATTGATCACCTCTTTTACATGTATTAAGGAGATCAAAATACTATTAGTCATATCATATAATACATGGTAATCATACATATTATTGTTTAGATTTGAAGAAAAAACTTCAAAATTATCATTTCTAGTGGTTATACTATAACATATAAATCAATCAATAAACCTACTCACATTATGATTACATCTCCTAAAGAACAAGAGAAAAATGAACAAAAAGATTGAAAATGGGAAAAAAATAACAAAATAGATAAAAGGTTACAGATGGAACAAGACAAAAAATAAATGAGATAAAAGGATAATTTAGAGCAAGAAAGGATATAAATTAAAAAATTAGAGAAAGGAAATATTCAAATGGAAAAATAGAGGAAGAAAATACTAAAAAGGAAAAAAGAGAGTAGGAAAGTTTACAAAAGGAACAAGATGAGAAAGAAAGATTAAAAAATAGTAATTAAAGGGGAATGGTTAGATCAATAAAGGGAACAAATAAAAAATGATAACCTAATAAAATATCATCTAGATAAGTTGAAAAAATATATTCAAGACTAGCAAGAAAGTATTCTTAAGAAAGGGTTTCTCACAAAAAATATTCAAAAATAAGACATAAAAAATAAGGTTAAAGTGGTTTCAACAAATTCAACTAAAATTTTTTCTTCATATCTATATCCTTTGATTATTGGTATTTACATTGATTTAAATAAGTTTACCAAAGTCAATATTGTATATTTTCATGAAGAAAATATATGTAGCATGACACATCTCCAACATCTTGGGTAGGAAAATCAACACTTGGGTAATATTATTAGACTTTAGTGTTGCATTAGATCCATTTAGCTACTAGTATCACTTTGGTTAAAACATGATCTATTATATTTCACATCGACCTTATTGTGGATCAATGTAATGAAAAATTATGAAACTCATGGATGAGATAAATGAGGACAACATTAGGTAAAGATCATGACTATGCCACATTTGAGCATGAAATTTAAATATTTACGGTTTGAAGAAAAAATATATAAATAAATAATAGTCAATTAAAAATATTTATTCAAGTAACATTATATAAAATACAACTATTACTATCATATCAAAGGCATGTGATATAGAAGATAAAACAAAGCAAAAGAAATCATAAAATTTTATACCAAAATATGGTGCAATTGGAATTACATATATAGATATAAAATATGATAAGAGTGGAATACCATAATTTAAAAAATAATAATATAGTTATGATCATGATTATGTATAATATTGGTATGATACTTTCAATGGCACATGACCTATACATTAGCATCCCATTCTAATACGTTATGTAATAAATCCATGGGAACATCCTATGGATCGAGTTATTAGTTAATTAAAAAAAAATCATTTAATTAAAAATATATATATATATATATATATATATATATATATATATATATATTACATATATTCTTGTTTACTTCATCATGATATTATTATATTAATTTCACATGTCATCAATTTGGTTAATTACTCCAATCCCTTGGCCCTTATTAAGAAAATTTAGTTTTCATTTTTTTGAAGAGGATTGACTAAAGTGAGATGAAGGTTGATATTATATTGAGTGAAGTGATAATCCAAGTCTAATGAATGAAATGAGATCAAATCAAATTAAGTAGTCATCTAAGGTGAGGTTTATATGAATTAACTAAGTGTCAATCTTGATATGAATTAAGTGAGTATCTATCTCACTCATCATAACTCATTATCTTTTCAAATAAAAACATAGGGTTGTTACATGTATTATGATACCACATTTGGTGGTTCCTAGATTTGAATAGTCTAAACAATTATTTGTTCTTCAATATTCTATCATTTACCTTTTGTTTTCATAGTATACATTGACAAAATTATATTTTTTTATCAAGGATAGAATCAATGAGTAATGGATAAAATTGACTACCAATATTGTAATTATTTATTAGATGTTTTATTATACATATTTTCACATATAAAACAAAATTTGAGCACATAGATCCTTAATATTTCTAATTTTTAGACATTTCACTCAGTTCTAATATAAAAAATAGTATTTATTCATGAAAAACCTTCCTATTTCTATGGTATATATCTCATACATATGACATGATTAAATAATTTTAAATTTGATGAAAAATGGATGTAAAATACATCCTATTCATAATTATTCAATTTATTTTAGGATTTTCAAAATTATAACTCACATATAATGTGGGGCCATGTTGCCTATAGATGACCATGACATCATTTCTAGTGCATAATTCATAATGACTGGTGGCATATTTTTTAGATATATTTACTTTATTATTCCTTATATTTAATTTTATATTTACTGACATATATATTCATATTTCAAAACTATTAAATTACAAAAAAAAAATCAAATATGTCAAAAATACAAAAAAATCTAAAAATTCATAATCAGGACTTGAGCACATGTGATTATATATCTTGTTTACATTATTGGCATATGTATTTATATCATGATTAGTATAAATCATACTCTTTTTATATAACACATGTGTTTCATTTGTATTGATGAATGTATTGCAAGATATACAAATCTCGCATGGAATAAGATATTGGGCATGCCTCTAAACTAGGGGCATATTTTCCACAATTTATAATATTTATAGGTGTTATCATTATATAACTCATATAATTATTATCTATATAATTATTAAAAATTTCCTAATAGCATATTTATCTAAAATTTTGTACATGTGTATGATGTTTTATAGTCTATGATAACATTACATACACATAGTATAGACTATTTTCTAGTTCTATGTTCCATTGATGATATTAGTTGTACATAGTAAATTAAGTTATTTTTTATATATTGTGTATGGACTTTGGATATTATGTATAGTTTTATTTAACATATCTATGAGATCATTATTTTTTATGTGTGACATTTTAACATGCCCCTTATATAAGGCTCTTGTCCTTATTTTTTTGACATTGTGATTGTTGTATTTATGATTAATGAGATTGTGAAGTGTGATGATTGTCATTATACATATAATGTAATAAATAATTTATATGATACTAATTATACATTTTAATAATATGATCTTAATTGACATATTTATATAAGCCTTTCCTCTATGTTACATACATATCTCAAATGATACAAACATTTGCTATGTTGACATACTTTTTACATATGTTACATTATTAAATGATTACATATAATTACACATGATATAGCTAATTTTTTCAATAAGGGATGAGTTATTTTAATAATACAATTCCCTCACCTTAAAATATGGTAATTTTAGTGAGATTTTCATACACAAGATAAGCCTTTTCAAAGAAAAAATAGTTTGGGTAAAGAATACAATATCAAAGGTTTTTAAATGGTTCAAAATTACATATTTGGGACACATTATTGGGGGATATTTAATATAAATACACTCACATTTAAATATAAAAGTAAAAAAATCATAAAATTTTTATTGCATGATAAAGGGCCATGCACAATTTTCCATTAAAATTCACAATTTTCATATATATGAAGTTATATATTTTACATTTATCAATGGGGGAATGATATAAATTCATGCGTATTTTTTTATTTTTAAAATTTATTGGGAATTATATAGATTCATGACATTATTTAAAACACTAATTGATATTTGTGTGCATGGTAATAACATGTATGATCTCCATTCTCTTGTGATCATGAATTCAGGATTAGAGGAACAAATTTACAATTAGATCTATAAGCCATCCACAATGGTTGATTTTATTAATGTACATAATGAATAAATTATAGGTTAAATATTTTATATAATTATGTCTTCAAATACATTATGTATTTCAATACATTTTACATATTAGGGTTACAAACACCAAAATCAAAAATTGAGGTTTATGCATCCCTTAATGGGTTGTTTCTTTTATAAAATTTCAATCCAATTTAAGGATTTATCACCATATAATATTCCATTTGTTTAGATAAATAACCAATTTATACAAGTGTTTCATGTGAATAAATGATTATCTAATGCTTCATGAAAGCACCATCTCCAAACAAAATCATAAAATAATCATTATTTTTCACACACACATGTGTAATCCTTCATTATTTTTTTAATCTTCTCAAAATCAAGTTACATTTCAATTTTGAGTTTCATATATGAACATTGTCTACTTTTACATCATCCCAATATTTCCCATAAAATGCATTTCATGATTTGGAGTTTATCCCAAAGTCAAAGTTTATTTTACACACTCACGTATTATTTAACATTTACTCTAATAATTTTATTTGTGGACTAAATGTCATGAAAATGTAGTCACTATTTTTTTTAATATGGAATTTTTGGCCTTAATTCACTTTAATTGATTTAATCACTTAATATGGACCTATTTCATAACCTCACTCTACCCTAAGCACCTATATATACCTATTTAGCTTATAAATTACTATCTAACAACTACGTAAATGTTATAATGGCTAAAAACACTCCTAAGCATGTATAGGAACATTCCTAGACTCAAAAGTTGCATGTTTATATTAAAGATAAAAACTTCCAATAGAGGACAACAGTATAAAATGTTTAGGTTACATATGGGACATTTATATCCTTATCCATTTTAATGGTTATTTTTAAAATTTGGACACTATTACAATATTTTCCATAATTTTAGGATATGTGACATGAAGATTTAAAATTTTATATTTCTATAAAGTCCTAACCAAGTCACCTATTATACCACTTGGTGATTTCAATATAGTGTCACACTTACATTACTACTTATTAAGATAATCTCCTCTATTCTTTAAAATTATAATTTTAATTACTTGAAATAGTCATTATGCAAGTCCAAATCCAAATTTATCAAATCCAAATAAAATAATGTTCAATTATTTAATCCATCTCTAAATCCATTAATATAGTCAAATCAACATAATTTCACAAAGTACTTGAGGTGGGATAACTACGTGGGATCGAATTCCCTCTCTATATTACTAGAGACATTGTTAGTGTTTAATCATCATATGGTTTATTAGCATCATTTCATTCCATTATGATTCCCCCTTTTATACTTTTATGTTTTTAATCATTGTAAAACCCTATTAAGATTTCAATTTTTAAGAAGCTATTATCAAGTCTTCCACACATATCCAAAAGTTATATATCCATACAAAAATTTAATATAATCCATAAAAAATTATCATGATTTGAGTTCCCTATTTATATCAAAATATAATATCGACCAACTTAGGATTATAGCTATAGTCTATCTTATCCCATGTAAGATGGTCATGTCCTTCACCAAATTTAGTCTCAGTTTATGTCTAATTGTAGGGTTTTTTCATGTTTATAAAATTTAGACATTTGTGATGAAATATCATCCTATGAAAATTATTAATCTTGTATCACATAAGATAGTGTTGAATCAATTAAGATAAAATCTAACTTTGATAGTTTGTAGTCACATGACACATAATCTTGAAGATCTTAAGGGCATGCAAGAGTTCACTTTTCTAGAAGGAAATATTGCCTAGAGTTATGCAAAAGTTTTTAGAATAAAGGGGGATAAAATTTTTTTAGTGTACACATAACTGGATTAGAATAAGGCACCAAAGTATAGTGTACCAAAAGACATGTGGATCAACACATGAAAGTGTTAAATAAATGAGAAGTGCACAAACAACAATAGTTGTAGAGACAAGTTAATGCAAAAGTTTTAAGGGAATAATTACAATGAATAGTTTGTAAGGTATAAGTAATTATATCATGAAATTTTAAAAGCAATGTGCATGTATTTTTAAAGATAACCTAAGGAATATGGAATGACAAAAGTATTTATCCACATAGATCTATCTATTTGAACTATTTACATGATTGACACATCTACAAAAAGAATGAAGTTGAAAAAACTAATGTATTCTAATATGTTTGGTTAGTTTTTTAAAATTTAAGGATAGATACATGTAAAAGGAAAGGATACATCTAGGGTAGGAAAATATGTGATAATTATCCATTCCTTGGTTGAATCAACAATAATGGATATAAAAGATGGACTCCAAATAACATAAAAGGTTGTTATTTTTGTTGTTGTTGAAAGTTTGTAATGTTATAAAAGGTAATAAATGTGTATTTTATTGTTGATAAGGACCAAATATAAATTTTTAACTCTACCCAAATGTATATTTAGAGAGAGGAAGAGAGATCCAAAGGATCTTAGAAATATTGTAGTTTGAGTGTAGGTTTAAGGTATGAAAAATAAATGATGTAAGGGTATCAAGGTCCCTTACGTAAATTTGAGGAGATAAAAGTAAATTTATTTTATTTTATTATAATAAAAAATAATTTGGGTAATCCACTATTTAACTCTAGGGCCTATGAGGTGAGGTATCCCTTCACTATGAACCCCTTGCCTGACCTAAATTAGTTAGTAATATAGTAATATCACAAACATTGATAATATATAGGGGATAATAACTTATAAGAAGAGAATTATAAAGGAGAAATATGTTTTTTAGACCACCTAATGTGATGAAACTAATAGAGAGGGCTACCAAACTATTAACTATGATGCAACTTGTAGATAGTATTGAGATAGAAAGACTAGTAGATTAAAAAATGGAAGGTAAATAGTGGATAAGGGTTTATGTAATTAAGGATAGTAGATAATCATCTATGAGGTAGCTATTTGAATCACTATAGACTAAGACAACATGAGAAGGAAAAAAATTCCAAAAGGATAGGCTCCCTATAAGGAAAAGAAGAGACGTATAATAGATAACCCTCAAGGAGTTAGAGGTTCATGAGAGATCAATTGGTACATAACACAATAAAGTTACCAAGTTAATAAGATGCAAATGAAGTGGTAAAATGAGTTGTGTATGTTTATAAAAGTTACATGTTGAAGGTAGGATTGGAGTGTGCATGGATAAATTTTTATGGTAGTATAACAAGGGTCTGAAGATAATTTGAAGAGGAAAAGAGACAAAGGAAATGAGAGGGTGAATATATGGAAACATGTAGTTTATACACTAATTTACTAGGTAGTGTACTCATAGATATGCCTCAAATAGAATGGAAGTCTAAATAAATAAAACCCCTAAGAAGAGATAAAAGAGCCTTAGGAAAATCACTATAATGGAAGAGGTAGAAGAGCTTGGGTTGAAACTAAAGGATAAGGGCATATAAAGAGGATTTGAATGAGAGGAGTGAACAAGCCAAAGTAAATAAGGAAACTTTGTTTATGTAGAGTAAAATGGATGAAAAATATATGAATGTTACTCCAACAAACTTGTATCATCATAGAAAAATCTGTTGAGCAAAGTGAAGTAACCTACACAAGAGATATGGATGCATAAAATATAAATATTGAGGAAAAAACAAGGTTATTATGCATATTATGGATAATTTAACAAAGGAGGAAGCAAGAATCAAAAGTGTTCTAGGTGTGTGACATGGAGAGTATGCTAGTGAGATGATTTTCAAATATTTCTAATATGATATACAATGTGTAATAGGACCTAGGTTAAAATGCATGTACCAAAGGATGTG
Organism: Torreya grandis; assembly: GCA_037957365.1. Lineage (NCBI taxonomy): Eukaryota > Viridiplantae > Streptophyta > Pinopsida > Cupressales > Taxaceae > Torreya > Torreya grandis. The sequence goes on along the minus strand of JARHVA010000783.1, from coordinate 840,721 downwards.
GAGCTAGAGTGATAAACCATATAGGATGCATACCCTTCAAAAGGTACAAAGGTGAATAGGTCAGCCTATAGTTGTAATTATGTTATTCTTGAGACAACATATAAATGCACAATAATCAAAAGTGAAAGAGGAGAAGAAAAGTGTAGATATGAAAAGAGGAAGAAAAGAGTCAGCCTGTAGCTGACATGAGTGAAAATATATTTGTTCAAGAGAAGAGAGGATATACTATGGTATTTGACTAATATCAAGCCAAAGTTGAGATGGAGGGTGAAATTCATAATGTGCAAAGGAGAAAGGGTCACTTTCAACAAAAGGGTAGGACCAATGGAAGCCAAGAGTTGACAAGGAGAGAACTAAAGGGATAACACTCCAAGAGTGTAAAAAAAAGGATGAAATAATAAGGGTAAGAAGTTATAAATGAGATCTATTGGGTCCTAATAATACTTTAATGTTATGATGGGAATTAATAAATAGAACAATAGAGGGAGACTAGCAAAATGACCCATAAAAAATCACCTTAGGAAGGTAATTTAAAAGATAAGTGGGAAAACATTTTTATTTTACCATGAAGAACTAATAATATGCACTTAGTATGTAAGGAAGCATAGACATAGAGGCTACATAGGTGTTATGCATGAGAAAAATAATAAATAATTACCCTATGAGAAATAAAATCCTAGTAAAGTGCCAAACTTGAGGTAGATAATAGAATCATAATTCTAAGGACTTACCCAAGTGGAAATGATACTTTTCCAATGTGAAATTGATGGATATTATAATATTGAATATGAGGTAGATAACAAAGGTGTAAATGGCTATTAAAACACTAGGAAGGGTAGAGCATGGAGTAGAAGGGTTGTGTGGGAATAAAATAAAATATAGTAGAGAACCAAGAATGAGGTAACTAGAAAATATATGCAATCAAAAATGCATCATGTATATAAATCAATCCTAACTTAGAGAATATATATCATACTTACACTTACAATTGGGGATACATTATATAATCAAGAACATGACCAATGTGGGGATTCTCTAGACCCAATTAGGGGATCTCTTATCATAATAAATCATGATACATAGGGTCAAAAATCCTCCAATTAAGCATAATCACATGATATCCATATTTAAGCCCTATGTGTTCAGAGCTCACTAAACGAATAACAAGTAAAGAAAATAAATCTAATCTATTCCTCACCAAAGCTTGTGGCACAATACGGGGGTTAGTAAACTAAAAAATATGCATAGGAGAATATATATTAAGCATTGTATGAAATCCCTAATTACATGGAAGAAGAAGATTAATATTATTATAAGCTAATATTTATGTTACTTATATTTAATAAAGAGAGGAGAAAATCTAGAGAATAATTACCTAAAGGATGAAGCCATTGAGACTCAATCTCTCCGTTAGAAAAAGGGGGTTCATATAGGTTATTATTGTTTATAAGAATCACTAAGAAAGACCAAAACATCCAAGACTTATCCACAATATTATATTCTCCAAGTAGAAACCCTAAGCTAAGACTCTTCAATTAAAATGGTGGAAGAGTAGATTTTAAAGAAGTGCATACCAATAATAAATCTTGTTTATTTATAAATAATACTAAAATGGATGTGTTTATATAGGTATATTTAACCCTAAGACATTACAAAAGTTTCAGATGATAGGTTTGACCTAGTTGACCTAGTACAATTAAGGACAAAAATTTACTAGGTCATGGGCTAGGTTGGCTAAGAGACAACCTAGAACCTAAAATAATTTTACCCAAATTTTTACAAGGTCAACCTAGTGGACCTAGTACAACTAACTATCAAAAGCGGTTTAAGATGAAGAAAAGAGGGATGGAAAGTGGGAAAAGACTAGAGGAGTATGGAAAGGAAGAGTAATAGTTTAGGGAATGGTTTTAGGAGCTAGCTGGATTGGTAATAAGTGGCAATAAGGGATAATTATCTTGTGAAGAACCAATGGTCTACCCACCCCTCTCCCAGTGCACCCCTTAGGGTGTGCATTTGGAGAGAATGAGTCTCAATGGGTTCTTACAAGATGTAAAACATCAGTATTTGATAAAATTTGAAAATATTATGTGTCTACATATTCCCCACTTGAATCTCATCATGAGTCACTAAGGTGGAATAGGGGATGATGCTTCAAGAAAGAACATAGTAACACACAACACTGATGCTAAAAAAATTGTAGTATTTGAAGGCATAAAATAACTAAAATTAAATTATTGAAATGGAAATAACTAAAAATTAAATGTGATGTGTAAATTGACTTACCTTTATCACTGGATGGTTATCTGTTGTGTTGGTATTTTTGATTTTTTAGGGCATAGATATTACTTCTCACTCATCGATGTGTTTTTACCTTTTTATTCAGGTGCTTGAAAAAAGGGTGGTATAGAAATGACAAAAGGTAAAAGAAAAACAAAATAAGTCTAGGAATGTAAATTCATGGTGTAAATAAAGTAATACATAGTTTCTCAAACATGTTTTTCTCTAAAGATATATAAAACTGAAATGAAGTAGTGTTATCATGTTTTTAAAATGTGAAGAAGAACTAATCATAAAAGAGGGAAAATAGATTTATAATTATAACTTACCTATAAAAGGGGGAAATTAAATGGGTGGAATGAAGAATGAAGGAAAATACAATGGTAGAGGAACTCATTATCTAAGTCAAGACACTCAAATTAGGTTTGTCAAAATAAGAGAGCTTTTTACCTTAAGGACTCTGAAGAACTTCTTTTAGCTAGAAAAGTCTTAGGTCAACAAATGAAGTATATATATCATCCTATGAAGGCTATATTCATGAAAAATAAAATGGACCTACCTTCCCACAATGTGTTCTCTATTCCTTAAGACCCCTTATAGAGTCATTAGTCTACTTTGTAATTACATGAAAATGTAGGTAGCACCATAGAGTTTTTTTTTGAATTCTCCAATTCTAATTTGCTGGCCTACCACACCCCAATAGACCTTGACTGTATTATGAGGCAAATTATGAAGTTTGAGATTTGATTGGAGATAGGATATGTGGTTGTAATCATGTCTTTTTGTGTGATTTTTAATTTTGAGATTTGTATGTTGCCTTTTGTATATTAGTGCCTTTTGTTTTAAATGATTTGGGTTTTATATTTATTGATGGCTTTTTCTTATTCCTCCTCCATATATATTTTGAAAACAAAACATGGGTTCAAATTATGAATTTCATTTGAATACTCGGGACATAGTTTCTAAGAGAGAGAACTTTAGAGAGCATGGTGTCTAAGAGACTCATAGATTTAGGTGAAATAAAAATGCTATCTTGACTTCAATCTTGTTTTATCCAATGTGGAGTGAAATGAAAAGAAATCAAGAGGAATTATAGATGGAATAATTTGAATTACTTAAATTTTTTATAAATGTGACAAAGGGATAAAATGGGATACAATGATAGAAAAATATGATTATTTAACATAATAATGGGGAATTTGGATGAAAACATTATAATGAAGATTATGGTGCAAATTACATTTACCAAAAGAAGGAAGAACTAAATCTAAGAACAAGGATCAAAACACATTATAGAAAAGGAGTGACAAGATGATGATTTTATGAGGAGGGCTAGGTCCTATCTATGGTCTTAAACTATAACTCATAAAATAAAAACCCATGAATATGCCAAAAAGCATTGGAAAAATGAAACAAGATAAGCAAAAGATGGTATTTGTGAATAATGTCAGGTCCTATCCATGGTTTTGATAATGTAAATCATAAAAGAGAAACCCAAGGTGTGTAAAAAGGTGTGTAAAAATATTATGATAATAAAGAAACTATGGTACATCATGAGTAATATTGGGCCCTATATGTGGTTTTATAATGAAACTCATGAGAAAGTGGGAAAGCTAAAAGACAAAAAATGAAGGACTAAAGGTTTGTGAAAAGAGGGAATTGCTACAGAGGGAAATACCCATGTAAGTAACCTAAAAAAATTATTAGATAGATAGCATATAGAAATCATAAAAATAAAATATGGATTAGGTAAAATACTTCTTGAGGAATTATGCATTTGTGGGCTCCTTGAAAACATGGCCTCAATTGGTTTGAAGGTGATAGGTTCTTAGACCAAGAATATCTTTGAATAAATAAAGGCCCCACCATTATTGGGTATATTTTCCTACTTTATCATGAGTGTAATATAATTTAAGGACAAGATAACCAACATTAAATGTGAATATTTTAACACATTTATTATGTTGTTTGGTAATATAAGCCTTGTACTAGTGATTATGTTGTAAAGCAAAAAGGGGGTGTTCATCATGGAGATCAAGGGCATGAAGGTGAACTTCACATAATTATTCATTAAGAATGATACCATGAAGAGATATATGGAGAGAAATAATCTAAAATTCTAATTTAAGGACTAAATTAGAACCATATACTAGAGATAATGGTGTTGTCCTAGTGTTATTACATATGCTAGTCTAATAGGCTCAAAGAGCAAGATAGAGATGAAGGTGCCAATCGATGTAAGTTTCATGAATTATATTTTGGAGGGATTTATTGATAATTTTGTTTGTGTCCTTAGCTTGTACATTGCCTTGTAGATGATAAGGTGTATAAAATTTGTCATTGATCTTAAATTTACCACAAAGTTGTTTGACATCCTTGGTTTTAAAGTTACCACCATTATCAAAGATGATAGTATGGGGGACACCAAAGAAATAAATGATTTAGTTAAGAATTAATTTGGAAATGGTGTTACTAGTGCATTAACAAGGGGCATGGATTCAACCCATTTGGTAAAATATTTTGTATTGGTGATGATAAAAACATGCTCATCTTGAGAGTGAGGTAATTTGTTGATGAGATCTAATACCCACATAGAGAATGGCTAAGGATATTTGATAGTTTAAAGCTTGGTTGGAGGTTAAATAATTATATCTTCATGAATTTTGTAATCAATACACTTTATAACAAATTTTATTTCATCATTTTCAAGAGTAAGCCAAACTTATCCCTTATCTAGTCATTTACGAGTTGTAGCATGTCCGCTATAGTGACCATCATAAATTCCCCCATGTGTTTTTTTAATAAGAAGAGGGACCTCATATATATAAATACATAATTGAAAGCTTAGTTAAAAATACACATATTTTTTTGAGATTCTAAGTTAGGAGGATAAGTTTGATGTTCTAGAAATTGAATGATGTCTTTATACCATGGGCTTTGTCAAATGATGATAGATTCAATGTGGAAGATAAGTGAATCTAGTGTTTGAGTAGAGGATGGATATTTTATTATTTGTATAAGAAAAGTGGGATCAGAAATAACTTAGTGGGGATGAAAGAGAGAGGTTGAAGAAGCAAGGGAATCAATAATGGAATTTTGATCTCATGGGATAGGCTTAATAGTGAAAGAAATGAAATATTTAGCAAGAGTGGTTTTGATTTGATGATAAGTAATGATATTATCACTTTTTAATTGTTAATCACCATTTAATTGATTGTAAATAAGCTAATAATCACCTAAGGCATTCTAATATTAGATGTTTAAATGAAGAGCAACTCTCGTGGTTAAAATTAGAGCTTCATATTCAGATATATTTTTGGTTACATAAAATGAGAATAAAAAATCTAATGTTATTATTTTATCAAGATGACTTTTAATAATGTAAATTACCCCATCCCTTTAAAGGCATTTAACACCATCAAAGTGAAGGGTCTAAGCATCCTCATGCAAGTCAATAGTAATTTCAAGAAGTTATTCAATAAATAATTTTAGTTTAGTAGTATCAGGGGGAATAGTGGATTCATAAAGATTACTTGATTCATGATCAGTAGTAAAGTTATGAAAGTAATATTTCAGATAATGGCTTGATTGATAACTTTAATATAGAGAAAACTGTCATCTAGAAGAATATATTGAAGGTGATTGGTAGCTAGCATAAGAGCTATGGTAAGTTGATCAGCTATGACTTGTCCTTTGATAGATTTTTGAGTTACAATGTGGAGATCAAATTTAATAAGGAGGAGCATCCATTTTCCAATTCTATCTCTAGGAAGAAAGGCTTTGGAGAATAAATGTCGAAAGGGGTCAAAATGAATGATGACATAAGTAGTCTGGTATATAATGTGATGTCAAAGCTTTTCAACTATGAAATAGATGGCAAGACAATAAAGTTAAACTTTGTTATAATGTTTATTACAATCAATAAGGCCTCAACTAGTGTAATAAATGGCATACTCTCTTCTAGTATCATCTTATTGGAAAATCATTGCCCCAATTGATATGGATCTAGAATAAGTATATAGAATCAAAGGTCACTCATTAGAAGGAGGATAAAGTGTAGGTGGGTGAATCAATGACTCTTTCATCTTATCAAATGATTTTTTATAAGGGCCCATCCATTATAAAGCATTACCTTTCTTAAGAAGAGAATTGATGGAATGTATACGGTAAGCCATTTTAGGTACAAATCATCTAATTTACCCAAATTTACCTAAGTATGAATGTATGGAATGGAATGAGTAATGGTAATGTTGAATATAACACTAATTTTAGCCAAATAAACATCAATACCATGGAGAGAGACTCGGAATCCTAACAATTTACTAGATATGATACCGAAGACACATTTGTAAGGATTTATCTAACTTGATATTTGAGAAGATGGTCAAAGATGATAGTAAGATCAAAGAGATGAGTCTTATGAATATTTTATTTAGAAATGAGATCATCCACATAGTTTTCAAAAAATTTGTAGATAATATCATGAAAGATATGAGTCATTACTCATTGGTATGTGGCTCTGGCATTTTTGAAGCCAAAGGGAATTTTGACATGGAAATAGGTTCCCCATTCCATGGTGAAATTTATCTTATGTTGGTCCTCAGGGGTAATGTAAATATAATTATATCTCAAGAATCCATCTATAAAAGATAAAATTTGATAACCAGTAGTGGAATAAATAATGACATCTATTAAAGGTAAAAGGAAGTTATTATTGGGACAAGTGAGATTAATATTGTGTAAGTAAATACAAATGCAAATGACCATAGTGACCTTTTTTTGAATAGGAATAATGTTACAAAACCATTCAAAATAGTCCACTATTTTTATAATTTTAGGATTGATTAATTTGATGATTTCCTTGTTACATAAGCTAAAAACCTCAGGTAGAAATTTCCTTTTTTTTTATGCATAGACTTAGCATTAGGATAAATAATGATGTTATGCACCACAATACTTGGGTCAATATCAATAATGTCCATATAATACCAATTAAATATCTCATGATATTTATTGAATAATAGACTAAAGTTATCATATTCAGTAGGTGAGAGTTCATGATAAACTATAACTAGTTGAGGATAAGTTGGAGTACCATGTTCAATGTGAGTGATTTGTTAAATAATCATAGCATTTCCATCTTGGAAATGGTATGGTGCATTAGGTAAAGCATAAATTGGATTAGTTTTGGGATTAATGATAGAAATTAAGTTATTAAAACAAGGGGTTTAGGTTTTGATATTCCCAAGTTTATGATGTTGTCTGGGAAGTTGATATTTTCAACCATGAAGTATTTTAAGAATAGCTTCATGACTAGGTAAGGTATGAAGAGGACCATAATATTAAAAATCTACTTAGAGATATAGGATTTTATTACCATGGTGATCATAATTATAATTTATTTGATGGACATCGATTACCCTAACATCTAGTGTATTCTCAAGAGAAGAGAACTAGATGGATCAAAAGGGATTGGTGTGTTGTTGTTTTTGTTGATGGGGGTAAGACTGGATGCATTTATGTGATCTATAGGTGGTAAAAAAGATGCAATAATTTATATAAATTTAGAAGGTATAATTTTATCTACCACCCAAGGAGTATCAAGAAGTAGAGAATTTATAGGAGGTACATGACCTTCAAGATCTAAGTTACAATCCATAAAAATGGTATGAACATCTCGGTTAAAATCATGAATTTGATCTAAGGTTTTATGATAATGTTAGACATCAAAGTCATGAGATTGAGCTTAGGCCATTATTTAATTATCATCATATGTTAGAGAAATTATACATGCTTGATATTCAGTGGGAGTTTCATAAGGTGAAATATTTATATTACTAAATATACATGGACATGTGATGAGCGGATCCTAAAATAATTTGGACACTCCAAAGTCATTGCAAATGAAGGAATATTCAAGTAAAAAAGGCTCTTGAACATTACATGGATGGGAAAAATAAGTTATCTCATCAATAATAGGAATAACATCATCCCTAGGTAACAAAGAAGAAGGAATCCACTTTGAAACGTAGGGAGGTAGCTTGGTATTATCACAAGTATGTTGTAAAGCATTAGGTTCAACATCATTTGAATTAGAAAGAGTGACTTGTAAATTAGGATTGATGTTTATGAACTTGAGTAAAGGAGCAGTATTGATCTTAGGAATGGTATGAATATGATATTGAGATATGGGATGAGGAACTTAAATAATCCATGGGTTGGGATCAGCCTTATGGTTATATTATTTTCCATAAAGTAAGAATTTAATGTATTGGCTACAAGAAGAACTAATAGCTCTCATTATATGAGTCCATGGGAGACTAAGGAGTATGATATAAGATAAGGGTAAATCAAGGACCATAATCTTAGTTTAAATAGTCTTAATTTTGATGGTTAGTAGAAGCTAAAAATAACCAAGTGTCTTTTGATTAGTCTTATCAAAACCATGATAGGTAAGAGGGATTTCATTAATATGATCCTTGTTATAAGCAATATTTTGGATAAGCCATAAATATGTAACATTAATACTAGATCCTTCATCAAATATAACTTAATGTATAAGGGTTGTATTAATGGCTATTTTAATGAAAAGTGGTGAATCATCAACATAAAAAATAATTTCATCATTGATGATGTCCTCAAAAATTTGATTGAAGGCTTGGAGGAAGGACACAATTTTAATGGTATGCACATTGGTAGATTGAGGCTCAATAGAATGTATTTATTCATCTATGCAGGATGGATCTTCTATTTCTTTTAATTTTTGCATAAATAACTTGTGATGATAGGGGGAAGTAAAAACCAACTCCATAAGTGGAATTTTACAAGGCATAGAGTTAAGTTCTTCAAGAAACTTCCAATGAGATATAGAAGAACTAGTATGAGGTTTAGGAGGAAAAATAGATTTTGAAGGAATAGAAGTGGTTGGAGGTTTGGAAGGAAGAAGTGGTTCCTCATGTGATTTTGATGCTAGATTAGTGGTTTTAGTATCTTCGAGAAGTTGTTCTTCTAAAGGTGGCTTTTTAGGCTTGGTAACAAGATCTTTGTGACCTGGCTTGTGATGATAATTAACCTTAACAATGATAATATGTTGAGAGTTGCTATAATATTGATCATAGTTGGCATCAATGGAAAAAACATCCTTTGTGTTTTGATTATCAATTATAGAGAAATATTTTTAGTTATTTGAGGTAGATGCTTTAGAAACTTGTCATTTTGAGATGAAATAGTGTACTCTTGATAATGAAGGTTGATCATGGTTTCATTATTGAATGAATCACCAAGAATATATGAGATAACAAATTTAATGATCACTCCACAAGACTCATGGGAGTGACCAATGTCGATATGGAACCAAAAAAATTATTAGAATCAAACCACTTAGGAGGATTATTAGGATACATGAAAGGTTTAGAAGGTGGTAAAAATTATTTCATTTTTTGCACCAAGAGTGGTGTGTGAGAATATGAAGAAATGTTAGCTTTGGAAACTCCTAATTTGATTTATGGAGTATTATGAATGTATCAAAAGTATATGTTTGAAAATTTCCTTTAAGAAGTTTAGGATTAGGTTCGAATTGATTCATAAGAAAGTATTGACATTTATCTTGGTCAAGAGCTTCATTAAGTGTTTAAGGAACAAAAGTTTAAACCTTATATCGAAGAGAAGAAGTTAAATAAGTTATAAATAGTTTGAATAAGTTATCATCAGTCATGTTACGGTCAACTTTATGAGGCAATGATTTCCATTATTTGATAAAGTCATGAGCTATTTCAGTGGGAGATTGCTTAGCATTGATGAAGTTGCTAATATAACTTTTAGGAAGATCATTGTGTTGAAAATCTTTAACTAAAGGATTGACGAAATATTCAAGTTTCCAAATGGAGTGTTGTAGAAATTGGTTGTACCATTATAATACATCACCAATAAAGGTTTTGACTCAGAGTTTAGTTGTGGAAAAGTTATTAGTTTGGATCCACTATTTATAAAGGTTTTCAAAGGCTTTGAGAAATGGTGTTGGGTCTTTAGTCCCATCATACTTGATAGTTGGAGATATGTTAATAATGTCAATGGATACGATGAAGGGGCCTAAAGGCTATTTTTTAATATTTTGAAGCATCTTGTTATTCATTACATGTTAGGGAATAACATTTATTAAAACATCTCTAAGATGTGCATGAATATAATTGGGATTAGCTTGAGGATGGATATATGGAGGTTGACTATCCATATTAATCAAATGATGTTGGAAATGCATTATTTGAGTGGTTTTAGAGGTTTAAATTATGTTCATTTATTGTATAACTTATGCAAGAATTTGATTTGTATCAATAAGAAAGTTGGTGTTGGTAATAAAAATGCTAAAATTGGTATTAGGGGGAGGGTTATTAGAGGATGGATTATTGATTAAACTTGTGTCAATTTTTACCACATTAGTTTGAAGGTTTTGAAGATGATAAGTGTCTTGATAGGTATATAAAGGGTTAAACCCATCAACTTCATCCTATGGTGTGATTTGTATCATGTTACAAGTCATGAAGGAAGGAGGGGAAGAAGAGCCCCAATAATGATGGTTCACTTGGGAGGAAAATAGGAGTAAAGAACATCCCATATAATATTTAAATGGATTAAAGCTATCTCAAAAGATTCTAATAGGGGACTTCATGACTGGAGAGAAATGAGCATAATGCTAAGAAGGAGAATTAGAAAACTGATTTTATAAATAGGGGAAATAGGAAAAGTACAAAGTTGAATAAGTCGACCTAGTACAAAAAATGTCTAAAATTTTGGAAAATAAGTATACAAGATTGACTGTGTCAACCTAGTTCTATAACCTAGATAGAAAATAGGAAAAAAAAGGATACAAAGTCAATAAAGTTGACCTAGTTCTGTATCTTGAGGGATATAAAATAATACTATGTTGATATGGTCAACTTAGTATTGTAGGTAGGGAAAATAAATACTTTGAAGGAGACTATGTTGAGAAAAATGACTGTGTACCAAAAAAATAAAATTTTTGCAAGTAATTTTGAAAGTAATAAATGAAAAGAAACACACAATAAATTGTGTTAATGAAGATGATCCAATTGAGGCACACATCATAAAACCTTGCACCAACACTAGTCAATGCATGTTTTTGCATTACAACATACAATTAAGAAAAAAAAAAGTAGTTAACTTAGAAATTAGAATCTAACTAAGTGGTCATACTGAATGTTATTAGATTATTATAATATGATTTTAGATGTGATAGGGAGTTAGTTATAAGTGAAGAACTAGAAATAAATATACAGGTGGTTTTAGGATGTTTAGGTTGAAAAATATTTGTATTTGCAGTGGTACTAGCATGGTATTAGGGCCTACACCCCACTTCACACACCATAGAAATAACGGTGTTGGGTGCTTTTCCCATATATACCATTAACCACATGTTTATACTTGGCTAGAAAACCAAGTTGGGTTATCCCTTGGTGCTTAATTCCAGGTTCGTTGACCTTGGGTAAATAGTTGTTAAAATGCATTCTAAGATTTTATAATTTGGTAGTGTGTGCATAAAAGAGAAAAATAGTGTAACTAAATGGTATATTGAAAAACCACCTAATTAGACTATGTGATATATTATAAACATGTAAGAAACTAGAAATGAAAGTGTGATATAATTACTAAAATTTTAAATTCCAACTTTTAAAAATAGTACAATATCATTATAAATGATAGTGTATGCAGAGATGACAAAACATAGTCAACATTATCACTACTATAATATTGAAGTAAGGGTCTAAAAAAGAACTAAGTCAATAGTGTCCACATAGTTTTCTAGATAGAAGATAGAAAACATATATATGTCAATAGTGTCAACCTAGTTTACTGTATTGGGGTAGTTTTAAAGACAATAAACAATGAAAAAATAAAAATATAATAAATGACAAAATTGATAGAGAATGAGAGAAAGGAACCTTGGTGGTTTGGAAGATGCAAAATAAATTAAGATTAATATTGAAGTGCATTTATCTATACTTGAAAATTCTACCAATTGTGTTGATTGGGTTGACCTAGTTCTATAGATCCTTATTTTTTAAACTATAAATTATATTATGCCAATAGTGTCAACCTAGTATGTTTTTTGGAAGTCTAAAAGTGTATAGAGCTGACAAGGTAGACCTAGTATCATGATCTAGAAGTCTAAAAGTGTACTATGTTGATAGGGTTGACCTAGTAGCCTCTACTTGATGAAAATCCTACATAGACAAAACATAGTCATATTGATGTGATTGTGTTAAATTTGCATAAAAAATTTAGAACTATACCAACACTATCAACCTAATATTTCCACTACAGAAAAATAAAATTATAAAATAATGAAAAACATATGCTAAAACCTTTAAGTGTTAGATTCAAATTGGGTTCAGCAAAATGTATGCAATTAAAAATTTAGCATGTCTATAAATAAATCCTAACTTAGATAAGATAGATCATACTTAGACTTCTAATTAGGGATACACTAGATAATGAGGAACATGACCAATATGGGGATGTGCTAGACCCAATTAGGATATATCTTGCCATAATAAATCATGTTAGGGAGGGTTACAAAGTCTTTAGTCAAGCATAATCACATGATAGCCCTATTTTTTCATATCTCACCAAACTAATAACAAGTAAATCAAAAAAATATAATTTAGTGCTCATTAAAGCTTGTGGCACCATATGGGGGTCAGTAAATAAACAAACAAGCATGCATAGGATAATCTAAATTAAGCAATTCATGAGTAATACCCTAATGAATGGAAGAATAAGAGTAATATTATTCAAATCCAATACTTATACCACTTTTATCTACTAAAGAGAGGAGCAAAGTTAGAGAATACATACATGAAAGACAAACCTAGCGAGACTCAATCTCTCCATTGGCTAAAAGGGATTTACAAGAGTTTTTTATGGTTTTTAAGGATCACTAAGAAAGGCCAAAGCATCTAATACATCTCCACAATACTAGATTCTTCAAGTAGAAACGTTAAGCTAAGACTCCTCAAGTAGAATTGTGGAAGAGAAAATTGTAAATAAGTGTAAGTGAATAATAAATCTTGTTTATTTTTAAATAATATCAAAATGGATGTGCTTATATAGGTAGATTTAACCCCAAGCCCTTATAAAAATTTTGGTCGAGAAGGTCGACCATATCAACCTAGTATAATTAAGGATAAAAATTCACTAGGCCACAAGCTAGGTTAGCCAAGAGCTGACTTAAACCCAAAATGAACTATACCCAAAACTATATATGTTCAACATAGTTGACATATTAAAACCAAATATCTAAAGGAGTTTAAGGTAAGGAATATATGGTTGGAGAGTGGGAAAATATTGGACGAGTATGCAAGGGAGGAGTAATATCTTAGGGAATAGTTTTAAGAGCTAGTTATATTGGTAATAAGTGGAAATAAGGGATTAAAATTTTACAAAGCATGAATGGTCTACCCAATCCTTTCTCAGTGTACCTCTTAGGTCATCCACTCAGAGATATTGAGTCTCAATGGGTTCTTAAAAGATGTAAATTGTTAGTATTTGATAAAAGTTGAAAATATTATGTATATATAAAATATGTGATTATATGAGGACATGCTAGAGGAGAAGAAATATTTAGAAAAAGAACCAATTGTGAAAGATAGTGTTACATGAAATCATTGTGAAAGTAGAAGTTAAGGCGTAAATAAGCATGCCTATAAAAATTTATAAAGGTGATGTAGAAATTAAAAAGTGCATGGTTGGGATTGTGTGAGTCCCAAGTTTGAAGCCTTAAAGGATAAATATGAAGAGAAGGTAATCATGTATTTGGACCTAAGTTATACTAAAGATAATAGATAACCACACAATAAGAAGATAAGGTAGGAATGGAATAGGGATAAGGTTTCATAAATATATAAACATGTAATAAGTGAATATCCTCATCATCAGATAGCATAATAATATGATGAAGGAAGAATAGTGTTGGAGAATACCATTTTGAGCATGCAAATGAATGTTTTGGACTAAGGGAGGACATGCACAATATGAAATTATTTCATAGAAAGAGTAGATCCTAAGAATAATAAAAAAAATGGTAGCTCAATATTATATAAAGAATAATATTTTACTAAGTAAAAGAGGGGAGTGAAGAAGGTGATAAATCCACCACAAAGGCCAATGATGGAAACACACATGGAATATCATGAGAATTAGGAGAAAAATGTATAGATTTTGATAAGGGTGAGAATGAGTTAACCCATAGCTGATCAAATGAGTAAAATATTTACTACATATTATAATTAGGAATCCATTATAAGAATGTGGAGAGGTAGATCACAATCAGCGTGTATTTGATGAGGAGAGTATTTCTTATGCATGATAATGATAATTTTCCTAAAGAAGGGAGCAGAGAAAAATTAGCCTAAAACTGATAATAAGTAGCTAATGGGGATATCAGTCTAAGCTTTGATCATATCATCTAACAATATGAAAATGAGAGAAAGGAATAAATTAGGAGTATCATGTGGGCCTGAGGATGAGGTAAAGGGATAAAGTACATAAAGAGGAATGATGGTAAAAAAATTCACAAAATGTTTTCCAAACTTAACAATTTATCTAGGTGGATAGAATTAGGTGGGTTTATACCATAAGAGTGAAGAGGAGATGATGAGATAAAGTGCATAGGAGATCCTTTTATGACACACATAATAATAGAAGTTTTTAAGACACTTGGAAAAGGTAGATAGATGAGTTGGGACAAATCCAAAAGAGAGATAATTAGAAGAAGAGAGGAAGGAGTATAGGAAGAGAATGAGGAGGATGGTTTCATGATCCAAGGTCATACACATGAGAAAATTTTGGGTAAGACTACTTAAGTAAATTAATAAGTGTAAGGGAGCATCATGACCTTGTAAAATGATAAAAGGGTAGTTTAACCACTCAAACCTAATTGTATGTGGGAGATTAAATTTTAATTACCTAAAGATTAAAATATAGGAATATCTTAGGTGAATGAACATTATTTAAATACCCAAAACCAAAGTCAAAATCAGTTAGAAGATAAGCCAAATTTTCTAGTGTATGGTCATGCAATGCATAAGTTTGAAGCTCTATAGATTGTTCAATAATACATTTGTGTGAATTAAAATTTAGCTAATATCTATGCATAATTTTTTATAATTAATGAAGATAAATTTTTTGGAGTGCACCCATAAGTGAATGATAACTAGGTACCAAAGGATAGTGTGTAGAAGGTCTTATAGATAATTGCATGAAAGTGTAGAGGAAATGAGAAGTGTGTGAATGGATTAAGGAGAAGAGATAATTTAAAAAATAGGTTACGAGTGATTGGGTACAAGGAATGAAAAAAAAGGAGAAAAAATTACAATGTGGGATGATAGAATAAATGTGCATAGCCTTCTACATAGAACCCAAGGAAACTAGATTGAGCATAGTATCCAAGTACATGGATATAGTTGTTTTAATATTTGTGTTAATGACACAACTATATAAATAATGAATTAAATAAAATATAATGCATTTTTAATTATTATTTTTATTTTTTAGATACACAAGGATCAAGATATGTAAAAGGAAAGGCTACATCTAGGGTAGGCCAATAGGTGAGAAATTTCCATTCCTTGGTAAATACAATAGTAACGTTTATAAAAGGAGGCATCCAATGACCATAATATGTTTTCATTGTTTGAAATTATCTGAATTTGTGGAAGATTTTATAAGTGGAGGTTCTTGCTAAGAAGGGTAGATTATAAGGTTGAAAATCTACCCAAATGTAAATTTAAAGTGAGAAAGAGAGAGTAGAAGGATCTTATGAGGCTTTTAGTCTGAATATAAGGAGTATGAAAATAATATGTTTTAATGGATTTGATGGAACCCATGTAAACATGAGAAGATAAAAATACCTTGTATTTTATAATATGATAAGGAAAAATATTTTGGATGATATACTATGTAATTCTAAGGGCTGCAAGGTGAGATGTCACTTCACTGGGAACCTCTGCCTAAACCTACATTAGTTTTTCAAATTCATAGTAAAATATCAGAAGAAAAAAATGTAAGTTTGTCATTTTAGTCATATTTAGTCTCCCTTCATTTTATTTTACTTTATCGAATTCAATATTTTTCTTTCATTCATCACATTTTTTTATATTCAATTTAATTTATCCAATTTAGGCTTAATAAACTAGTTATTTCATATTCTGATAAAACACTAGTATTATGATGTTACATGAAATTATAAAAAATAAAAGAGAACTATATGGGTACCAAGGCTATTAAAACTATCATAATTAAATATAATGGTAAGGAGATTGAGGAAAATTATGTTGACAAGGATATGACTAAAATACACCTCAAATTTCTTACAAAAATGGGAGGAATCTTGAGTATTAAGTGAATCTATACATCACTCACTAACATAGTTCCTATTATTTATCATTTTTTATATAGTTGACTATTTTTTTGTTGTTTCATATCTTTTTTGAATCCAGGCTATCATTTTTCCCTATTTATCATCTTGTCTATTGGTTTTTTATTTATCATATATCCTCCTCATGTGTGACTTTATAAGGGTTTATGCCCCTTCAAAAAATATTTGGCTATAATAAAAAAAGAATGTAAGTGAACATAATCATAAATGGATAAATTTAAAGGGTCATATGAAAACATTATATTAATTTGTAGAAATAATATAAGATCCGGGGGGTAGATAAACAATATCCACTGTGACTTTACCAATTGAAAAAAATATTTGTATTGCATTCTATTTAAATGAGGTATTGGTATTTTATTTAATTAAAAAATGGTATGGGATTAGATAAAAATTATTTAAAACATGTGGGATTATAAAGTATAATAATTTGAATCTTACCTCAGATGAGAAAATTATATTATAGAGAAGAGAAGGAAGAGAAAAAGATGGAAAATCCTTCAAAATTCAGCTACCCATTTCCAAAGTAGAGGAGGATTGAATGAAAGCATATAGTTTGTTAGTCCATATTGTCCTATTCCAGTAATTTTTAGTCACTAAATAAATATTCTAAATTTATTCCCCATGATTCCCATGCTTCCTTATGTACTTCTTAGTTATACTTTAACTTTATCTAGATCTTCATTAAAACAAACTTTCTTTAAAAATTTAAATTAATATTTGATGGGTGTTTCTACCAATACATTTTATAGATAGAATGTTATTTTTAATGTATGTGATAATTTATTTAAATATTGGTTTGATACCACTATTTAAATTCATAAATTTAAATAAATCAAATTAACATTTATAGTATTAAAGAAGCTTAAATAAGGCCATTTTCCACAAAGAAAACTAAACGAGTAAGTAAATGGAGATTAGTGCAATAATTTAACAACATTTTAGTTTTTAGTACACTTGATAAGATATGATTTGTTTTTTTTTTCAATTATATTCACTTGATTCAAATATCAATATAATATTTTAGTGATAATTTTATATTTATTTTGTTTTTAAATAAAACAAAATCACTTTATGATTATATTAGTGAAAGGAACCTGTATTAAAAGACAAACATGCCTTCCTTCATATTCAATACATTAAAATCATATACTTTCTAAAAAATAATTAGTTTTTCTATTGTAATGAAGTCAAGGTGTCATGGCCAAGCCAATATCCATTTACTTTGTGTCATGGAATTTGGAAGCTCATTGAATTTGCAGCTATAAAATCATATCCCAAAAATATATTTAAACTCCATCCCAAATATCATTGGATATGGTTAAAATAATCCTACATGTCACATTAATGATATGGTAAATATATAAATAGTCAATAATATCATAGATCCATATGTATATCTCAAACTAGTTCTCTTTTCTCTTAGAGGAAAAACCTTACGTTAGTTATTATGTTTGGATTCTCACCCATATCTAGTTGGGTTGAACTTGGTAAAAAAATTTACAAATAATTTAATAACATGTATATTTTTTTCTCTTAATGAGAAGTGGAATACATTGAAGAGGGATGTTATGGAGCACATGACAAGTTTAAATATTATTTTTGATAATTAAAAGGGATCCATACAAAATTATCATCTCTACCAAGTACATAATTTTTGTACTATATAAGAACCTTATATTATGATATTTATATCATAATAAAATATATATGTGGAATAACCCTACCAAAGTCATACCAAATTATTTTTACAATTGAGATAAATATTGCACATGTGATCTTTTTTCTCCAATACCTATATCCCCATATTCTCTTGATTTTTTTGATATTACCCATCATGAAAAAAGTGTGGGTTGAAAATATCCATCCCACCCTAACCATGTCAAGACTATTAAATTATTAATATTATAATTTTTCTCACACAAGTGACATCTAATGGCTTAGATTTAAAGCATCAATAATCTATTAAAAAATATAATAACAAATAGATATATAAGAACAACTAGATATCCTTAGTGTTTAAATATATTATACATATCCCCAAAAAGTGTTGAAACCCCCTCAATATTGACTAAAAAATAAATATATTCTTCATTAGGTTAAAAAATATTTCAAACAATAATTGATGTTAAGGCTAAATAAATAATGACAGATGACTTTTTTTTACATTATAAATAAGTATAGTTAGGAAAAACTATTGAAGGATACTGAGAGGATGAAATATGCACATGTCTAGAGGGAATTAAGTGAGTAAGAATAAAATATGGATGATTTATTTAATAAAACAAATATGAGTGATGAATATGAATATTTTCTCCTATCGAAGAATTCAAATGGTTGAATATACTTGAGGAATTAATGGTTCTTGAGAGTAACAATTAAATTCAAGGGGCCATATTGTATTTTGATTTCAGAAAATGATATTACTAAACAAAATATTTTTGGCACAAAGCTTGATTATATTTTGTAGGAATATATTGAAATTCCATGATTTTTTATAAGGTTAAATGAAGGAAAATATTTTAAAATAATGTTCTATGGATAAATCATCCTTTGCATATTATTTTGATGAATATAATATTTCTAAGTATTCCATGAATCTATGTTTTATTTTTGAAGAGGGTAATCTTGTAGGTACCAATAAAACTAAAAATGAAGAGGAACATTGTATTTATTAAAAGAAAAGAATCTCTCAATTGAAATATGTGTGTTTTATAATTTTCTATTATCTTTTTGAACCTAGAGACTAGGGTGAGATAGAACTAAACAATTTTGAGATCATTAAGTGTATAAAGAAATACAAAGATGATTTTTTGTTGGCCAATGATTAATAAAAATATCCATGTCATAAAAGGCAAAGTAATTAATTTATATATTATAATGGTAAGATTTAAGGTATTATTTTTTCTTCCTCTTCTTATTTGTAGTTGTTAGATTTTCAATCTTAATTTCATGACAACTTATGATTAAAAAAAGGGGGAATTGTTTCTCCATTCAAGAAGATGGATTTTTTTAAAGATATAATCTACTTAAGATATTAGAATCATATTTTAATTATAATTATAATAATATTACTCTTTAATTCCCATACATATTTAGTTTGAGATATGTATATGTTTATTATTTTGTAAATAAATTTTGGGGTAGTATTTAGAGTAGATCAAGTATTGAGAGAAAGTTTGGGGAGTGAGAGTTTTTAGTTTGAGTATTTTTTTATTATATAATAATAAAAATGGATGAATTTAATATCATAATTAGGTAAAATGATGAGTAATTTAATATTTTAAGGTCACTAGATTCATATTTGTAAAGGCATAATCATGAATTTTGCATTTATTTTTTAATGGATAGTTTTTTAAATATACAATGGGAGATATAATTGAATACTCATAATTGTAAATATATGATGTAAGATCATCTATTATATTTTAAAATTTGCATAGATAAAAAATAATTAGAATCTAGTAGGTAAATGTGTCTATCCCCATGAAGTAAATTTTTCAATTTTGGTTATCCTTTTTCCATGCTTAAAATATAATAATCCCCTCAAGACATTGATGTTCATTAGAACAAATAATATGATCAATTTTTAATATAATTATTTAATTCCTTTGGGATAATACACAAAAGGCATAAGTTTAAAATATAATTTGTCTAAATGTTGATCTCTTAAAACTAAAAAATATCTTAATATATTAAAAAAATTCATGAGTCATGAGTTTAAATTCCATTATAAGAGCAAGCATTGAGATTTTTTGATGAGGATATGAATATCTCTAGTTGTAAAATATGTAGTAAAAAGGAGTAAAAAATTTTATAATAAATAAATTATGGGACCAACAATTATTTATTTTAAATCCTTTAAAAATTAAAAATAATATAAGTCAAAAAGGATATAAAGTATCATTTCGTTAAATATGGACACGTGTCTAAGATTTTGGACTTATCATATTACCATTTTTGGTTTTATATTTATTAAAATTAGATTTATATATTTATATTATTGGTTTATAAATAGTATAATATTATATTTCAGTATTTTTATTATTGGTTTTAACTAATGTGATATTATATTCCATTGTTTCTATTAGATTCCAACTAGTAAGAAATCAAATTCTAGCTAAATCCCAGTTGGGTTTTCACCATTCCATTCATATCTAAGGGAAATGCACCAATAGTTAATCATGGATTAATAGTTAATGTGGGTCATTGACACTTAATTCCCAATAATTTTCATAGTACCACCTAATATCTATCATAGTACTATCTAATACTTGTCAAGCTTTTAACTCATATTAACTAATCACATCCTAACATGTGAGATTCACAAATATTGTTGCACCAAAGAAAAACATGTTTACACTATGTATAAGTATTGGAAAAAACATATTTATTAACATAAAAGTCATCCCATTATACCCTTTTATAACCAAAGTGACTACCATATACATTTATAAAAAAAATTAAATTTTTTACATTATGTACCCTTTTGAAAAAATAATCACTTTTTGACCACATACTCATGTCTTAAATTAAGGTTCACACTTAGTTTTATGACACATACATATCTTCACAACTAAAATACCTAGAGGAAATATAATATGAAATCCATAAATTAACATGTATGTGTAGACCCCTTTTAATTTAAAGTGGCAATGTTCTATTGGAGAGTTTGTGACTACATGACCCCATGATCTTGTGCTCTAATCTCAATTGTATTCAATTTGATGTTAAATTGTTTTTTAAAGATTATATGTGATTTATTAGTTTTTTTTTATATGATTGTGGCATTTTGATATGTTTTTCACCCAAAAATGGAAATATGGAGAGATAAAATGCATGTAAATTTTTAACAAATCCTCATAATTTATTAAGGATACCTTGAGAACAAAATAGACCTCCATGACTCCATGGCCTTGTCATGATCTTAATGTGTTTTATTATGATGTTTTATACATATTAAAATTATTTTTTTGTGATTTTTTAATGTTTCAAGTGTAGTACATATATGCATTATATGTAAGGAATTTGTAGATGTGAAGTAAAGTTAAAATCAATATACAATTTTAGTGGATCTAAGAACTAGGAATAAATTCATTTGATTTTTTAGGGACTTTGTAAAATTGAGACATTGAGAGACTACCATATCTATATTAATTTTCACCTTTTACATTTAAATTTTTAGGGCCAAATTCTAAGTCTTCACACTCTCTTTACTTTATCATGTTATATCAAAGTGATGCCACATAAAAATGCAGTTCATGTTAGAAGGACATATGAGTTTCAAAAATAGTCTAAAATAACCTAAACCTAAAAATGTAATAATTTCATTATGGAATATCAATTCACATCCCTCTCCTTCTTTCATCACAATATACTTCAATTGTATGCTTAAAATAGAAATTAATAAATGTGAATCCCAAAACATACCATCCATTATTATTAGCACATCCTCTATGAACTTAAGTAGAATAATGTTAGTTTTAATTTGAAAAATAATTTTATTACATTATTGAAAATTAATATTAATATATTATTAGTTATGATATTATGAAAAATAATTTTATGAAATAAATATTCATCTTCCAATCATATTTAATAAAAAATACTACATTATTAAGGTCTTAATTTACACATGTATGAAAAATCATTATATGAAATAAATATCATTATTATACTCATATTAAATAATTAAATAGTTGTAATGTATTATTAGATTATGCTTTGGAATATAAATTTTAAAAATCCCACATTTAGGACCAAGATTATATCACATATTAATTTATGATATTCAATAATTTCACTATTTAATATTCATTACCCTATTTAGGTAAGTTAATATATTATTTAATGGACTCATATCCTTTATATGTATCTCAATATATCCTCATTTACATGTTTTTTTGGTGTCCATGTTTAAATGATTTTATCTAAATTAATCTAATGTTTTATTTCATATAATTTGGTCCATGTTTTATTTGGATTTAAAAATTATTGATGCAATACTACACCTTCTAATCTCCCTACAAGTTTTCAATATTGAACCTTTACCTTTTTATCCAAATTATTTCCTTATTTATATATATATATATATATATATATATATATATATATATATATGTATATATGTATATATATATATATATATATGTATGTATATATATATATATATATATATATATATGTATATATATATATATATATATATATATATATATGTATATATATATATATATATGTATATATATATATATATATATATATATGTATATATATATATATATATATATATATATATATATATGTATATATATATATATGTATATATATATATATATGTATATATATATATATATGTATATATATATATATATATATGTATATATATATATATATATGTATATATATATATATATATATATATATATATATATATATATTCCCTTCCCATCCATATGCTTTCATTTTCAGTTTTTATCTATACTTATAAAAAAAATCTCACATACACATCCTTAAAAGAATTAAATCGTTAGTTGGGTCTTCCAAAAATAGGCCCAATTTAAAAATCAATATTACTTTGGATATTTTTTATTAATGTAATAATCTATGTGAAAAACTTTGGCTCTATTTATTTTATTGTATGCATATCTATCATGTATTTTTTTATAACAAAATAAATAATTTGGGATCATACTACAATTGAGAAATGGTGTATCCAAGGCACAAAAAATATTTTCACAATACATTATCTTTAGAAGAAAATACTCTATACCTATACCTTTTGCACATTTTTTCCAATCTTCAATCTATTATTTTATTACATTTTTAAAATCTTCCATATATTTTATTTATTTGAAAGGTTCTACAATATATTACCCGTTTAGAAACTCTAGTTCACCATTTTATTTATACACTAGATTTGGATTGGATGATAACATTATATATCCTTTATTATTAATTTAATTATAGAAATAATACACCATACATGACATATAACTTGAACATCTTATGTTTTATATTACGTAATTTATTATGGCTTCCATCTAATAAGTGTGGCTTCATAGATTAATTTATTACATACACTTCTAAATAAGGTTAGGAGTGAATTTAATTGACCCCAATTAGCATGTTCTATATGTTTACATGATATATTGTAAAAAAAATTATATAATTTTCATAATGATGTTAATTTTCCAAAATTCTCGTATATATCCTCATGTGTGGGTCCCACTAGAAGGAATATTACATAAACAATGTTGAATATCATTATTTTTGTTAACATATATGCAAATGAAAATAAGGTATGACTCCTTTTCTCAATCAAAGCATTATCTAGTTTTAAGTATAGGATTAATGCCTAATTTTTAAATGAATTACTTTTATTAGAAACACAAATTTATTGAGAATGGAAAATTGTTTTAGTGTACCATTTTCATTTTTCATGCACCTAATTTTATAATAATGAATCATGCAATGGTTATTTTGATGATCTAATCATATAAAATTAATCCCCATACTCATGAAGGATAGGTTATTCAAGCTTCCTAAAACAAAATCTAATGATGTGAATGTGTAGTTTCTCCATATTCAATAAATGGTAGGCCAAATTGGAAAAATCTAGTCTTATGTCTATGTGTGAGCATACCAGTAAAAGAAACTAGAAAGTTCATAACATTACTATTAGTTTTTATTTCCTACCCATCATTAGTACTGATTTATTATTTTATACTTTTTATCATCCACAATGATCTAAAATCCATGATTTTTCCCCTCTTATTATCATATGTGTAAATATTAATGTAAGCAATAGCTTTGAATGTTTTCATTGTACCATGTTTATTCCTTATAAATGTTTGATAGTGCTTTTGGGCATATGGTAGATATATGTTATATTTATGTGTTTATGTGTGTGTAAACATCACACATTGATAATAGCTTATTATTTTTAATTGAAACATGTTGAAATATTTCATTTATTATCTTGTTGGATTTTGGTTGTGACAATAGAGGAAGGTCAACAATTTTAGATCCATGTTACACTTATTTTGCATTAAATTATGGATATAAAATGTGGGAAGTAGTATTTGAGGAAATTTTAATCCATCTTGTCTCATATGAAAATTTAAGTGCAAATAAATATCTAAATTTATTTAAAATATTCTTGATATGCAATAAAATGCTTTAGAGGTATTTTATATTATTTCTCTTTCCTAGTGTTACTATTTACTACATGATTTTCACCATTTATCCAATCCTATATATGACTATAAATGGTCCCAAAGAATGCCCATAATATTTGTGAATGCATTATTATATAAATACATCCCATCAAGTTTCATATTATTAAACTCCATATATTATTCAACCAAATTAAATACATTTGTTATAAATGCATCTAACACAAATTTATTTCTAGACTCTTCATTCAAGGATTTATTTTTGCACCATAAAACTCTAATTAAAGTAGTCATAGTTTTTCTAAAATATTAAAATTTTCATAAATGATATTCCACATTCTCCACTTATCTAAAAAAAATTACCATTTTTTATCCTCATCAACTTTTTGATATGAGGAACTCAGTAGAGTGTTATTCAAAATTTGATGTTTTTTTTAGCATTATAACATCTTATAGTCATTTTTTTGAAATGATTGTAGTTAATTTCATAAAAATAAATAGTATATACAACTTGGGTTTTTTAATATTTTAAATCATCAAAATGTTTTACCTTCATCTCTTATGGGACTTAATTAAATCTAACATCCATAGTGGAACCATTTATGTAGTATAATTTCCTAATAGGCCATGGTATGAGATAACCTTCAGATAATGAGCCTAATTTGTAAAAATGGATACATACTATATCAATATGCATGCCAAATATATTGGATTACAATACTTTAAATTTTACCATGTATCATTCAAACACATTTTTAATTGTTCCCTCTACAATTCCTCATAGATGAGCAAAAATGGATCAACTTAATAGTAAC
>JARHVA010000783.1:737500-810000 GCA_037957365.1 Torreya grandis | reverse complement strand
CATAAATAATTTTGAGCAAAATTATTCAATACTTATTTCTATCTAGTTTCATATCATACATTATTTGTCATAATAAAACTTAGATACTAGTTACATCATTGTATCAAACACAAAAACCACATTCATATAATATCACCCTATGTAGATAATATCACACGTTATTATCCACTCACCCCACTATGGTCCTAGTTAGCAAAAGCTTTCATTTAAGAAATATAGACCATAAACAAGCCTTAAATAAAATTTACACACAATACCAAGATCATATGGGGCATGTCATACATAAATTTTATCTTTCTTCGACTATACCTTATTAATAATAGATCATTTATTTACATGTAATTAAATCTCTCAATTTTATTACTTACCAACATAATGATATCTTATTGTTTACCTAATTTACTAAATATAATAGTGTTAAAAATGGCTCACGTTGGTTAATTACATATGTTTTTTCATGGTTAATTATATTTTTATGTCCTAATTTGTTTATTGGGTGTATTCTCTGTTTGGATTGAGGACATTTTAACACATCATTGTGTGTGGATCTAAGCCTTAATTTTGTGTTTCTATGCATGTGAGGACATTTTATAATGAAATTATGTTGGATATAATTATTCCTTTTATGTTTTTATGAATTTGAGTGACATTTCAACATTTCCATTAGATATGGCCCCTTGTCCTTCTATTCCATGTTTTGTGTGATTTGTGTGCAATCTTTGTTTGTGTGAATCATATCCATCACAGTTTATTACATGTTTTCTTAGAATTAAATTCCATGGTAGACATCATGATTATTCCTATATTTTTATGCTATTATGGATATCAGACATCCATCCCTAAGTAGTTCTATTTAGTTTTGTACACTTATTTGGGTACCTAGTTACTAACATCTATGTTGATACTCTGTAAGGCCTCATTTTGCATAGTGTTTATATATTATAAATATGAGTATGAAATTATGAATTATATGTTATTTTTATTTAATTATGTTCTTAAGTCACATCTAAATGAGTCATACAAGTATTTATGAAGGATTTAGATGGGTTGGGAACCATGAAAAAACCTATTATCAATCATGTTTTGGATTGTTTACATATGAAAGTATGATGCTTAGATTTCATTTATATACTATTGATTTATGAAATTTGAATATGTATATGAGATATATTGACTTAAATAATTTTTAATCATTGTTAATAAGTTCATTATTTAGAAATTTCATGCATATAAGGTGATGAAAACCTTACTATGTGAATGTTTGTATTCCTTGGTATGTTTGTTTCCTATAATTGATTGAGTGTCATGTTTAATTAAATTCTATAGCTTCATATATTAGGTTAGAGGAATCTAAGGTGTGCATCAAGTGTGTAGGAATAGGAAAAGGGCCACTAAAAGAAACATATTATGCCTAGCATGGTTATATCACTAAAATAGCTTTAAACCTTCTTATACCCATGTTAAGTAATTAGTTGCCTAATATACCACCTAGTAGATGTAGCATTTTATTAGAAAACAAGCCTTTAACCTAGTTGGTGATACTTGTTGTCACCTAACTTGAACATCTTGTAACTAATGTATATTTTCTCTACTCGATAATTGGTATATCTTCCATTGATTGACTTAATTTAATATCAAGTGGGAAAATAGGTAAATGATTCTTAGAATCAACCACATAAGCCTACAAAGATACCATGCACCTTAATTGAACATGGAAAATAATGTCCCTTAGTGAGGCATGGGTTGGCAAGTGGCTAGTGGTTAGATGATTCTCAGATGGCTATATGTAGGATTTGAACTCCCTTAGTTTAGGAATTTTTCCAAAATTAAAATAAGATATACTAAGCATAAGATAATAACAAATAGGAATAATTGGTAAGGAGATCTAAGTTCAGACAACTAGAGGATAGTTCTTAGGATGTCTTAAAGTTCATAGGTGGGATTTATTTTAACCTATGTTTTCAATTATTTCCATGGAATGAAATTATTTTGTTCTTGTTTAATATTTTTTATGGGAGAATAAGACCACTTGGTTTATTCTACCTATTTTATTGCCTTGCCCATGGTTATGCATTGGGTGCCATGTAGTTCTTATTGTTTGAGGGCCTTGGAGAGGTTATTAATCCTTAGTTGAATGAAATGATTTATGTTATATTATGTGAATATATTTATGTTATTGTGATACTAAGTGATGGTTTTATGTGAGTAACATCTTCACATCGATATTGTATCAAAGTATTATTATGCTAGGTATGGTAGAAGGTTATTTTATCCTCCCATGAATGTACTGATAGTAATATGTCTAAGTCTTCCTATGTTGATCATGTTATAAGGTTATTTTACCCTTACTTATATGTCATAATAGTAGTATTTGAATTTATCCTATGCCTGACATGGTGGTAGGTTTATCAACTCTCCCATGACCATTGTCAAGAATCAATAGAGTGAAACATCCTCTTATTTATTTTGATGGGCCTTGTTATGATGTGAAATATTGTCTAATAATTTTATATTTCTAAATTCTTAGCTTCATTTTAATTATAATTCAAATTCTTGTTTACTTTGTATGTGTGAATGGAAGTCTCTTTGAGTAAGAACCAAGAATAATATTATATGTGTTGCATGGTCATTCCCTTGTGTTAAGATACCCTTGCTTATATATCGACCCTTGCCTTTATAAAGTGATATAAACATGCCTAGATATGAGAGTCTAAATCTCAAGGTTGTCTATATAATCATCTTATGATGAAAAAATTTTATGTTGTGAGCCTTCCTTATTATGTCTATCATATGTTTGGGAGTGGACATAGAATGTTGTTGAAGACTACTTGGTTCTTTTGTGGTTAGTTTTATGAGAGATGAACATCTCACTTATGCTAATAATATGAATGAAATTTAATATTTTATAACATTATAACATCCATCCTGCTTATAATATTCCTTAAAAATAAATATTTTAGATAGTCTTATAACTGTGGAATAAGACATCTACTTTATATTTATTAAAACCTTAGTGTCAAACTAAGATGTAACTAGATTTGAATGCCTGCTTTATAGGATATTGGGAAGCATCCTATATGTATAAAAAGTCTTTATCATTTAATAACTTTCAAATAAATTGACATATTTATCTCCTTTCTTAAATCTTTGTCATGAGTGGTTTCTCTTTTAAGCACAATGTATCTCTTTATAACTAAATGGTAGGAGTTTAATGTAATTAAAATTATCTAAAAATGAGTGGAACTCAAATAAATAGATATGAGATTTTTATTGAGAATAATTTTTTTTCTTGTTTAAATGAAATAATCAATATTTTATAGTATAATCATGTTAGCCATGAATAAAGACTTATGTTTTCTTTGTGTCTAACTTTTGTGTAAAAAGGAGTCATAACTAGATTTGAGTATTTATATTGGTACCCTTGGGAAGGAGTCAACATGTAATGACAACTCTTTGGCCTTATGGATTTTTTTATAAAATATTGTGATTCATTTGATTATATCTCTGTGGATAACATTTTATTGATTATGCATATGTCTTTACTTTTTAGTCATCTATGGTTTATTTGTTAAATAAAAGTTTAGAAAGGATGAGTTTAATACATTTATTAGGATCTAGATTTTTATTTAGAATAACAATAGAGATAATTAATTTAATATTAATGGTGATGTTATTTGGGTTAAAATTATTCCTTATGAAAATTCCCTTTGGTCTTAGTAGTCGAGTAAACTACCTATTATAAACATTCCATATAACAAGACCGCCTAATAAATTAAGAAGAGTCTTATTAGAAGGTTAGCTCTACTATTATAATTCTATGAAAGCATGAAGACTTTAGGGTTGATTAAGGTTTCATTTACTAAGGATTAATATTTAATAATTTTCTATAGACCAACCCTTGATGTTGAGTTTTTACATGTTAGTAAATATCTTATTATTATCTCATCTTTAATGGAATTTATTGTTCCTTGAACCTTAACAGTTGAATCATTCTACTGAGCCATTAAATAAAATACTAATTATGAGTAGATTCCTTTTTAACCATTATGTTTTTAGTAAAAATTCAAGTCTCTTATGTGATTTATATGTTCAGCTAAACCAATGATAATATTCATTTAGAGTTGAAAGACTATTCTATTGGGCACATTCTTATTTTATCATTTATGCAATGTAAACTTAACTTACAAGAATATATTTTGAGGAAGAAAGACTCTATTTTTATTAAGTAGTTGATATTAATTTATGAAAGTATATCTATTGCCTTAGTTGAGTC
Organism: Torreya grandis; assembly: GCA_037957365.1. Taxonomy (NCBI): domain Eukaryota; kingdom Viridiplantae; phylum Streptophyta; class Pinopsida; order Cupressales; family Taxaceae; genus Torreya; species Torreya grandis. Next base: position 805,727 of record JARHVA010000783.1, on the reverse strand, counting down.
CTAACTCTCCAAGTCATCTCTAAGTTTTATTTTGAATCAAGCCTTAGTTGATTTATGACTTTGATTCCACTTAGTTTTGGCTTAGCTCAGCCATATTTTTTTGGCATGTTTCCTTATGTAACATTTTAAATTATTATAGTAGTGCTCTTTGAAATAATCAAATACCCCATCTAGACCCTATTATTGGTAGTAATTATCATAAGCATTAGTTTATTTTTTTAAGCTTTATCCTTTAGTCAAATTACCTTGCATAGTGATTTGCCTTAGCCATATTTTGTTTGGGATTCACCTTGTGACATTTTGTATTAGATAAATAATTGATTTGGCCTTTTATTTTATTTTTCCTTAGTCAATTTCATGAATATTGATGTGTGGTTTAGAAGAAGCCATGTGTCATCTTCCCAAGACTTGCGAGTGACATCAACATGGTCTAAAGTATAATCGATGTTGGACTAGTAGGTGAGAAAGATGTTTCCACATGGAATAATCTTAGTGACCTAAAAAATCAAATAATACCATACAAATAAAAATTCCTATAGGCCAAAAATATATTAGGATATTTCTATATGACATCATCTTGGTGACCTACGATCTTGAATATGTTTCTAGAGATAGTTAGGGATATGAGTATGAGGGCTAGTGGAAAGATACTAAGTGGTAGCACACAAAATCATGAAGCATTAAAGGGTTTAATATATTGGGGTTAATACCCCAATGTTTCTATGTTACATGTAACCAAGGATCTTGATGATTAAGGCTAAAGGATGGGAAGATTAACCATCAGGGGATAATTCCTCAATACCTATGCAGTTTATAAAATGCAAGGATTACATAGTGGAAAAAATTTTAAGTGTAAGAAATTAGAGGGTTAGGATATTAGAAATGGACTTAGGGTCCTATAATCATGATGTGTGGCCCATCCACAATCCCTAGTAGCTTAGGCTTGAGTAGACCCAAGGTAGACATGTAGAAATTGATAGTGTTAATAATAATTGAGAATGATTTTAATGGTAATCTCCATGTCATTAACATTGTCACCCTTTTAGGACAAGATCATGAGATAATTATAAGTGTTATCCAAATGAATCATAAATGTGGGCTTCCAAATCATTAGTTTGTGTGTATTAACCATTAATAGTAGTTTTAAGATTTATATTTTATTGTATGACACTAAATGGATTCATGTATCTATATAAGTATTTTGGTGAGTTATTCATTCTAGTTTTGTGTCATCTTTTTTATTTTTGAGAAAAAATTGGAAAGACATTTTGGTATTAGATCCTAGGTTATAACACTAGGAGATGTAGGTATTTTGAATGGTTTTTGTATTTATAGTTTCCAAATTGGTTAAGATGTCTTACCTATTGGTATGTAGAATGAGAGGAGGATGCGAAGCACATCACTATTCTAATTATTTGTGAGCATGAACCTCTTATTCAACAAAAAATAAATTAAATTAGACCCAAATTCCTTTTATCCATGTAATATATGCAATATGTTTTGCAGGAGAGACTACCATCAACACCACTAGAGTAAGAGAGGCACTCTCCATACCATTCCCATGATGAATAGAAATCAATTTAAAGATATAGGTAAAGGATTCATCCTCATCACCATTTTGAGGGTGATATAGGTGAATTACATTTACATGATGATTGATAGGAGATATGAGACCTAAACCATCCTTCTAGACCTATGCTTGGAGATTTAGTAAAGGACTTCGTCAGACTACATCTTCCTATTTTTTATGGTATGAAAGAAGGATATGTCATATAATCTTGGATGGAAATCATGAGAGGATGTATCATATTGTATGATTATGAATATAATGAGAAGTAATGTTTAGTCACCCATCTTCTCAAAGATGTAGCTAATATGTGGTGGGAAGGAGAAGAGTAAAAGCTCTAGTTGACACTAGGTTCCCTTATGTGGAAATTGTTTGAGGAGTATTTTAAAGTATGATAATTATCCCCTCATTATGTGTACAATAAAATGGATGAGTTTCATGACCTTTGATAAGGGAGTGTAATAGTGTCACAATATGAGTGTCATTTTCAATATTTGACTAGGTATGTACAACGTTATATGGATGAGACAATCTAAGATAATATGTTCATTAGAAGCTTGAATTTAGAACTAGCTCGAGTGGTACACATTTTAGCTCCCACAAAATTGGAAGTAGTAGTTGAAAAGTTCTATTTGGCTAAGGATTCATGAGGAAAGACTTAGGATGACTGAGAAAAATTTGTGGCAAGATGTAGTCATAATATGATTCAAGGTTTTAAGGTGCACAACCTACACTTAGGGGAGGTTGGAAAGTAATTCAATACAAATTAAGGCCCACTCAACATTGGTAGTTTAAGATCAACCATTCTAGTCATATTGAGAAAAATAATTGCTTTAGAAAGTATCATTGAAGATGAAGTGAGTTTGGGCCTCAAAATATCAATAGATTATGACTAAATAAACTCAATACTCCAAGCAGGTAAGACCATCAGTTTCAACTTCTTCTTTAAGACCTATAATACTTTGATCTCCCTCAAGGTTAGACCATTATAAAGGTGGTTATTTCACATGTGGATCTCCACATAATTTTATATGATATTGTACTCTCAAACTATCAACTTCTAGTAGGTAGTGGCCTCAGTGTCATACCAGATAGTGGGCAATGTGGGTTGAGGACAAAGAATTTATGTAGTGGTGGATGACCACCAAACTGAGCACCAAGAAATAGTCAGAGACACCACATATATGATATAATGATTTTTTTTTTCTTTCTTATTTAGGATATTTTAACTCCTTTATTTATCCTTCTATCATGGACCATTGTGGGCTCATGGTTATGAGTCAATTAGAAAGTTGGGTATTCAAGTTGGCCTTTAGGGCCAGGTTGTCTATTATCTATTTGGTGAGTAGTTGCATATTATTCCTAAGTGTCTTTTATAACATAGTGTATTTATTCATTATTCCTTTAGGCACCTATGATTTTGTCTTGGGTATGGATTGTCTTATATCTCATTAATCTAAGTTAAATTATTATACAAAGGTTATTGATTGTGTAGATTACCTTGGTACTCTTTTCATGATATCTAGAGTTAAGATACCTATTTCCATTTACATGATCATTTGATTCATTTCATGATTACTATAAGGGTTTTTAATTGTTTATTATCATGGTAAGTTATAGGTTGGATGAGTCAAAGAAGGCTTCTTTGGATGACCACCCTATGTTGTGGAAATTTTCCAATGTATTTCTAGATGGATTGCTTGGTATGTGGAGACTAATTTTTAGGTTATTTTAGTACTAGGGTATAATCCCATCTCAAAAGCACCATATAAAATGAACATGCCATAACAAAGTGAACTCAAGATATAACTTGATAAACTCTATGAAAAGGTCTTGATTCATCATAGTGTGTCAATGTGGGGAACAATATTCATCTTTGTGAAGAATAAGGATGGATCCCTTTGACTATGCATTGATTATCTCTAATTGAATAAGGTAACTATTAAGAATAATTAGCCTTTCCCTACGATTGATGACTTTTTTGATAAAATATGATAATCCAAGGTTTTATCTAATATTGATTTGATATACAGATACCATCATTTACGTATCATAGATCTTGATATTCATAAAATTATGTTTCAAACATAGTATGAGAATTATGAATTTACAGTTGTACCATTTAGGTTGACTAATTACCTAGCAACATTTATGAGTCTAATGAATGGATTATTTTTCTCCTTTTTGGATTGATTTATGTTGGTGTTTCTTGATAACATTCTGATCTATTTGTAGAATGAAGAGGAGCATAAGGATAATTTGAGTTAAGTCCTATAGGTTTGAAGATAAAATTAGTTCTTTGTGAACTTGGATAAAATATATTTTACATAGTCAAAGGTGTAATACCTTGGGCATATCATTTAATGAGGATGAATCTTTATGAAACTTACCAAGATTCATGCCATTATGTAATAGCCAACACCCTCTAATTTTGTATAATTTTATGGATTTATGGGTTTAGTAGGATATTATGGATGATTTGTTGATAACTTGTCTCACATTGTGAATCCCATTACATCACTTAGAAAAAATGGTAATAAGTTTTTTTGGACATTAAAGTGTGAGGAAGTTTTTCAGTTATTGAAAAAAAAACTCACTAGTGTACTAATTTTGGATGTGCCTAATCCTATAGGAAAATTTATTATTTGAAATGATGCCTTTAAGGAAGGATTGGGATCTATAATCATGTAGGAAGGTAGAGTTATTGTATATGAATCTCATAAACTCAAGGAGTATGAGATGAGATACCCAATATTTGATATGGAATTTACATCCATCATTAATGTTTGTTTAAGATGGTGACACTTTTCACTTGGTCATCACTTTATACTAAAAACATATAATTTGAGTTTTAAACATATATTTAATTATAATAAAATCAATACTCAACAAAGGCACTGGATGAAATTATTGTGTGAATATGATTGATATTTTGTATATCAAAGGAAAGGAAAATGTATATGTTGATGCTTTGAGTAGAAGATTCCATGAATTGGCTGCAATGTGTGTGTGAATTGACTTGAGAATTTTGATTTTAAAGTAACTTATTGAGGACAACCTCTATAAAAAATTAAGAGAGATATTAGATTCTAGTATGAATCTAAAAGGTAAATTTTAAAGATTTTCTCTTTATCTTGATTGTTTATTTCATCATAAAGGGTATATCTATGTGCCTTTAAAATGTGATTTGTATGAGCTAATTATAATTGAATCTAATAGATGTCCTTACCAAGTGTACCCTAGAGTTAAGAAGACGCATGATGAGTTAAGGAAATTATATAATTATGAAAGTTTCAGGCATGATATTGATGATTTTGTAGCTTGTTGTTTAGATTTATAGAGGGTAAAAGTCAAGCATCAACATCCAACAAGATTGTTATATCCTCATGGAATTTTGGAGTGAAAATGGGACACCATATCGATGGATTTCATTATAGGCTTGCCTAATACATTGTATAATCATGATATGATCATGATCATAGTGGATAAGTTAACCAAATTAGCTCACTTTTTTCCTATGATTACCAATCACAATGTCAATTTAGTGGCAAAGGTATTTATTGATGACATTATTAGATTACATAGGATTCCATATAAGATTATTTATGATCAAGATCTAGTATATAATTCTCACTTATAGACTTATTTATAAAAGGAACTGGGCACATATATCAATTTTAGTAATTCCTACCACCCCAAGATTGATGGATAGATTGAAATAATCAATTAGGTCTTATAATACATGCTACACATGTATGTTATATACCAATAATCCTATCAGGATGACTATTTGTATCTTATTGAATTTGCTTATAATAATAGACATCATATTTCAATTAAGATGGAACCTTTCTATATTTGTATGTTTGAGCCTATAAAACCCCATTGAGTTGGGACTACCTTGAGGATAGAGTTATGATTTAACCTTCCATGTTAGAAGACATGGAGTGATCACTGGTAAAGATAAGACAACACCTAGATACTGTTAGGGGTTGGTAGAAAAAGTATGCTAATATGAAAATAATTGATCAACATTTTAATGTTAGTGATAAATTTTTTATGAGGGTGAGATGCAACAAGAGCCCCATCCATTATGGAAAAGGGTCAAAGTTGGCACCTTATTTTTTTGATCATTTATGGTCTTAGAGGCTATTGGCCCAATAGCTTATAGATTGGATTTTCCACCTAACCTATCTCATGTTTAGGATATATTTCATGTCTCTTTTTTGTGATAGTATATCATTGACATTGCTCATGTGTTTTATTGGATCCTTTTAGGTTGATATCAATGGGGCTATGAGTTTGGAACTCATCAAGATTTTAGTGTGGAAGATTCTGGCACTTCAAATAAGAGACCTGGATCATGTTGACATCAAATGGGACAAATATGATGAATTCATATCTACTTAGGAATATGTTGAACATTTTAAGGTTCAATATCCTCACCTCTTTTAGTGACTTACAAGTGAAGTCTACATAAGGGGAGGGGGATGTAAGGCCCTATTTTGTATAGTTATTACCTTTAATAAAGATGATTATGAAATTATGAATTATATGTTCTAATTAATGAATTATGTTATTAAGTTACATTTGGTTAACGTGTTCAATGATTTATTAAGGTTATTCATGTGATGGTGATCTTGAGAAACACCTATTATCAATCATGTTTTGGATTAATTACTTATGAAAGTATGATGCTTACATTTCATTTATGTAATGTTGGTTTATGAAATTTGTATATGTATATGAGATATATTGACTTAAATGATGTTTAATCATTGATCATAAGATTATGATTTAAAATTTTCATGCATGTAAGGTGATGAAAACCTAACTACATGAATGTTTGTGCTCCTTGGTATACTAGTTGCCTATAGTTTATTGAATTCCCTAATTTATTAAATTATGTATCTTAGACTATTAGGTTAGAAGAATTTAGTGTGTGCATCAAGCATGCAAGAACATGAAAAAGGCCAATGAAGGAAAGAGAATATGCCAATCATGGTTATATCACTAAAATATATTTAACCATTCTTAGACTGATGATAATTAATCTATTGCCTAGTCTTCCACTTATTAGATGTAGCATTTCATTAGGAGGTCAAATTTTAAGCCTAGTTTATGAACCTTGTTTTCACCTAACTTCAAGATATCACAACCAACATCTAGAATGTATAGTGGTTGATTGACATATCTTCCATTGATTTTCTTAGTCTAAGATCAAGTGGTAAAAGAGGTGAGTCTTAGAAGCAACCACAAAATCCTATGAAGCCACCATGTACCTTAATTGAACATGGAAAATAACATTCCTTTATGAGGCACATATTAGCATGTGGATAGTGGTTGATAATTCTAAAATAACTATATGTAGGAATTGAACTACCCTAGGTTAGGAATTTTTTACAAATTAAATAAATATAGAGTAAGCACAAGATATAAAAAAATAATAATAGATGGTATGGATACCTGAGTCTAGACAACTAGAGGACAGTGCCTAGGTAGTCTTGGAGTTGATAAGTGGGATTTATTTTACCTTATGTTTTCATCTTTTTCCTTGGAATGAAATGATTATGTCCTTATTTGATCTTTTGATTTGGTAGAATAAGACCACTTGGTTTATTCTACATGTTTTATTGCCTTTCCCATGGTTTTCCATTGGCCTCCATGCAATGATTTATGTTTGATGGCCTTAGATAGGTTGTTCCTCCTTACATGAATGAAATTATTTCTACTTTATTATGTGAATATATTTATGCTATTATGACACTAAGTGATGGTGGTATGTGATCAAAATATTATTATTGGTATAATATCAAAGTATTCTTATTTTGGGCATGGTAGAAGGTTGTTTTATCCTTCCATGAATGTCCTAATAGTAATGTGTCAAAGTAATCATGTGCTAATCATGGTGGATAGTGTTTTGACCCTTACTTAGATGTCATAGTGGTAATAATTGAAATCATCCTATAATGGGTATGGTGGTAGGTTTTTCAACTCTCCCATGATAATCATAAGGAAGGAATATATTGAAACATCCTCTTGTTACTCTAATATTTTAGTGGGATTTATTATGCTATTAAAGCTAGACTACTAGTTTTATATTTTGGAATGCTTAGATTTACTTGAATGATCATTTAAATGTTTAATTTATTTATATTTTGTACTATGAGTATCTTTGAGTAAGAACATATAATAATACATTAGGTGTTGCATGGTAATTCCCTTTTGTTAAGATACCATTGCTTAGATATCCACCCTTGGTTTTACCAAGTAATATAAACATGATCTAAGATGGGAGTCTCAATATTAGGGGTGTCTAGAGTAGCAAATTGATGATGAATAATTTTTTATTAGAGTAAATTCCTTCTTATTTCTAACAAATTCTTGGAATTTGAAGTGGAATGGTAGTGAAAACTATTTGGTTCTTATGTAGTTGATCTGATGAGAGATGAACCTCTCACTTATGTTAATAATATGAATGAAACTAAATATTATATAATTATATAACAACAAATCTATTGTAGGCTATAATTACACCATTATGGGAGAGTATTTTAGGCTCTCTCACTCTTATCTATAATATTGGAGCAACCTTAGGCTTGTGGGAATCTTATAATGAGGTTGAACCTCTAGAGAAGGCTGGCTTCCTCTTGGTAGATCACCTAAACTAATGTTTCTACTTGGAAAAGAGGTAGATATGGGGTATAGGGTAACTAAGAGAGATAAATGGGTGATACAAAAAATTTATTGACACTCACATAAGCATGAAATAAACAATAATTCAATATAATAAAAATTTTGCTCACACAACCTCACAAACTAGTTAATTTGCATGTGTTTCATAAACTAAGCTCACCAAACAATACATGAAGTAAAGAGGAATTTCAAAATCCACACAAAGCATCCATTAATTGCAAAAAATCTCAAGTTAAGACTTGAAACTAACTTGAAAACACCTAAAATAGGCAAGAAATAAGGGCAATGGCCATGGAAAAACACTTTTTCACAAGGCCATCATGCACAAGTTTGTTAAGCATGATTTTTAGGTAAGAGATAGGTAAAAACTAATATTTATTATTTTAAAAGGTCTTTATTACAATTATTGACAAGGTTTTTCCTTGTCAAATGAGGATATCTATCTTTTATGGGTGAGTCAATGGAGATATATGAAAAAGGGAAGAATAAAAGAGAAGAGCCAAGAAAATAGAATTCAATAAATAATATCCAACCACCCTCCATGAATTCTCACCCACATTTGGGTTAATTAGAAATAATCCTTCTTTAAAAAATTAACCACCATTAGCTCTGATAGTCTTCAATCCATCTCATTTGTTGAGAAACACACTATAATACAAGAACTTGTTGAGGATGATGATGTCATGATCCACTAAAAAAGAAAAGTCCAAGAACATCTTTAATGCTTGAGTTACTTTTTCTAATCACTCGTTCTTCATCTTTCACTTCCATTCCATCCTTCACTTGTCTTGCATGTATTAAGAAAAAATCCCCATAACTTTAAATATGGATTGAGCCATGTTTCCTCTAATTTGAGTGGCTATTTGTTAGAGATGATGTCCATGTTGAAGGATGAGAGCCTCTCCATTAATTGCATACACTAGCTCCTAATTTGAAACTTGGGCCAAATCTTTTTTGTAGATGGAAAACTAGTCTAAGGACATTGGTTTTATTGTATCCATTTATGTTGATATAATTATATAGACTTCATAGCTTTTTTTGATCTTTTTAAATTCCAATGGTTACTTACAGGGGTTTAAATTTTGATGTTTATGGGCCCATCATCAATTCCTTTAGATAACTTATTTCAACCATTTTCTTTAGATAATTCCTTTGGAAGAATTTATTTGGGCTATTTGTTTCATCCTTTATTCTAAAATAATTCATAGACTTTTCTTTGGGCTATTCCTTCAGAGGATTATTTTTGGACTTCTCTATTAAAGTGATTGTTTCGACACTTTGAGATGAACCTTTATTTTGGATAATTTGGTTAGACCCTTACCATAGAGAATTTATCTAAAAGAAGTCATGTCTTTACATTTTTTCCTAAGGATATTTTATATTAAATGAAATGGACCCTTTAGAATTCTTAAAAATATCCTTTTAGAACTTTTGAAATGGTCTTTCACAAAAAGTGTTTGGCTCTTTGTGAAGGGAAAGTACCCTTAATTTTTTTTGAATCGACTGTTGGAATTTGAAAATGCCTTCAGCTTCTTAATTGTTTGAAAATTCCCTTTTAAAAAATGAAATATAACCTTTGGGAATTAAAAAAATACCCTTTAGTTTTTTTTTCTAGACTATTTCTCCCAAAAAGTACCCTTCGAAAAAACTATTTGGGCACTTTGCTTTAATGAGATATTTCAGGACTTCGAAATGGACACTTTGGCTTTTTGCAAATTTTTTTTCTAAAGGGAAAGGATATATTTTACAAAAAGTTTTTAGTACCATTTATTTCAAAAAATGTTTTACCCTTCAGATCTTTAAAAAATACCCTTTCCTTGAGAAAAGAGCCTTTGAAACATTTCTTTCAGAAAAATTGTCTGAAAGAATTCTAACACTTAGTTGGAAACAAAATTATTGAGACAATAAAAATACTTAGTCCCATACAAAGTTTGAAATTATGAAAAACAAATAATTAATTGAAAAATAGACTTTGCACTTAGATTTGTTAGCTTGCAGGCTTATCCTTGATCATTGCCATTATATCCTTAGAAAACCTTGCTTGGACCCTCTCTATTTGTAAATGTTGGACCCATTTCTATGACTTTGATCCACTACCTCATCAAACCATGCAATCTCTTTATATGTGGGCCAAAAATGGCTAGCACAACCTATTTTTAATATTCTTTCAAAATAAAGAGTTTGTATAATGCTCCAACTATGGATTAAGACATTTGATTTCTATTTATTAAAACCTTAGTGTCAAAATGAGACGTAAATATTTTTGAATGATTGATTTATATGATCTAGGGAAGATTCATATATGTATCAAAAGTATTTATCCAAATTATTTATCCTCTAATCACTTTCAAATAAATTGATAAATTGATTTCCTTGCTTAAATATTTATCATGAGTGGTTAGCCTTTTAAGCATAGTGCATCTATTTATATCTAAATGTGAAGAGTTTAATGGAATTAAACTTATATAAAAATGAGTGGAACTTAGATAAATAGATATTATATTGATATTTGGAATAAAGCTTGTTGAAATGAAATAAACATTGATGTTTTTTGGTATAATCATGTTAGTCATGAATAAATACTTATGTTATCTTTGTGTTTAACCTTTTGTAAAAAAGATTCATAATTGGTTATGACTGTTTATATTGAGACCCTTGGGAAGAATTCATTGTATAAATAAAGATATTTGGCCTTATCATTTTTTTATAAAATATTATGAGTCATTTGATTATATCTTAATGGAGAATAGTTTCTTGATTATGCACATGTCTCTCCTTTTTAATTGTTATGGCTTATTTATTAAATTAGGATTCGGAAAGGATGAATTTAATACATTTTTTTAAGATATATATTATTATTTATAATAATAATAGATATAATTCATTCAATCTTAATTATTATTTTATTTGGGGTAAAAAGGATGCCTTGTGAAATGTCTGTTTGGTCTTAGAAGTTGAGTAAACTTCCTGATATAAACATTCCCTATAATAAGACCACCTAATAAATGAAGAAGATTTTTATTAGATTCTTATCTCTAATATTATAATTATATCAAGGCATTAATCCATTTTTTTAAACTAAGGTTACTCTTGCTAAGGGTTTATAACTTAAGAAGGTCCTACAAACTAACCCTTGATGTTGAGTTTTTACTTGTTAGTAAATCTATTATTTTTATCTCATCTTTAATGGAATTAATTGTGCCTTGGGACTTACCTATCAAATCATTTAGCTAATACTTTAAAATATTCCTCCTTAAGAGTGGATTCCTTTTTAACCATTTATTTCTAGTGAAAAGTCAAGTCTCTTGGATGGTTTGTATGTTCAACGAAACCAATGATAATATTGGTTTAGCATTGAAAGACTATTTTTTATGCACCTTCTTGTTCCATCATTTATGCAATGTAGACTTAGCTTAGAATAATATATTCTTAGGAATAAATACTCTATCTAATTTAAGTAGTTGGAAATAACCTGCACAAGCATTTCTATTACCTTAGCCAAGTCCTAAATCTTTGAATCATCTACAAGTTTTATTCCAACTTGAGCCATAGTTGATTTATGACTTTGAATTCACCTACTTTTACCTTGTCTCAGCTATAGACATTTAGCATGTTTACTATTATAGGTTTAATTTGTACACTTGGAGAGGGTTCTTCATGCTCTCTCTAACTAAGCTACAAAATGGGAACAACCTCAACCTGTGGGTATCCTATAGTGAGGTTGAACTTGCAGAGAGGGTTGGTTCCCTTGGATATATCACCTAAGCTAATCTCTTTCTTGGAAAAGGGAGAGAATTTTATAATAATTCATGAAAACATGTTAAATAAGGTGATGCACCAATGTTTTGAACACTTATAATTTCACAAGAAACACTATTAGACACTTTCAAGCCTAAAGATATCACTTCACTCACTCTTTTATCATCTTTCACATAAGTATTTCACAAAGAGGCATGAAATATTTATCAATCTAGCATGGGAGGGAAGATCTCAAGTCTTTTCCACTTCCAAACTAGTCAAAAAACTACCTATTGCACTTATAATGACCTATAAAATCTATAAAACACCTCATTAAGGTGAGAAAACATAGACAAAGGCAAAGTAAATCATACATTCACTTATCCACATAAATGAATTCATGAAACACACTTCAATTTAGCTTGAAAATAAATGAAATCAGTCTTTTATTACATCAAATAGGTGCTAGAGTATAAAAATTGGCATTGCCTAGGCATGTTAAAAGCATAATAGACTATTTTTTGGGGGGATAAATGTGAGATATATAAGGAAAAAGGAAGATAGAGAGGGAATCAAGCAAATAAAAATAACTAAATGAGACCCAAACACTTTTTGATTGATTATCATTAATCTTGCCTCTATAAATTAACTTTCATTAACTCCAAATAGCTTTTGAGCCCTCTCATTGGCTTAGAAACACACTAGAAGATAAGAACTTATTGAGGATGATGAGTAATGATACATTCAAAAGAAAAAAGTCCCCAAAGACTTTAAAACTTCATTAAATTCTCCACTTACCTTTCTCAACCTCCAAACTCTCCATCTTTTTAATGAATGTACAAAACCATGCTTCATCTTGATATGCTCTTTACATTATTAGAGAATCACTTAAACTCATTCACTAGTGTCCCTATTGACATTCCTTTCATAATCAGAATGATGAAATTAATCCAAACCTTGAACATAGGTCCACTATAGATATAAACTAATTCCCCTATTAGTTTTCATATAATTATAATTTTGATGAAGATCCATATGCTACGTAGTCTTTTGATCATGAATAAGAAGTAAAACTTATGTCTAAGGGATTTTTAGAGGCTTAATTTAGCTTTAACGGTACCATATGAATTTTCACTATTTGCTTTTTGTAACCCAGATTATATTTGGATCTTATATTTATACATTGGCCTAATCAGGTCTACAAAATCCTTTGATATGATGTGTCTTCCTATGTGACATTTCCTTGGGCCACTTATTTCATTTAAATAAATGAATATTTTAATATAAAACAAATGTCTTCATCATGTTCCCCATGAAACCTAATCAAATTGGCTCTATCAATCTCTTTGGGAGTCTCTTTACTTTGACTTCAATGTTAGCCATTGACCTTTGATCACATGATTAAATGTGTGTCATAGAAATGCATTGATTTATTAACCTCTCTATCACCCATGTGCCATTGGTCTATTGATATGATCAATTGAGGTTTTGATACTTGGTAGCCTTGTGTTCAGTTTTAGACTTTTTAAAGACTTTTTGAATCCAAATGGTTATTTCTAGTGGCCTTAATTTGACATTTTTGGGCATGTACCACACTGCTAGATCATTTTTAAAGGCTTATATCTTGAGATATAAAGCACATAAAGACACTAAACTTTCAAGAAATGACCTTGGAAAAAAATACACCATTTTTATGAAATTTTTTAGCCTTAGTTTACTTTCATTAAATACTTATGAAATACACAACCAAACTAACATATTCATTCCTACATGATGTGATAAGACAATATGGTTCTTCTAAATCAATAAATTCACACTTTAATATTTATTAAATTTTTTCAAAATCTTACAAGTGACAAGTGATATTATCATTAAGTTTGTCTTCTCATTCTATCATTGGATTAGTTTCTCAACCAATACTCTGCTCAGCTTCTCACCTGAGATCTAGGCAAAGTTTCATAGGTAGGTTAAATTTGGATAATGTTTTTGGTGACTCTATTGGAAATCATGCCTACTATGACTGAGAACCAAACTATTTACATGATTTTTAGACTCATAAACAATTACAAATTTGATCCATGAGTACAAGAAACCTTTTGACTTGAAATAAGATAACTATTCCACCAAGACAAGGAAGGAAAAACAAAAAATAGGGAAACTAATCCAAAAAAAGTAAGTGTGAAAATAAAGCACTTATTTGGGACAAAATAAAAACAAACTAATGTGTTATAAAAACAACTAGAGTAAAAACACAAACTAATTATGTACAAGAACTTAGTTCTTTAAGAGTAATGTTTCAGTTTTATCCCATTAATTGAGATATGAAGCTCCTCACCATCCATCTTTTCAAGTTGGAATGAATTATGGGATTTGATGTTTGAGATTATGTATGGACCACTCCAAAGAGAGTTAAAATTTGTATGCCTTTTTGTTTTATCTCTATCCTTATCCCACTTGAGGACAAAATCTTCTTCTTTGAAACTTTGTGAAGAAGCTCTATTGTCAAAGGCTCTATTCACTTGTTCTTGGTGAGTTTCCATGGATACATGGACTTATTTTTAATGTCTTATAGCTCCATAATATTGACATATCTGATCTATATTGGTTTATTCCCCAAAAAATCTAGTTGATACATTAGCTCTAAAACATGAAACTCAAGATAAATAGGTAATCTTGCTTCCTTATCATATACCAGTTTGTATGGAGAGTTGGATATTTATATTTTATGGATAATCCTATCATACCATAGATATTATTTCAAATTAAGATGCCATAACCTCTTATTATATTCAATAGTCCTTCTTATGATCTTTAATAGGTTCTTATTTGTGGACTCAACAAGACCATTTCCTTATGGATAGTAATTTGATGAAATGATGAGATTAAACACCATGTTGAATATCCCATTAGTTAATCCTAGTTCCAAAAAATTCCATAGAATTATCATAAATAATTATTAAATACATTCCAAATCTAGTAAGCAAACCTTCATATAAATCTAGAACATTATATTCATTCTCTTCTTTCAATGTTACTGCTTATATCCATCTAGTGAAGTAATCTATAGTAGTTAGTATACAGTTATGTCCTAAAATTGAATGGGTGTTAATGAGACTAGTAAATACCAATCCACATTAGATAAACTGCTCATCCACCATAATTTGTTAGAGACGTAAGGATGTGAGTTTCACTTTTCTAATAAAAATAACACATTGTTTGCACTTCCTAACCCATGCATAACATTCACCAAATATGAATAAGACAATAATATCCACCTATCATGATCTTAATGGATGTGTTCCTTGAGGAATATTTCATTCCACCATGTCCATCATGGAACTATTCAAACAATCTCTATATTTGGCTTGGCTCTATGCATGTTAGCAACATGCCATTAATATCTTTCTTAAACAAAACACCATCAATAAGAAGAAATGGTATTCATTATAATATAAAATATATTATTTTTTAATAACTTATATTAGAGGGATAAATACCATCTTAGATATATATTTTGAAGTCATGAAACCAATTGGAAGGTGAGGTATGATCAGTTGCAACCTCTTCATCGTTTGACACCAAAACCACCTCATTTTCCTCTTTCAAGTCTTGGGCTAGATTATCATAAATTAATTTTCCTCTAATAACATTTATGACCTTAATTTCCACATTATACTCCATTACCTTTATCATCCAACCAGCTCTTTGCTCATTTATGTATTTATTCAAAAGAAACTCTTTGATACTTGGATGGGAAACCATTAGGTATATCCTATTGTTAGACAACAAGTATCTAAATTTATTGAGAGACATTTTGTCACTTTTTTTTTAAACCTTTGAGGATATTCCTAAGATCTCCAAATGGCACAATGGAAACACCTCTAGGCTTGTGGGTAGCCTAAGGATGAGGTGAATCTCTAGATAGGGATAGCTCCCTTGATGTACCAATTTGGATGCAACTACACCTAAATTTTGGGGTGAAAAGGGAGAGAGATAACTAAAATAAAACTATATTAATGGAGGTGATACAATAAATAAGATGATGAATTCCAACCAACTACATGTTACACTTGAAATCAAGGGACAAAATAAAAATACACTTCTCCAATCTATATCTTCTCACATCAATGTTACATTATGAGGTTATATATGAATGGCTTGGGATAGGAGAACTAGAAAATAGACCTTAAATGGCACTAGTGAATATATTAACTCACTCAAACCTAGACATCTCCTATAACACTTCACATTCCCTAAAAGAAGATGCTATAAATAGGTGAAATAATGAATCAACATGCTAAGGAATCCATAGTTTTTACTAAGAAAGATTCATCATCAAATTGAAAAAACTATGAATATTAATTGAAGAGATAAAAATTAGTAGTATTATTGATGAAATGTTATGAAAATGAGTAGGTATTTTCCATACTTAGGAGGAACATAAGTTATAATGGCTAAAATGGCTAGATCTTCTAGAACTTGAGAGAGAGAGAGAGGAGAAGAGAGAAGTCCAAGGGTCATAAAGACACTTTTAAAACTAACAAAACTAGCTACTTGTACATAATATAAGGATTTGTAATGAACCATTCAAGGTTAGAAATAACAAGTGGCTACCCAAGTCATCAAACTCTTGTAAAGTGGCATAAAATTCTCTTAATAGGCTCACAAAAACTACCTTCATGATTTGAGATTATTGAATGCCTCATAACTAACTAGGAAAAGTTATAATGATTTAAATTAATGGGGAAGATTTTAGATATGCCTCTCCATGCATTGGCTATAGTCCTGGTCTTTTATAATCATCTAGAAGTGAGCCATTATCATCTATAGTTTAAAAACTTCTTCCTTCATGCACTTTTCAATTACTCCCTAAGAAGAATAATATTTCCATGAAATTACATGGGAGGGAGTTAATGATACCTATTAATACCCTATATGGCCTTATAATCGTAAATGACACCTTAAAATCAATTCACTTGAAGTTTTTTACCCTCTACACTAACATGTCCACTAGGGAGGTTTTGAATGGTCAAGATGAATCACCTATTTTGGAAACTTAAGAGTTTTTTCTTGGAATTAAATTACCATATGGATTTATCACAAGTATTAATCTTCCACCCAAACTTGATTATATCCCTTGAAACCTCTTATAGCCTACAAAACACACAAAATGGTAAAAAATGCCCTATTTCACCCTATATGTAGAATTTAATACATCTAAAAAGCATTTGAAGTATATTTATGGAGTCCTTCTCAAGATAAAATAGGTATCATGGTAAAAATATGCCATTATATTAGTTACCCAACTCCATTTCTCCAAACTAGACCTGACTAAGGGTTTGCAAGGGTTTAGACCTATTTTGACCTCTTAAGCTTCATTCATAAAAAATTGACATTTAAATTACCAAAAATATCCAAAAATATTATCCTTATGACCCCTAATAACATATCTAAACTCTTTTGGCATTCATGCATAGTGTTAATAAAGATATGAGTAGTTGAAACTCTCCTATCGAGCTCTTTCCTCTATTCCAATAGCCTTGAGTTTGTCCTTGAGTCAAAAAATGGAATTATTAATGTTTTCTCTAAAATTTTAAGGATTTTAAACATAATTATGCATCTTATAAACATGTTACATAGGTTTAAATTCATGTTTAAGGTTAAAAGTGTGAATGACTCTTCATTTGAACATTAGGCCTAGCCATGCCTAGTATGTTTGTCTATAAGTTTAAGCCCAAAATGACCCTTTTTATCTATTACCTACATAACAATAGATAAAAAATATATATAACCATCCCATCGACATGATCCAATAAGGTGGAAGGTATATCGCATGCTAGAAATGGAAATAGTTCTCCTTTTGCCTTCTAGGTGATTTATTACTTTTGGGGAAATTAGTGTCTAATTCCTAAATAATAAAAGGATTTGAGGAGGAGATAATAAGTAAATAATATTACAAATTAAATCTATTGATTTTTGAAATTTATTTAAAATTTGACCTTTTCTAAAAATATTAGTTACCGAGAGAAAATTAAACTTATCTTATTTTGTATTGATCCAACTAAGACAAGGTCTAAAAATTTGTGTACAAGCTTGGGACACTATCAGAAACATGATCCTAAACTTTGTTTCTTTATTGGATAGGAGCAATAAAAATAAACACCTTGGGATCTGATGTTATAGTCCTTCCCTAGCATTATTGTCTTGAGGATTTAATCTTTTTGGGTTTTATTCACCTAATCAGTTTGAGCTTGTGTACCAAATTTTTGAGCCTCACTATCAATATAGCTCTTTGTAGAGCTTATTTTATATGTCTATATATTTTATGCACTTAAATAGAAAATTTGGTAAATAGGGAAAATGGGTTAGTGTCTTTAAGATTCACTAGACATGATTCAAACCGTGTGTATGGAAACATTTCCTACATACCAATACTCTAAGGAGGGATAAATCCATATGTAGTTCTCTATTTAAGAGTGATTGGTGCAATAGTGAATGAAAATTCAAGAAATGTAAAAATTGGGTGTGCTTGAGATGACTAGGGGTTGGTGTAAGGACTTGAATTGAATTGAAAGTGTATAGGTTAGCTATATACAAAGAATAGGGAATATTGTTTGAGTGGTCTTGATTGTATTCTTGCTTTCTTGAGTGATATTTTCCAATGCTCTCCAAATTATCTTTGAATAGGATTTTATATGGATCTATTGGTCATGGGTTAGATGAAACTAGACTAGGCTAACATAATGAATAAGAGGCATCAGGTAAAAATGTTAATCAGGGGTTAAATTTTGATTGGATAGGAGTGATAGAAAGGCGACACCCTAGGTTCAAGTGTTATGGTCCAATTTTGGCACTATTATCCTGAGCAGACGGGACCTAGGGGGATGGATTAGTCATGAAGAGAGGGTCTTAGCTCAGTTGGGATCAAGTCTAGAATGCTATAGCTAATTGAGAATCAGACAAAATAAGCCTAAAAAGGGTTATGAGACCAAGCAAGAGGGACCTATAGATTAGGTTTCATTATCCATGTTTAAGATGCCATTGTTTTACATTTTCTATGACTAGATTTTCCCCCACTTTATTTTAGTGATGTAGCAAAGAAAAATACTAGGATAAAAGAAAATAAAAAGTGTACTTGAGGTTACCTATGAATGTGAAACCCATGAAGCTATGTGATGCTAAGTAATGTTGGATAGTGTATAGAGATCACATTATGCAAGGGTGAATCTATGAAAAGAAAATAAAGAGTAGATCAATTTTTATTATATGTAATATAAAATAAGAATGTAAAAAATTAGGGGGGGGAGGGAGGGAGGGAGGGAGAGAGAGAGAGAGAGAGAGAGAGAGAGAGAGAGAGAGAGAGAGAGAGAGAGAGAGAGAGAGAGAGAGAGAGAGAGAGAGAGAGATAAATGAATGAATACACCTCACTAGGTACACAAACCAATATAAAACCTATTGTGATGTTGAATAAGGCTATGTAATGCTAGATGTGCTAGATGATGTTATACCAAAAGTTATATCATGAATGGAGTTAAGTGCTCAATTCCCAAAAAAATGGCTCAAGATGGAAAGGCTAGCCCTTTGGCTCTATCATCACCTACTAAGTGAAGCTATATGATATTGTGTGTGATGATTTATGTTGGAATATTTATCCAATCCATCTAAATAGGTGGCTCAAGAATACAAAGGCTGGCCCTTTAGCTCCATCATTACCCAATTAAGTGACGCTATAAACTGATAATGGTACGAAGAAGTATGTCATATGAGTGGCTTATAAATCACATGAATTCTCTATAAATCTAACAGTGTGTTATGGATATCTGAATGTGTACTAGAAACTAGGCCAATGTTGGCCAACTTAGAAAAGATAAAGATAGGTCTGTATGAAAGCCACTTCAAAACTAAAAATTTGGCTTATGTGGAAGCCCCTTGGGAACTTAGGAACTCAAGAATATAGAGGTTAGGATTTTATAAAATTCACTCCAAAATTATGCCAACCACCTATATATGGAGTAAGGAATGTAACTACTAAGAATGCTTGGGTAATGTTGAACTTAGAAATAAAATAAGAAAAAGTGTTGTGTAATCTACCCCTAATCACTACTGTCTGAAACATGGATCCTAATTTGGAAGTTATAGCAACTAATATATATAAAACTAGAAATGATAACTGATCATGCCACACATGATCCCCCCTATATCTATATTATCTAAGAAAATTATACTAAAAACTATTGCTTTTGAAATGGTTTGATTGTGTAAAATTATAGCTGAACCTACTTTTTTACATAGTTCTAGAAAATCTAGCTTTTTGTTGTTTGGATAGGAGTGCCAAAATAGGACACCCTAGTTTTTGATTTTATATTCCATCCTTGGTGTTATTGTCTTGTGCTGAAATTCATCACTATTTTGGATTCTTGACTATCTGCCTGGTTTGTTCTGAGTGGTTTAATGACTAGTTATTATTTGAGTTATTCTGAAACTAGATTTTTTGACTAATAGGAGCTCTAATCTCTATAGAAAAACCCATATTTGTTTCCCCTCTTCTAAGGGTAGGAATAGGTACCTTGTAATGACCACCCTCAGAAGAAGAAGCCCTATAAGTGTGTTAAGCTAGAAATATACATGATATAGTAATGATAATCAACAAGATATCTTAAGATATAGCATCATTTGAATTGAGAGATTGTTAGATCAATAGGGGTATGCCTAGATAGATATAATAATGTAATAACATGTGCAATGTACTAGAATAAAATTAAAATTAAGAATTTTAGTTGTTAATTTGTTGGTTTTTAGTTGTCATGAAGGGATGTAGCATGATGTCCATTATGGCATCCAAGAAGCAATGTAATGCATGATTTAGATCATGGCATTGAAAATAATCAAAATCAATCAAGTAATAAGCAGTCAAAGCAAGAATAAAGAAGCATACAAAGGTGGCCAAGGGACCATGCAAAAAAGGGACATGGGCACATGTCACTCAAACTAGAAATCAAGTATACAAGGCATGTTCAAATTCTGCATACACATACAAGTGGAGTAAGCAAAGTTGGCACAAGGGCCACAAACACATAGAAGAGTAAAAGAAAAGGACATTGGTGAATGTCCTAAAGCACATAAATGAGACAAAAAATAATTATCAATGCAATCATGTCAAGCTACACTAATAAAGAAGATAAATAATGTAAATACTAAAAATATACAATCACATCTAACTAATCAAAGCAAGAGAGAAAGTATGCAAGACATGTTTAGTACAAGACTAGGTCGATGCTAAGAAATAAACAAGTGCTAGATATTGATAATATGTTGACAAAGTAATCTGTGTAAGCTAGTAGATAATGTACATCAACATGATAAATAAAAGTGTGGATTGTAGGAATGACATAACTTGGAAGGTGTAGTTATGTAGAAGATTCCCCCAATGGGCATGTATATCGATGTGTGTCTTGAATATAAAATTAAGATGCCCCCTTAATAGGTAGAGTGAAGCAATCAAGTAGCTAGATTTTACTGCACATACTCAAATAAGATCAAGTGATGTATGGTAATGTAGATAAATTGACATATAATAGCATCGAAAAATAAATGTAAGTCCTAGCATAGTAGTCGCAATGTAAAGTATGGATGATGTATACAATCAAAATATTTTGTTATTTTTGACATATTTGAATGTTTTTAGATTTTTTTATATGTTATATTATTTGTGTATTTTGGAGTTATTTGAGGTATGTGCAATCAATCAAAATATATTATGGACAATCAAGTGTAATAAACTATGTACAGGTAATACTAGAAGGAAAACTTTTTACAATCATGTAAACAAATCAATATATACATAATGATATAAAAGACTAGGCTGGAGGGGGGAAGGGGTCCAAGGATGGAGCATGCTAGGGATGGAAATGAAAGAAGGGGTCATGGCCATCATCAAATTTCTTGAGATCATCATCATAAGTGTCATCATATCCTATAGATGTTTTGTTCATGGTGTCATCATGTTGAAGGTGAACTGAAGGTTACTCTGGTGGTGGATATGTTGACTCTACTCTAGGACCTTTTGTCCTACTAGTAGATGACATCAATGGAAGTAGTGGTGTTGGTGTTACTAATGGTGCTATAATATGAATAATACCTTGATACTATAGTTTATCCAATATTTTTTATAATTTTGTACATGATTTTTTATCATGGCCTATAATCTTGTGAAAATTATAAAATGGGGGACCATCCTATTGTGACAATCTATTGATCGATCTGTGTCATATTATAAGTAATGTGATCAACCATAATCAAGTAATATCTATAACATAAATTATGGTTGATGTTGTGTGTTTTATGTCTAAATTTGAATAACTAGATCTATATCCATAGAGGTAACCATGTGAACTATATGTGCCAAGTGATCTATCTATGGTCGTGAGTGTTGAGTATATCCTAAGAGTGTAGTGAGAGATGATAAAAGTGATGTAGGATGTGGAATGAGAGATATAGATTCATCTCAGTATGCTCTTGGGCCAACTATTGTAAATCTTAATCCACACAAATAGTTATATGTGAGTTTGGGTGTCGTATCATCATCTGAATAAGACTAGTAATCTATATCAACATCATGTACATATGGTAACTCAAAATTTACCACAAGGGGTAACTATGATATAGGAATCTCATCATATATAGTACTATAAGATTGTACTATTTAAAAAGTATCTATAACTAATGGATTAACTATGGAATCAATTGGAAGTATTGGTACTACTATCAGTGATTGTGTATGTGTAACAAGTGTCAAAAATATGATTGATGGAGTAGCTAGAATGGCTAAAGATACTATGAGTAGTGGAATAATTAGAGCTGAAGGTATGTTTGTAAATGGAGGAGTATGAGAAGTGATAGCCTCTCCAACCTTGGATATATGTATCTGATCAAGATAAATGCAATGATTTGGTTGTTGTACTATGAGATAAGGTGTTCCATCTAGAAAAATAGTTGAAAATGACTATGTAGTTCGATAATATCTAAATGGATGGTTATCTGATAGACATGTGTATAGATATCCTTCATGGAGAAAATTAATACATTAATGAAGAGTATAAATAATGGCCTCCATAGTATGTATCAGGGGTCATCCAAGTTAAATATTATAGTGGAGATGACTTGGTATGACCTATAACTATGTAGAGAGGGTTCTGGGTCCTACCATGATATATAAAGTAATGGTTCCCAATGTCTATCATGGTATATCATCAAACCCTTGAATGTTTTTATATTATTTTTACATTGATGTCATATTTATACCCATGGCTTGTAAGAATGTGATATGACAAATATTAATTTTGGAACCACTATCAATAAGAACTCTCTTGACTATGCTAGTTTTGACTTGAACTCGTATGAGTAGTGGTAAATTTTGATCAATAACTATATAAGAAGGCATGTCCTCATTGTTAAAAGAAATTGTATCTTCTAAAGTTTTTAAAGTGTTGACCATTGATGTAAAATAAGAAGGTTCTAAATCAATGGGCATATAATTCTAAGTGAGTGACATATAAAGAATGTCCTTGAAGACATTAGCTTTTTAAAGAAATTCTAACATGCAAATCTTAGCTAGAGTATTTTTCAACTGATCAATAATCTCATATGCCTTGTGAAAATCTACTTATGTGGGTGGGTTGGACCTAAGACAAGAAAGAATAGAAGGGTGACTATGCTCATGGATTTGTGGAGGAGGCATGGTGACACATCGAGTAATAGCTCTAACCACATTATATACTATTTGTATAAGAAGAGTAGTGGCTATGGGAGGAGAGCAAAGATAATCTATGGGTTGAGGTGGTGAAGGGACAAAGGGTGTCAACTAGGCTCTTTGACGATGGTTAGTAACCTAAGGAAGAGTGAAATGGACCATGAAACATGACTTGACATGGGGTAGAGGTTCTAAGGGAGGTGATGCAATAGATGTATTAACATGTTTAAGAATATATTTCTTAACATCATCCTGTATAATGAAAAATAAGCATGAAATGCAAAGAATGAAGCTTTATACTAATAGATGATAGACTTCATCATTTATGTACATGATAGGGCCCTTTATGGTTTCCTTTTTATTTTTAAGAAATGTAAGAAATTTTTATACATAAGTGAGAATCAGTTTTTCAATTTGATTATGGATGTAAGGTGATACCTCAAGAAGTAAATAGGTGTTAGTATATGCAACTAGGGATTTGACAATAATATCTTTTCAAAATACTATGAATTTTTTAAATTGAAATTGAATTTCTAAGTTAATTATGCAAGTAAAAATTCAAAAATTTATGGTAAAGTGTTTTATTTAATGGGACCTAGTACATGCAACTAGGGTTTTGAGGAAAATATTTTTTTTTTGAAATTATTATGAATTTTTGAAATTTCAAGTGATTTTATGATTTTAATATGCAACTAAAAATTTAGGAAATGATTGGAAAATTATTGGGAGATACTTGATTCAACTAGGGTTTGAAATAATATTATTTTTGAAATTACTATTGAATTTGAGAATTTGAATCAAATTTCTAATTTTGATACGTAAGAAAAAAATAGGAAATTAGTGGATTAATATTAGAAATTTACTAGGACCAAGTATATGCAACTAGGGTTTTAAATAAAATTATTTTAAAACTTAATATTAAATTTAGGAATTTGGGATGAATTTTTGCTTAAAATATTCAATAAAAAAATCAAAAATTTATGGGAATAATCTGCTAGGAATTTAGCGTAGGGCTTCTAGGGTTTTTATGCACAATTCAAAGTAAGTTGGGATCGCCAAATGATTTACTATTTTTAGGTAAATTAGTGTTTAATTAATAAATAATAAAATGGTTTGAGGAGGTGAAAATAAATAAATAATATTATAAATTAAAGCTACAAATTTATGAAATTTAATTACAATTTAACCTTTTCTAAAAATAGTAGTTAAAGAGAGAAAATTAACCCTATCTTATTCTATATTGATTCGACTGAGAAAAAGTCTAGAAATTTATGTGCAGGCTTGGGACACTATCATAAACATGATTGTGAACTTCATTTATTGATTAGATAGGAGAGCTAAAATTGAACACCTTCAGCTCTCGTGTTATATTCCTTCCCCAATGTTGTTATCCTAAGGATCTAAGCTTATTGGGTTTTATTCACCCTATTAGTTTAAGATTAAGTACCAAATTTTAGAGTTTATCTATAAGATATCTCTTTTTAGATCTGATTTTCTATGTCTATTTCTTCTTTTCACTTGAATGGAAACTTTGGTAAGTAAGGAAAAGGGGTTAGTGTGTGTAAGATACACTAGGCATGCTTCACACCCCGTGTGTGGACACATTGCCTACATACCAATACTCTAAGGAGGGATAAATCCATATGTATTTCTCCCTTTAAGATTTATTGGTGAAATAGTGAATGAAAATGCAAGAAATGTAAAAATTAGGTGTGCTTGAAATGACTAGGGGTTGGTGTACGGACTTGAATTGGCTTGAAAGTGCATAGGTTGGTTGTATGTAGAGAATACGGAAGATTTATTGAGTTTTATTTCTTTTATTCTTGATTTCTTGAGTGATATTTTACAACCCTGTCCAAATGATCTTTGAATGAGCATTTATATAGATCTATTGGTCATGGGTTAGATGAAAGCAAACTAGGCTAACATAATGAATAAGAGGAATCAAGGAAAAATTTTAATCGGGGATCAAATTGTGATTATATAGGAGTGATATAAATGGGACACCATAGGTTCCAATTCTATACTCTAGCTTTGGTGCTATTGTCCTGGGCAGATGAGACTTAGTGGGATGGATTAGTCATGAAGAGAGGATCCTGGTTTAGCTAGGATCAAGTTTAGAAGGCTATGGATGACTAGGAATCAATGAAAAAAATAATAAGAGGGTTATGAGATAAATAAATATGTACACAATCATTTTGTGTCATTAACCATGCTCAAGTTACCTTTTTTTCATTTCATATGATTAGACTAGGTCTGCTTACAAACCTAATGGTATGGGCCACCATGTGTGTTTTAATAATAATTTCAATTGTTTATAATGATTTAATATATTTATTTCATCTCCACATAAATCCATATAAATTTTCCCCAACTTTTGGTCCATCCTACATCTCTCATCCCTCAAAACTAACAATGTATGCATGAGGGGAAGTACCCCCTATCTAAGACAAAATAGGAGATAATTCCCATATATTTTTAGGAGATATGAGTATATTAGGATCTTATTAAAATATTATATAACATATACACAAAACCATAGACAATATTCAGGTCATTTAAACATCCAAAGCTTCAATTTCTAAGACTGATTTCTATACACAAGGACTGTGTGCAGGAATTTCCAATGTGGATCATGTATTGGATTTAAAAGGAATTATATCTGATTTTATTACATTTAAATAGTTATATATAGACTATAGATATAAATATTATATTTTTATAGGTCAATTTACCATTTAAACCCTTCATACCCTTCATATACCTTGTATCCTCAAGACTGGGTTTATCATGACTAACTATCTTCTACCTTTTGGAGGAACACCTATAAGATATCTTCGTGATTCAATATTAGAATAATTTAAAAAAAAAAATTAATAGTTATTTAGGTCTATTTTACAATTTATTTTTAATTTAATTAATTTTTGGTCTTATCCAATCAAATAACCTCTCTCTCTAGCTCATTGTCAATACAGTCAAACATAGTTGATTCTACGTGCACATTGGCTTGGAAAACCTTGTGTAGGCCTATTTAACACAGAAAAAAGATTATAAATGTAATCATGGATCTAAGGTTTTTAAAAAATATTTTAATCATTCTAACTTGTTATAATGGCTTTACAAGCACCTTGAACTCATAAATTGAGTCCTCCCTACCTTTGACTAAGAAACCCTACTTTTCTATTCATGTAGGTACTTATGGAATGAGATTGAGATTGGTCAAGATGATTTAAGACCTTAAATGAAGATTGAAATAAATTTATTATTTTATTAATATATTTATTTACCTTGGATGTCCCAAGACACCATCTAAACATCAAATTGAGGTCACTAGCTGCATACCCTATAGTAGGTGGATGTTAAGGTTATTTGTATAGACTGTAGGTGCATATGAGGAGCATGACACCAATTATCATCCTCTCTTGATAATATTTTATATCATGAGTTTTTAAGTTATCATTTTGAATTAAATTTACTTTGATGGTGTTTTCTAATACCAATCTAGAAACAAAAATTACTCAAAACTCAAAATCATGTAGATAACATTGACTATTCTCAAAGCATAAATGGGCAATTTTAGGATCTTCAAAAACTAACTTCCTTTACTCATATACCCATGAAAACTTTCTAAGTAATTATCCTATATGAATGTTTATAATTATAGTAATAAATATGATTTAAAACTCTATACAAACTTGTCATGAGATACTCACAATATGCCCTTAGACCTCTATTTTGCACTTTTAAGGAATTAGATCCTTGAATTAGTCTTTTGGTCCTTTGAAGGTTTCCATTTCTTTATCTATCAACATATCCATTCCAAAATGTCTAACATGATGTTTTAAACTTAATATGGCCTCAATAAAGGTTCAACCAATTATTTCATCACATCAAAAAGGTCATTTTACCCTTTGTGGTACAACCTATAGCTAGATATTTACATATACACAGGCAGTAAGAAAATCTCAAACAATGAATAAGAAATATAGTATCTTAATGAGTTTTAAACCTATTTAAAATATTTAAAATGGACTCCTCACACTTATAATGGTCTAAAAAAAGTATCAACACATCCCATTTAATGTGAATTAATCTTTCAAACACCTATAGGTAAGCATATTCATGGCAGACTAGGTGAAAGTGTTGTACATGACTGCCACAGTCCTTTATTATGCCAAGTGGAGGTTATTATTTGATGTTATTGAGTTTTAAAAATATTAAAAGTCATGATATTTCTATTACCTTTCCATGAATCATTTTAAACATGTCCACACATGTGATCTCCTATGATTGTAAGTCAGAATGAGCAAGAAGTTGACTGAGTATGATAGTGGACTGCAAGATTGATCCAAGCATGATGTAATGAGATAAAAACATGAATTTATGTGATAAATAATTTATTATTACATGTAATACACCATATCCTATTCACATATAATCACTTATATGAAATTCAACCTTTTTCAAGTGGAAAATTGACTAAGACTACACATGGCAGTATGTTCCTTTCAACATAGACTAACTTTCCAATAAAAAATCCATGAAACATGAAAATAATTATGGATACCATCTTATAAGGTATAAAAAATCCTTTATATTCAACATCACCAATTGGTTCATATGGATTTGACCAAAATGGAGAAAAACCTATAGGGTGTATACAATAACTATCAAAAGAGTATAGTCAACTTCATGTGGATGGTTCATGAAGAAAATAACACCATTATTAAAAATATTTATATTAAAATTAATTTATATAAGTTTAATTCAACCCCACAAAACCATTTCATCTAAAACATCCTCTATTGTCCATACCAAGTACAAACTTGATGACTACTTTTGCTTGCCAAGAAGGGAAAAGATGGAGAAAAATGGTTTGGGGCCAATTTTGACACTTAAAAAGCATTAAAATAAATAATATGAGTCTAATTAAAATCAATGGTCATTCCATTATCTTTTACCACATGTAACACTTCCCCATGAGCTTTACATGTGCCAAAAACACCTTTTTTCCTCAAGAAAACTACTTTTTATTATGAATAACCTACCACATTTCAGTTATGTCAATTTATTAAGACCTATTGGGACACATGGTATGTTAAATAATATTTTTTAACCTTAAAATTTCTAAATAAATCCATAAGACTCATTAAATGCCCCTTTTTAACCTCAAAATGACCTAAAATGACTAAGGACCAAGGCTAGTACAACATTAAATGACATTAATTGACATATAAAACACATTTTAAAATATTTATTAGACCCCTAAAGCATCTAAAAACCATTTTTTTATCTAGGGTTGCCCCAATTTGACCTAAATGTGAAATTTGGTCAACAAAATGGTGACTCATAGGGGTAGTATGCCTGCTATACTAACTAGACCAATAGCCTTATTAGTCTATTGGGATTAGGGATCTATCTGAAGATTGAGACAAACAATAAAAACCTTTTTCCATCAACCACAAGTATTTTATCAATACAATACCACTTGAATACCTTAACCACACAAAATAAAGGACACACACCAAATAAAACAAACACACATGTGTTTCATGAGTGCTTATGGAAAAGACACATTAAACTAAATAAAATAACTCAATATATAATAAACCTAAGATGAGATCTTCCTCCAACATCAAATGGGAAGTTTGAAACTCTTCTTGATTCATGACATAAAGGATTTAGTGAGACATGTAGCCTTTTGATCCTTGACATTGATTCTTCTAACGTTTTCACGATGTTTTCCAAATTCATTGGCATGATGTTCATTTAAAAATAGGTTGATTAAAATAATTTGTCTTTATAAACTAACTCTTCTTGCATACAAACAACCTCAACCTTCTCATTTGGATCTTCAATTGTAATCTCATTCTTGATTTCCTTTGGACTCTTAATAAGATTGGGTTTCTTCTCAATTGCAAGTTCTTCTATATCATTAAGGAGATTTGAATACTCTATCCAATCTTGATAATTATCTTCCATGAAATATTATTTTTCACCTTGTCATGTACTTGGACCTTAACTTGGAAAATTTCTTTAAGCTTTTGAAATATCCTCATTTATAGCTATTAATCATCCTTGTCATTTTCATCATTATCTTCTTGATGTATGATGTCATCAATTTGGTTTTCTTCAATCTCCAATACATCTGATAGTGATTCAACATCAGGCTGAGGTATTGGGTCATCTTCAAGAACAACCTCTTGCACATTGGTCTCAAGAGAATTTCTAGTGTTTTAACCTCTCTGAAAAAGACTTAAAATAGTTCTCCATTCATGATAGCACATTAATCCTCATAATTTATATTATTATAAAAAAAAATTATTATATTTATATTGTTCTTCAATTTATGCAAGATCTTCCATCTCTTTCTCCTTCATGGTGATGCCAAGACTAGGCATCTTGAAATCATGTGACTTAGCTGAATGAGGATGCCAAGGAGGTATGATTTATTCAATCAAGAATTCTCTTTCCTTATCAACCTATTTCTCATATTTATGTTTCCATCCCATAATTACATCAATTAAAAGGGTGATGGGGTGAGGAAAAGATGAAATAGTTGGTGAAGGTGGCACATATAACTCAAAATCAAATTGAAATTGAAATGTAGGGGGCTCTTTTAGAAGATCTTGAAGAAGGGGGGTAGACCTTGGGATAAATAACTATATTTTATTCCTTCCACTTGAAAATAACTTCATTTAAATCTTATTTATCTTGAGGAATATCTTGAGAAAGGGTGGATGGGGTGTGTTTAGGCATAGGATCTTATTTTGGGTCTAAACCTTCCATCACACCTTGACATAGCAATTTCATCTTTACCTCTAACTCTTAAATTTGCTTGGATATATTCTCTTGGAAAATTATCTCTTAAATTTAATAGGAATCATCATGAGGATGGGGATTATAATAAGATGACATGGAACACAAGAATCTTCTTTAGGAAGGGTGGGAGGGACTTGCAAAGGACTAACTTCATTCTCAACTTCACTCTCTGTATCAAGACTTTTCTCTTATTTAATTACCCATGACTCAAATCTCTTATTAAATATTATGAGGTTAGTATTATGATTATTTTATTTAGGTGGTGATTTAACTTGAGGAGTGGATGAAATATTCTATAAACTTATGACCTCCTTAGGATTGGACTCTCCACCTTGTCTCCAACATAGAATCTCATATCTAGAGGTCTTTTCTTAGTGTGGGGATGTAATGGGAGAGGGAAATGAGGGATTTAATTCCACTTATTTTTCACTTGATATATACTTATTCATATTCATGTTATCTATCTAAATTTACCTATCAAGATTAGCTTTAAATACAAGGTTTCTCCTTTCAACTCTCTCCTCTAACTGATTGGGAAAAGGATGACTTTGGTATCCTTAATTGGGATCATGAGTATCAATAAAATATGTATGGTAGGAAAATTATGTAATTTGATATTAATTATAATAGGTTTTGTAAGGTTACCTTTCATGGACTCTTAGCTTATCCTTTAAGGAAAAAACTAGGCCACTCATATCAAACATCTCACTTGTGATCCTTTACCAATTGGCTCTCTTAATAAGTACCCACTCTCTTTTGACCAAATATAATGCATCTCTCACCTTATTAATAATATTAATAGGAACCTCTTTACTAATTCACATAATAGTTTCAAGCTCCAACATGTACCTCTCATAGCCCAAAAGTGTTTGCTTGAAGGGGGAAATGGATTGAGTTGAGAAGTGGCTAGGTTAACTAGGATAAGCAAGATATTGATGATCCTGGATATAAGACTGATATAACTCATGAAAATTTTGGATAAACTGATACTAAAGATAATAATGGGGTTAGAAATGGTCATTATAATATTGGTAAGAATCCAACCAAGGCTGATTAAGAACATACTCTTATTGATAGGGAATAACACAAGATTTAAATGTCTCACCAATTTGTTTAAGACAAATATCAAAACCAAAATTAGCCATGAAACCTCATTGAAATAAATACCACAAATAAAAATTTTACCAAAAATATTCAAATAATAACATGGGCTCCTTGACCAGTGGATATAAATTTGGAGTTGCCATTGATGCTTGGATAGATACCTCCAAAGGTTGATTGTTGAAAGATAACACCAAAAATATTTCAACCTCTTGGACCAAGAATCCAATTAGGCATGCCAAAAAATATTTACAATTTTATTTTAACCATTTTAGGAGATGCCTAATCTCTCCTCATCTAAGTGGGACAATGGAAACACCTCTAGGCTTGTGGGTAGCTTAAGGATGAGGTGAATCTCTAGATGCTAGCTCCCTTGATGTACCACTTTGGATTAAAACTACACCTAAATTTGGGGGTGAAAAGGGAGATATAAAACTAAAATAAAAATATCCTAAAGGGGGTGATACACCAAATAAGATGATGACTTTCAACCAACTACATGTTACACATGAAATCAAGGGACAAACTAAAAATACACTTTTCTAATCTATGTCTTCTCACATAAATGTTACATTATGAGGTTATGGATGAATTCCTCAAGATAAGATGACTATAAAAGAGGCCTTAAATGGTACTAGTGTATATACTAACTCACTCAAACCTAGACATCTCCTAAAACACTTCACATGCCCTGAAAAAATGGTTGCTAAGAGGTGAAAAAATGAAACAACATGCTAAGGAATCCATAGTTTTCACTAAGAAAGATTCATCATCCAATTGAATGCACTATGAAAATTCATGGAAGAGGTAAAATTAAATATTATTATTGATCAAATGGTATGGAAATGATCAGGGCTTCACCATACTTAGGAGGAATATAAGCTAAAATAGCTAAAATAGTGATTTCATATAGAACGTGAGAGAGAGAGAGGAGAAGAGAGAAGTACATGGGTCACAAGGACACTTTTAAATTTAATAAAATTATTACTTGTGCATGAGAGAAGGATTTGTGTTCAACCATGGAAGGTCAAAAGGAAAAAGTGCCTATCCAAGTCATCAAACTCTTGAAAAGTGGCATAAAATCCTCTTAATAGGCTTAAAAACTACCTTAATGATTTGATATTTTTAAGGCCTCATAATAAAATAAGAATATTTACAATTATTGTAATTAATGAGTAGTATTTCATACATTCCTCTCCATGGATTGGTTATAGTCTTGGTCTTCTGGAATCATCTAGAAATGAGCCATCATCATTTGTAGTCCAACAAACTCTTCTTTCATGTACCCTACACACTTGGATTCCAAAATAGGGATAATTTTGACATTAAAAGACATTATAAGGAGTTTATGACACATTTAGAGATCCTCCATATCCTTATAAGCATCAAGGATACCTTAAAATTACTTCACTTCAAGTTTTTCATCCTCTTCACTAGTATGTCCACTAGGTCAGTTTTGTCTGATTGAGATGAAGCACATAGTTTGGACACTTAGGATTTTTTTCTTATAAATAAATGACCATATGGAGTTATTAAAATTCTTAATATTCCACACAAACTTGATTGTATCCCTTGAAACTTCTTATAGCATGAAAAAAACATAAAATGGTTAAAATGTCTTATATTACACCCTATTCACACGTGTCCATACATCTAAAAAGTATTTTTAATATATTTATTATTAATTTATAATTTAAAATAGGTTTCATGGTCAAACTATACCATTAGATCAGCTATCCAACTCCATTTCTCCAAACTGGCCTTGATTGAGGGTTTACAAGTGTTTAGGCATGTTTTGACCTCTTAAGCTTTGTTCATAAAAAATAATGTTTAAGTTTACAAAAAAATCCACAAGGATGATACTTATGACCCATAATAATATATAGAAACTCCTTTTCCATGCATGCATAATGTCAAGTAAGATATGAGAAGTGAAAACTCTCTTATCAAGCTCTTTCCTCTATTCCAATAAGTCTGAGTTTATCCTTGAGTCAAAAAATGTCCTTCCTAATGTTTTATATAAAATTTTAATAATTTAAAACATCATTATCCATAATATGAACAAATTACATAGGTTTATATGCATGTTTAAGGTTAAAAGTGTGAATGACTCTTCATTTGAACAATAGGCCTAGCCATGCCTAGTATGCGTATCTATAAGTTTAAGCCCAAAATTACAATTTTTGATGTATTCCATGAATAAAATAGCTAAAATATATATAAAAACATCACATATACATGATAAAACAAGGTTTAATACATATTTCATGATAGAAATGGATGTGGTTCTCTTTTTGGCTTCTAGGACATAATTTTCCCTACTAGGCCTGCTTGTAAACCTGATGGTCTAGGATACCCTATATGGTTTCATACAATATTCATGGTTTATAATGATTAATATATGTATTTAAACTCCACATAATGCCTTGTAATGTCTCTTCAATTTTTGGTCCATCCTTCATCTCTCATCCCTCAAAATTGCCAGTGTAGGCATGAGGGAAAGTACCCCATATCTGAGATAAAATAGGGGATACTTCCCCTATTATATTTGGAAATATTATTATATTACGATATTATTAAATTATTAAATACCATATACATAAAACCATATCCACTATTTATTTCATTTGAGCATCCAAATTTTCAAGTTCCAAGACTGGATTCTATGCATAAGGACTATGTGCAGGAATTTCCAAAGTCAAATGTGTATTACATTTAGAAGGTCTTAGATATAATTTTATTCCATTAAAATATGTATATATAATATAATTATCAATATTATATTTTTACAAGTCCATTTACCGTTACAACCCTTCATACCCTTCATAGACCTTGCATCCTCAAGACTGGGTTTTATCATGACTAACTATGTTCTACCTTTTTGAGGAACACTTGTAGGATATATTCATGATTCAAGATTAGATTAAATGTTTTAAACATTTATATATTTCCTTAGGTCCATATTACACTTTTTTGGACTATAATTCATTTTTTTACATAGTCAATCAAAAATGAACCTGTCTCTCTCTATCTCAATGTCAACATACTCAAACATAGTTGGCTATAGGTGAAAATTGGCTAAAAAACCTTGTGTAGTCCTATTTCACACATCCAAAATATTATAAAGCTCATAATTTCTCTAAATAATTTTTTAAAAAACTTTTTTCATCATTCCAAATTCTTATAATGGCTTTATAATCACCTTGAACTCACAAATTGAGTCATTCCTACCTTTGACAAAGAAACCCTACTTTTCTATTCCTATAGGTGCTTAGGGAATGAAATTAATATTGGTATATATTATTTAATACATTACATGAATATTTAAATCCATTTATTATTTTCCTAATATCTATATCCTTGGATTTCCCAAGACACCATCTAAACATCAAGTAGAGGTCAATGGCTACATACCCTATTATAGGTGGATGTTAAGGTTGCTTTTACATATTCTAAGGGCATATGAGGAACATGACACCAATTATCATCCTCTATTGATAGTATTTTAGATCATGAATGTCAAATTCACCATTTTTAACTAATTGAACTTTATGGTGTGGTTTAATATCAATCTTGAAATAAAAGTTGCTCAAAACTCAAAATCATGTAGATAACACTGACTATTCTCAGAGCATAAATGTGTAATTTTAGTATATTCAAAAACCAACTTCCATTTCAAATCTACCCCTAAAAACTTGATAAGTCCTTGTCCTAGATGAATGTTTCAAATTAAAATCATCAATATGATTTACAACTATATTCAATCTTGTCACAAGATACTTAGAATATGCCCCTAGATCTTTGTTTTATACTTTAAGGGAATTAGGTCCCTAAATTATTCATTTGGTCCTTTGAAGGTTTCCACTTCTCTATCTATCAACACATCCTTTTATAAATGTATGACATGATGTTTTAACTCACTATGGCCTCAATAAAGGTTTAAAAACTTATTTCATCACCTCAAAAAAGTCATTTAACCCTCTGTGGTGGCACATGTAGGTGGATATTTACATATACATAGGCAATAAGGAAATCTCAAATAGTGAACAATAAATATAGTCTCTTAATGAGTTTTAGACTTATTTCCAAGATTTAAAACGGACTCCTCACACTTATAATGGTCTACAATA
This sequence comes from Torreya grandis, assembly GCA_037957365.1. Taxonomy (NCBI): domain Eukaryota; kingdom Viridiplantae; phylum Streptophyta; class Pinopsida; order Cupressales; family Taxaceae; genus Torreya; species Torreya grandis. Next base: position 769,924 of record JARHVA010000783.1, on the reverse strand, counting down.
ATTATCAACACATCCTATTCAATGTGAATTTATCCTCCAAACACCTGTAGGTAAGCATATTCGTGGTAAACTAGGTGAAATTGTGCTACATGACTACCATATTTCTTTCTTATGCCAAGTGAAGGTTCTTGTTTGATTATCTAGTGCTACAACCTCTTTGTGAAAGACTTAAAATAGTTCTCCATCCATGATATCACATTAATCCTCATACTTTATATTATTATCCAATTTTTTTTTATTATATTTAGAGTCTTCTTCAAGGGATGCAAGATCTTCCATCTCTTTCTCCTTCATGGTGATGCCAAGACTAGACATTTTGAAATCATGTGACTTAACCCAATAAGGATGCCAAGGAGGTATGTTTTATTCAATCAAGAGTTATCTTTCCTTATCAACCTATTTCTCATCTTTAGGTTCCTATCCCATAATTCTATCAATTCAAAGGGTGATGTGGTGAGGACAAGATGAAATAGTTGGTGGAGGTGGTACATATAACTCAAAATCAAATTGAAATTGAAATTTAGGGGGCTCTTTTAGAAGATATTGAAGAAAGGGGGTAGACCTTGGGATAAATAACTATATTTTATTCCTTCCAGTTGAAAATAACTTCATTTAAATCTTATTTATCTTGAGGAATATCTTGAGAAAGAGTGGATGGGGTGTGTTTAGGCATATGATCTTATTTTGGGTCTAAACCTTCCATCACACCTTGACATAGCAATTTCATCTTTACCTCTAACTCTTCAATTTGCTTGGCTATATTCTCTTGGAAAATTATCTCTTTAATTTAATAGGAATCATCATGAGGATGAGGAGTATAATAGGATTATATGGAACACAAGAATCTTCTTTAGGAAGGGTGGGAGGGACTTGCAAAGGACCAACTTCATTCTCAACTTCATTCTCGGTATCAAGTATTTTTTCTTATTTCTTTACCCATGACTACAATCTCTTATTAAATATTAGGATGTTATTATTATGATTATTTTATTTAGGTGGTGATTTAACTTGAGGAGTGGATGAGCTATTTTATAAACTTATGACCTCCTTAGGATTGGACTCTCCACCTTGTCTCCAACTTAGAATCTCATATCTAGAGGTCTTTTCTAGGGGTGGGGATGTAATGGGAGAGGGAAATGAGGTATTTAATTCCACTTATTTTTCAATTGAGATACACTTATACATATTCATATTATATATCTAAATTTACCTATCAAGATTAGTTTTAAACATAAGGTTTCTCCTTTCAACTCTCTCCTCTAACTGATTGGGAAAAGGATGACTTTGGTATCCTTGATTGTGATCATGAGTATCAATAAAATATGGATGATAGGAAACTTATGGAATTGGATATTAATTATAATAGGTTTTTTAAGGTTACATTTAATGAACTCTTAGCTTATCCTTTAAGAAATAAACTAGGCCACTTATATCAAACATCTCACTTATGATCCTTTTCCAATTAGGTCTTTTAATAAGTACCCACTCTCTTTTGACCAAATCTAATGCATCTCTCACCTTATTAATAATATTAATAGGAACCTCTTTACCAAATCCCATAATAGTGTCAAGTTCCAACATCTACCTCTCATATCCCACAAGTGTTTGCTTGAAGGCGGAAATGGTTTGAGTTGAGAAGTGGCTAGGTTGACTAGGAAAAGCAAGATATTGAGGATCCTAGATATAAGACTGATATAACTCATGAAATTTTTCGATATAGTGATACTAAGGATAATAATGGGGTTATAAATGGTCAATATAATATTCATAAGAATCACACCAAGGATGATTAAGAACATACTCTTGTTGATAGGGAATAACACAAGCTTTAAATGCCTCACCAATTTGTGTAAGACAAATATCAAAACAAAAATTAGACATTAAAATTAATTGAAAGAAAGAACACAAATAAAAATTTTACCACAAATATTCAAAGGATAACATGGGCTCCCTGACTAGTTGATATAAATTTGGAGTTGCCATTGACGCTTGGATAGATACCTCCAAAGGTTGATTGTTGAATGATAACACCAAAAATATTTCAACCTCTTGGACCAAGAATCCCATTGGGCGTGCCAAAAAATATTTTCAATTGTATATTCACCCTTTTAGGAGATTCTTAATCTCTCCTCATCTAAGTGGGACAATGGAAACACCTCTAGGCTTGTGGGTAGCTTAAGGATGAGGTGAATCTCTAGATAGGGATAGCTCCCTTGATGTACCACTTTGGATTAAAACTACACCTAAATTTGGGGGTGAAAAGGGAGAGAGAAAAATGAAATCAAAATATCATAAAGGGGGTGATACACCAAATAAAATGATGACTTTCAACCAGCTACATGTTACACAAGAAATCAACAGACAAACTAAAAATACACTTCTCTAATCTATGTCTTCTCACATAAATGTGACATTATGAGGTTATGGATGAATGCCTTAGGATAGGAGGACTATAAAAGAGGGATTAAATGGTACTAGTGTATATACTAACTAACTCAAACCTAGACATATCTTAAAACACTTCACATGACCTGTAAAAAGAGGTTACAAAGAGGTGAAAAAATGAAACAACATGTTAAAAAATCCATAGTTTTCAATAAGAAAGATTCATCATCCAATTGAATACACTATGAAAATTCATGGAAGAGGTAAAACTAAATATTATTATTGATCAAATGGTATGAAAATGAGCATGGATTCACCATACTCAGGAGGAATATTAGTTACAATGGCCAAAATAGTTAGTTCTTATAGAACTTGAGAGAGAGAGAGAGAGAGAGAGAGAGAGAGAGAGAGAGAGAGAGAGAGAGAGAGAGAGAGAGAGAGAGAGAGAGAATAGAGAAGTCCAAGGGTCACAAGGAAACTTTTAAATTTAATAAAATTATTACTTGTGCATGAGAGAAGGATTTTTGTTGAACCATGGAAGGTCAAAAGGAAAAAGTGCCTATCCAAGTCATCAAACACTTGAAAAGTGGCATAAAATCATCTTAATAGGCTAAAAAACTATCTTAATCATTTTATATTTTTAAGGCCTCATAATTAAATAATAATATTTATAATTATTGTAATTAATGGGGAGGCTTTCATACATACCTCTCCATGGATTGGTTATAGTCTTGGTCTTTTGGAATCATCTAGAAATGAGCCATCATCATTTGTAGTCCAACAAACTCTTATTTCATGTACCCTACACATTTGGCTTCCCAAAATGGATAATTTTCACACAAAAATCCATTAGAGGGAGTTTATGACACATTTAAAGACACTCTATATCCTTATAAGCATCAAGGATACCTTAAAATTACTTCACTTCAAGATTTCCACCCTCTTCTCTAGTATGTCCACTAGGCCAATTTTGTTTGATTGAGATGAAAAACATAGTTTAGACACTTAGAATTTTTTTCTAGGAAATAAATGACCATATTGAGTTATTAAAATTCTTAATATTCCACCCGAACTTTATTGTATCCCTTGAAACTTCTTATAGCATGCAAAACACATAAAATGGTCAAAATGTCCTATATTACACCCTATCCATACATGTCCATACATATAAAAAGTATTGTGAATATATTTATGGAGTCATTTTTAAGTTAAAATATGTTTTATGGTCAAACTATGCCATTAGATCAACTAGCCAACTCCATTTCTTTAAACTAGCCTTGATTGAGGGTTTACAAGGGTTTAGGCATGTTTTGACCTCTTAAGCTTTGTTCATAAAAAATTAATATTTAATTTTACAAAAAATTCCAGAAGTATTATAATTATGACCCATACTAATATATATAAACTCCTTTTCCATGCATGCATAGTGTCAAGTAAGATATGTGTAGTGAAAACTCTCTTATCAAGCTCTTTCCTCTATTCCAACAAGTCTGAGTTTATCCTTGAGTCAAAAAATATTATTCCTAATGTTTTATATACAATTTTAAGAATTTAAAACATCATTATCCATAATATAAACAACTTACATAGGTTTAAATACATGTTTAAGGATAAAAGTGCGATTGACTCTTCATTTGAACATTAGGCCTAGCCATGCGTAGTATGCGTATCTATATGTTTAAGCCCAAAATTACAATTTTTGATGTATTCCATGAATAAAATAGATAAAATATGTATGTAAAAACATCACATATACATGATAAAACAAGGCTTAATATATATTTATTGATAGAAATGGATGTGGTTCTCCTTTTGGCTTCTAGGACATAATTTTGCCTACTAGGCCTGCTTGTAAACCTGATGGTCTAGGATACCCTATATGGTTTCATACCATATTCATGGTTTATAATTATTTATATATGTTTATAAACTCCTCATAACTCCTTGTAATGTCTCTTCAATTTTTGGTCCATAATCTCTCATCCCTCAAAATTGCCAATGTAGGCATGAGGGAAAGTACCCCTTCCGAGATAAAATAGGGGATACTTCCCCTATTTTATTTGGAAATATTATTATCTTAGGATATTATTAAATTATTAAATACCATATACATAAAAACATATCCCCTATTCAGGTCATTTGAGCATCCAAAGTTCCATGTTCCAAGACTGGTTTCTATGCATAAGGACTATGTGCAGGAGTTTCCAAAGTTGAATGTGTATTACATTTAGAAGGTCTTAGATATAATTTTATTCCATTTAAATAAGTGTATATATAATATATTTATCAATATTATATTTTTACAAGTACATTTACCATTACAACCCTTCATACCCTTCATAAACCTTGCATCCTCAAGACTGGGTTTTATCATGACTAACTGTGTTCTACCTTTTTGAGGAACACTTGTAGGATATATTCATTATTCAAGATTAGAATAAATTTTTTAAACATTTATATAGTTTTTGAGGTCCATATTACACTTTTTTGACTATAATTCATTTTTTTACATAGTCAATCAACAATGAACCTCTCTCTCTATCTCAATGTCAACATAGTCAAACATAGTTGGCTATAGGTGAAAATTGGATAGGAGTCCTATTTCACACATCCAAAATATTATAAATTTAATAATGTCTCTAAATAATTGGTTTAAATTTTTTTTCATCATTCCAACTTATTATAATGGCTTTATAATCACCTTGAACTCACAAATTGAGTCATCCCTACCTTTGAGAGAGAAACCCTAATTTTCTATTCCTATATGTGCTTATGGAATGAAATTGAGCTTGGTATATATTATTTAATACATTACATGAATATTTAAATCCATTTATTATTTTCCTAATATCTATATCCTTGGATTTCCCAATACACCATCTAAACATCAAGTTGAGGTTACTGGTTGCATACCCTATTATAGGTGGATGTTAAGGTTGCTTGTATAGATTGTAAGTGCATATGAGGAACATGACACCAATTATAATCCTATATTAATATTATTTTAGATAATTAATGTCAAATTCACCATTTTTTACTAATTGAATTTTATGGTGTGGTTTAATATCAATCTTGAAATAAAATTTGCTCAAAACTCAAAATCATGTAGATAACACTGACTATTCTCAGAGCATAAATGGGAAATTTTAGGCTCTTCAAAAACCAACTTCCATTTCTAATCTACCCCTAAAAACTTGATAAGTCCTTATCCTAGATGAATTTTTCAAATTACAATCATCAATATGATTTAAAACTATATTCAATCTTGTCATAAGATACTTAGAATATGCCCCTAGACCTTTGTTTTATACTTTTAGGGAATTAGGCCCCTAAATTAGTCATTTGATCCTTTGAAGGTTTCCACTTCTCTATCTATCAACATATCCATTTAAAAATGTATGACGTGATGTTTCAACTCACTATGGCCTTAGTAAAGGTTCAAAAACTTATTTCATCACCTCAAAAAGGTCATTTAACCCTCTATGGTAGCACATGTAGGTGGATATTTACATATACTTAGGCAATAAGGAAATCTCAAATAGTGAACAATAAATATAGTCTCTTAATGAGTTCTAAACTTATTTCCAAGATTTAAAATGGACTCCTCACACTTATAATGGTCTAAAATAATTATCAGCACATCCTATTCAATGTGAATTTATCCTCCAAACACTTGTAGCTAAGCATATTCAGGGTAGACTAGGCGAAAGTGTGCTACATGACTGCCATAGTCCTTACTTATGCCAAGTGAAGGTTCTTGTTTGATTATCTAGTGATGCAACCTCTTTGGGAAAGACTTAAAATAGTTCTCCATCCATGATATCACATTAATCCTCATAATTTATATTATTATCCAAAAAAAATTTATTACATTTAGATTCTTCTTTAAGGGATGCAAGATCTTCCATCTCTTTCTCCTTCATGGTGATGCCAAGACTAGGCATCTTGAAATCATGTGACTTATCCCAATGCGGATGCCAAGGAGGTATGTTTTATTCAATCAAGAGTTCTCTTTCCTTATCGAACTATTTCTCATATTTATGTTTCCATCCCATAATTCCATCAATTCAAAGGGTGATGGGGTGAGGACAAGATGAAATATTTTGAGGAGGTGGCACATATAACTCAAAATCAAATTGAAATTGAAATGTAGGGGGCTCTTTTAGAAGATCTTGAAGAAGGGGGGTAGACCTTGGGATAAATAACTATATTTTATTCCTTCCACTTGAAAATAACTTCATATAAATCTTATTTATCTTGAGTAATCTCTTGAGAAAGGGTGGATGGGGTGTGTTTAGGCATAGGATCTTATTTTGGGTCTAAACCTTCCATCACACCTTGACATAGCAATTTCATCTTTACCTCTAACTCTTCAATTTTCTTGGCTATATTCTCTTGGAAAATTATCTCTTAAATTTAATAGGAATCATCATGAGGATGAGGAGTGTAATAGGATGACATGGAACACAAGAATCTTCTTTTGGAAGGGTGGGAGAAACTTGCAAAGGACCAACTTCATTCTCAAATTCACTCTCTGTATCAAGACTTTTCTCTTATTTCTTTACCCATGACTCCACTCTCTTATTAAATATTAGGATGTTAATAATATGATTCTTTTCTTTAGGTGGTAATTCAACTTGAGGATTGGATGAGATATTCTACAAACTTATGACCTCCTTAGGATTGGACTCTCCACCTTGTCTCCAACTTAGAATCTCATATCTAGAGGTCTTTTCTTGGGGTGGGGATGTAATGAGAGAGGGAAATGAGGTATTTAATTCAAATTATTTTTAACTTGAGATATACTTATTCATATACATATTATCTATCTCAATTTACCTATCAAGATTAGCTTTAAAAACAAGGTTTCTCCTTTCAACTCTCTCCTCTAACTGATTGGGGAAAGGATGACTTTGGTATCCTTTATTTGGATCATGAGTATTAATAAAATATGGATGATAGTAATCTTATGGAATTAGATATTAATTATAATAGGTTTGGTAAGGTTACCATTCATGAACTCTTAGCTTATCCTTTAAGGAATAAACTAGGCCACTCATATCAAACATCTCAGTTGTGATCCTTTACCAATTGGCTCTCTTAATAATTACCCACTCTCTTTTAACCAACTCTAATGCATATCTCACCTTATTAATAAGATTACTAGGAAAATATTTACAAAATACCATAATAGTGTCAAGCTCCAACATGTACCTCTCATAGCCCAAAAGTGTTTGCTTGAAGGCAGAAATGGTTTGAGTTGAGAAGTGGCTAGGTTGACTACGAGACGCAACATATTGAGGATCCTTGATATAAGACTGATATAAATCATGAAAATTTTGGATATAGTGACATTAAGGATAATAATGGGGTTATATATGGTCATTATAATATTGGTAAGAATCACATGAAGGCTGATTAAGAACATACTCTTGTTGATAGGGAATAACACAAGCTTTAAATGTCTCACCAATTTGTGTAAGAAAAATATCAAAACCAAAACTAGCCACAAAACTTCATTGAAAGCAAGAAAACAAATATAAATTTTACCAAAAATATTCAAAGGATAACATGGGCTCCTTGACCAGTTGATATAAATTTGGAGTTGCCATTGATACTTGGATAGATACCTCCAAAGGTTGATTGTTGAAAGATAACACCAAAAATATTTCAACCTCTTGGACCAAGAATCCCATTGGGCATGCCAAAAAAAATTTAAATTATATTTTCACCCTTTTATGAGATTCTTAATCTCTCCTCATCTAAGTGGGACAATGGAAACACCTCTAGGCTTGTGGGTAGCTTAAGGATGAGGTGAATCTCTAGATAGGGATAGCTCCCTTGATGTACCACTTTGGATTAAAACTAAACCTAAATTTGGGGGTGAAAATGGATAGAGAAAACTAAAATGAAAATATCCTAAAGGGGGTGATACACCAAATAAGATGATGATTTTCAACCAACTACATGTTACACATGAAATCAAGGGACAAACTAAAATTTCACTTCTCTAATCTATGTCTTCTCACATAAATGTTACATTATGAGGTTATGGATGAATTCCTAAGGATAGGAGGACTATAAAAGAGGCCTTAAATGGTACTAGTGTATATGCACTTCACATGCCCTATAAAAAGAGGTTGCAAAGAGGTGAAAAATTGAAACAACATGCTAAGGAATCCATAGTTTTCACTAAGAAAGATTCATCATCCAATTGAATACACTATGAACATTCATGGAAGAGGTAAAACTAATTATTTTTATTGATCAAATGGTATGCAAATGAGCAGGGCTTCACCACACTCAGGAGGAATATAAGTTACAATGGCCAAAACAGTTAGTTCTTATAGAAATTGAGAGAGAAAGAGGAGAAGAGAGAAGTCCAGGGTCACAAGGACACTTTTAAATTCAATAAAATTATTACTTGTGCATGAGAGAAGGATTAGTGCTGAACCATGGAAGGTCAAAAGGAAAAAGTGCCTATCCAAGTCATCAAACTCTTGAATAGTGGCATAAAATCCTCTTAATAGGCTAAAAAACTACCTTAATTATTTTATATATTTAAGGACTCATAATTAAATAAGAATAGTTACAATGATTTTAATGAAGGTGGAGGGTTTCATACATGCCTCTCCATGGGTTGGTTATAGTCTTGGTCTTGTGGACTCATCTAGAAATGAGTCATCACCATTTGTAGTCCAAGAAACTCTTCTTTCATGTACCCTAAACACTTGGCTTCCCAAAAGGGATGATTTTTACATGAAAATCCATTAGAGGGACTTTATGACACATTTAAATACCCTCCATATCCTTATAAGCATCAACGATACCTTAAAATTACTTCATTTCAAGTTGTCCACCCTCTTCACTAGTATGTCCACTAGGCTAGTTTTGTCTGATTGAGATGAAGCACATAGTTTGGACACTTATATTTTTTTTCTAGGAAATAAATGACCATATGGAGTTATTAAAATTCTTAATATTCCACCAAAACTTTATTGTATCCCTTAAAACTTCTTATAGCATGCAAAACACATAAAATGGTCAAAATGTCCTATATTACACCCTATCCATACATGTCCATACATTAAAAAATTATTTTTAATATATTATTGGAGTCATTTTTAATTTAAAATAGGTTTTATGGTCAAACTATGCCATTAGATCAGCTAGCCAACTCCATTTCTCTGAACTGGCCTTGATTGAGGGTTTACAAGGGTTTAGGCATGTTTTGACCTCCTAAGATTTTTTCATAAAAAAATAAAGTTTAAGTTTTCAAAAGTTTCCACAATTATGATAATAATTACCCATAATAATATATAGGAACTCCTTTTCCATGCATGCATAATGTTAAGTAAGATATGAGCAGTGAAAACTCTCTTATCAAGTTCTTTCCTTTATTCCAACAAGTCTGAGTTTATCCTTGAGTCAAAATATGTCATTAATAATGTTTTATGTACAATTTTAATAATTTAACACATCATTATCCATAATTTAAACAAATTACATAGGTTTAAATTCATGTTTAAGGTTAAAAGTGTGAATGACTCTTCATTTGAACATTAGGCCTAGCCATGCCTAGTATGCACATCTATAAGTTTAAGCCCAAAATTACAATTTTTGATGTATTACATGAATAAAATAGCAAAAAATATATTAAAAAAATCACATATACGTGATAAAACAAGGTTTAAGACATATTTCATGATATAAATGGATGTGGTTCTCCTTTTGGCTTCAAGGACATAATTTTGCCTACTAGGCCTTCTTGTAAACCTGATGGTCTAGGATACCCTATATGGTTTCAAAAAATATGCATTTTTTATCATGATTAATATATTTATTTCAACTCCACATAACTCCTTGTAATGTCTCTTCAATTTTTGGTCCATCCTTCATCTCTCATCCCTCAAAATTGCCAATGTAGGCATGAGGGAAAGTACCCCATATCTGAGATAAAATAGGGGATACTTCCGATATTATATTTGGAAATATTATTATATTAGGATATTATTAAATTATTAAATACCATATACATAAAACCATATCCCCTATTTAGGTCATTTGAGCATCCAAAGTTTCAAGTTCCAAGACTGGTTTTTATGCATAAGGACTATGTGCAGGAATTTCCAAAGTTGAATGTGTATTACATTTAGAAGGTATTAGAAATAATTTTATTCCACTTAAATAATTATATATATAATATAATTATCAGTATTATATTTTTACAAGTCCATTTACCATTACAACCCTTCATACCCTTCATAAACCTTGCATCCTCAATACTGGGTTTTATCATGACTAAATGTGTTTTATTTTTTTGAGGAACAGTTGTAGGATATATTCATTATTCAATATTAAAATAAATGTTTTAAAAATTTTTATAGTTACTTAGGTCCATATTACACTTTTTTGGACTATAATTCATTTTTTTACATAGCCAGTCAACAGTGAACCTCTCTCTCTATCTCAATGTCAACATAGTCAAACATAGTTGGCTATAGGTGAAAATTGGTTAGGAGTCCTATTTCACACATCCAAAATATTATAAAGTTCATAATGTCTCTAAATAATTTGTTTAAAAACTTTTTTCATCATTCCAAATTCTTATAATGGCTTTATAATCACCTTGAACTCACAAATTGAGTCATCCCTACCTTTGATAGAGAAACCCTACTTTTCTATTCTTATAGGTGCTTATGGAATGAAATTGAGCTTGGTATATATTATTTAATAAATTACATGAAGATTTAAATCCATTTATTATTTTCCTAATATCTATATCCTTGGATTTCCCAAGACACCATCTAAACATCAAGTTGAGGTCACTAGCTGCATACCCTATTATAGGTGGATGTTAAGGTTGCTTTTACATATTATAAGTGCATATGAGGAACATGACACCAATTATCTTCCTCTATTGATAGTATTTTAGATCATTAATTTCAAATTTACCATTTTTAACTAATTTAACTTTATGGTGTGGTTTAATATCAATCTTGAAACAAAAGTTGCTCAAAACTCAAAATCATGTAGATAACACTGACTATTCTCAGAGCATAAATGGGCAATTTTAGGCTCTTCAAAAACCAACTTCCATTTCTAATATACCCCTAAAAACTTGATAATTCCTTATCCTAGATGAATGTTTCAAATTACAATCATCCATATGATTTAAAACTATATTCAATCTTGTCATAAGATACTTAGAATATGCCGCTAGACCTTTGTTTTATACTTTTAGGGAATTAGGCCCCTAAACTAGTCATTTGGTCCTTTGAAGGTTTCCACTTCTCTATCTATCAACATATCCATTTAAAAATGTATGACGTGATGTTTCAACTCACTATGGCCTCAATAAAGGTTCAAAAACTTATTTCATCACCTCAAAAAGGTCATTTAACCCTTTGTGGTAGCACATGTAGGTGGATATTTACATATACATAGGCAATAAGGAAATCTCAAATAGTGAACAATAAATACAGTCTCTTAATGAGTTTTAAACTTATTTCTAAGATTTAAAATGGACTCCTCACACTTATAATGGTATAAAAAAATTATCAACACATCCTATTTAATGTGAATTTATCCTCCAAACACCTGTAGGTAAGCATATTCGTGGTAGACTAGGTGAAAGTGTGCTACATGACTGCCATAGTCCTTTCTTATGCCAAGTGAAGGTTATTGTTTGATTATCTTAAGATGAAAACATATTCAAATTCATGATATTTATGTTACCTTTCCATGAATCATGTTAAACATGTTCACACTCATGATCTCATATGATTGTAAGTAAGAATGAATAAGAAGTTGATTGATTATGATAGTGGACTACAATATTGATCCAAGCGTGATGTAATGAGATTAAAACATAAAGGGAGGTGATAAATAATGCATTGATACATGCAAAGACACCATATACTATTCACATGGAATCCCCTATATGAAATTCAACCTTGTACAAGTGGAAAATTGATTGAGACTACACATGGTCATAGCTTCCTTTAAACATATACTAAATTACCCATAAAAACACCATGAAACATGAAAATAAGTGTGAGGATAATTTGAGAAGGTAGACAATATCATATGGAGTCAACATCACCAACTTAGTTTTTACAAATTTGATCAAAATGAGCAAAACCTATAGGGTGCATGAAATAACTAGAAAAAAAGTATATTTAACATCATGAGGATGGTTCATGAATAAAACACCTCCATTATTCAAAATATTTATATATAAATGAAGATATTTGATTTAAACCTCAAAAAATTAGTTGATCTAAAACCTATTCTGATGGTCATACTAAGTACAAACTTGAAGACTGCTTTTGCTTGCCAAAAAGGGCAAAGATAGAGTATAATGGTTTTGGCCCATTTTTTACACTTAAAAATAATGTAAATCACTAATATGATTTTGAGGAAGATGAAGGGGCATTTCATGAGTTTTTACCATGTGGCACACTTCTCGATGAGCTGTACAAGTGCCAAAATCACCTTTTTCTTCAAAACAATAACCCGTTCTTTTGAATAACCTACCACCTTTTAGTTATGTTAGTTTATTAAGACCTATTAGGACACATGTGATGTGAAATTATATTTTTTAACATTCACACTTCCCAATAAATCTATACAACTCATAAAATGCCCCTTTTTGACCTCAAAATTACCCAAAATGACTAAGGACCAAGGTTAGTATAACAATAAATGACACTAATTGACCTATAAAACACCTTTTAACATATGTATTATACCCATAAAATATTTAAAAACCATGTTTTTACCTAGGCTTGCCCTAATTTGACATAAAAGTCAAATTTGGTCAACAAGACCTTATAACTAAGATTACATGTTTTTCAACAAAAGATTACCTTGTTTCATACTCTTTCAAGACTGGACTAAATAATTCTATTTTATACTCCAAATCCTCATGATTATGTTGCATAATAATGCCTAAAACGGTGTCTATGTTAGCATAATTGTACAAAATGAAATCTTTTGTGAAATCTGGGTTTATCAGTGTAGGAGCACTAGTTGTGGCCTTCTTGATCTCTTCAAAACTCTTTACTCCTTCCTTGGACTATTTGAAACTTTGTTTATTATTTATCATGGTTATAAGTGATCTATACAAACTCCAAAGTCAAAAAATATAAAATACATTTTCTTATAAAATTGATTTTCCCTAAGAAGCTTTGCAAATCTTTCTTATATTTGGGCAAGGAAAATGTAAGAATTAAATCTATCCTTTAAGGGTCTATACTCAAACCATATTTCAAAATCACATGCCCAAGAATCTTACCTTCATAAACTGAGAAGACACACTTTTTTGGATTTAGAGACACCCCAAATTACCTACACCTTTTAAACACTTGCTTGAGGTGAACTATGTGCTCACTTACACTCTTAGAGAACATTGTTATGTCATCCAAATAAACAAGTAGAAACCTAGTAAGAAGGCCTTGGAATGCCATATCGTTGGCTCTATAAAAGGTTTTTTATAGCATTAGATAAACCAAAGGGAATATTTATATATGTAAATCTCCCCTATTTTGTAATGAAGGTTATCTTTAATTGGTCCTCTTCCTTGACCAAAATCTAATTATAACCACTATATCCATCCAAAAAAGAAAACCTCTTTGAATCTAAAACCAAGTGTAAAATTATTTCCATAGATGGCAATGGATAGTGATACTTAAACATGGAAGTCAACACATTGTCTAATCTCACGATTCTTGTTCTGCATTGGAACAAGGTTTGCCACCCAAGTTGAGTGCTGGATTGGAAATATAATAGCTGAGTCTATGAGCTTAAGAATTTTGACTCTCATCAAAGGCTCAAGATTTGGATTGGTAGGCCTTTATATTTTTATTAATAGTTAGTTTTATCCTCTAAATTAATGGTGTGTTGATCTATACTTGGTTAAAATCCATTAGGATCACTATATGTCCATGAAAACACATCAACAAAACTTGTAAATAATTAAATGAAAGCTTCTTTTTGTGAATGAGTGCATACCTTATCCAACTTCAAGTTATTACTAGATACAATATCCACATTTGTGTAATCTTCTTACTTTGTTGAAAAATATGAATTTTCCTATCTCAACTCATCATCACCACTAAATATATTCTCAAATGTGACCAATCCCTTGGGAAACTTATTTGTTTTCAGTTGCACAATCTGATCACCATACTACTGCACGAAATTTGATTAATTTTTTAAGGAAAACTTATCTTCTTCTTACAAGAACTTGATAATTTGATTATCATATTTAAAAAATTTAAAATTATCATGATTATCCAAAATATAAGGCCTTATAACCATCTTAATGTGTGACTAACTTTTTTCACTTTTTAGATCACTAGGAATTCTAAATTGTGCCCCAATAGCAACCAACATATTTGCATGTTTGTTCTCATCTCTTGGTATTTATTGAATGTTGAAAGCCTAAAAATCCTAAATTAAGTCCCATAGCCTATGATTATAATATATAATACATAATTTTTTTAATACATTAAGATATATTACTTGGTGGACTACAAGTTCACTATCATGAAAAACTTGGAAGGTGTTTACTTTGATCTTCCTAGCCCACTGCAAACCATGAACTAGTGCCTCATATTCTACAATATTTTTTGAATAACCAAACTAAACTTAATATAAGATAAATAAATTTAATTTTATGGAGATATTAACAGCATTCCATCCCTATTACTATGATTATTCCTTGACCCATCAAAGTATAATTTCCATAGACCATCACTAGACTCATCATCCTTCATCATGGTTGGAATTGGTGCATCATTATCATGGAGGAAATAAAAAACAAGTACTTATTTATAGATAATATTATAATTATAATTCTCATTAAATTTATAATCCCACTCATAAAGGAAAATATTTGTAATTCGATCCCAATGTGATTTAGTTTCTACTCCACTAGTTTTTAGTACCTCATCCGAGATGACAGAGTTAGTGTTCACAACACTTGGCATATATGGATTCAATAGGAAAAATGAAATATTTTTAGAACATATTATTAACTTTGTAACATACCTAGTTATTAATATCAAATATTTATAAGAAATTAATAAGTATCTTCCAATATTTGAGCTAAAGTCCCTTGATAGACACATAGTAAAGTAGGGAGGCAAGTCCACGATAACTACATCTTGTTGAATGGTAACATTGAGACAATAATGTAGTTTCAACATTAGATATTTAATAATTCTTATTATATTTATTGGTAATCCATATAGTTACAATACCCATTTATTATTTCATTTATAGACAAGACCAAGCTTATCTACAATTTGCTTAGGAATAATAATGTTATTGACTCCACTATCCATCATACAGTTATGAACTAAAGTGTCACCAATTATCAAAGAGAGGTAGAGAGGAAGATTTTTATTTTATTTTACCTTAGTTTTTTCCACATTTAACATATTATTTACTTATTGTCCTTGTCCTTAGTTGGTTGGTCTAAATTAAATAAGACAACATATTTCTCAACTACTTTTGGAGACAATCTGAGAGGTGAAAGCTCTTGAATGAGGATATATTTTTATCTTGGAATAGAGATGTAATAATAAATTATAATTTTGATGTTATACTTATTAATTTTATCCAATATACTAAATTTATCCCTACTAACCTTTTGATACGCTTTTTGAACCACTGGTTGGTCATGAACTAGAGGTACTTTCCCAACCTCCATATTCTATTTTTTTTCTGTTATAGGGGGAGAAATTTGATCTTTGGTACTATTGAAAATAAAATTAGGTGTAATTTAATCATTACTCATATATTGACCCTCATCAATGGCTCTCCATTTAACTATATTTAGAGCTTCAACTTGACCACTTGTATTAGTAATCTCACCACCTTGATTGAATGCAACATGATCATCCATTTTCCAATTCACATTAGTGGAATTAGGCTACCATTGAACTTGTTGACTCTCTCCTTGTGATTCCAAACATGTTTCTTGGCACTGACCTCCTTGAAGAGAAAAAAATTCTTGTGTCATTTCTATCATAATAATGTTTTATGATACCATGGCTTGGTTCTGAGCATCAAATAAACTAGATGGTTGTCAGCCTAAATATTGCATCAAGTTGTTTTGAGGTGGTGTTGGAATAATAGATTTTGAAGTGGAAGTTACATTAGGATCAAGAGCTTCATATGTTTTAGCTTTAGTTATGGCTCTTTGTGGTTGGTAGGGTAGTTTATTTTCTATGAACCCTTGATAAGGAAGCCTTTGATATCTAAAGGGTTGATAGGTGCTCTGATATTGTTGTTGATAATTCCTATTATCCTGGTACTATTATCTCTTAAGTTGTAATATTTCATTCCCAAAATATTGTAGAAAACCTTTAAACTCTCCAAGCTCACCATCTTGATTAGAAGGAGCTATAAGTTTATATTTAGGAGATGGAATAGGATCTAAAGATGCAATTTGAGTAACTTAAATAATTTGTATAGACTTCAATTATATGAATATAGGCCTTGGAGAGAGTTTACTAGCTTGTATCAAGTTGTTCTCACTCTTATTACAACCTCATAAGCATATGGTAAGGTAATGCCACCCATTGACTATATCATCACACTAATCTTAGAGTTGAGGGATTTTAGATAGTATAAGAAGGAAAATTTTAGGGATGGTCTAATCAATGCAAGTATCTTGGTCCATGTCTTTTAGAATCTAAGTTTAAAATCATATATGAATGCATGAAGAGATCTCTTTATGGTAGTAAGCTATTCAACTAAGGATAGGTGATCTGATTTTTCCTCAAATTTTATGACTAAGGCTGCACCTAATTCATCCCAGGTAGAAATGGAATTCAATGGGATTTTTTTGTACCATTGTTGCACTTTTCCTTTGAAGGAAGTGGTAAGTAGTCTAATAAATAAATTCTCTTGAACAACATTGTGAACTGAAGTAAGGTTGAAAACATCTTGGATGTGCTCAATAGGATTTGGTTGGTCTTCTCCTAAGAATAATGGGACACTCTTGAGAAAAAACATAGCTATGTCATAAAAATAGGCTAAATTTAGTGGACTACCTATATTAAATGGAACAAATATTTGGTTTCTAATGGCCATCTAGATAGTGAGAATTATACTGCTTAGGAAAATAGGATGACTTGGAGATGAATATTGCCTTTGAGGATATGTATTTGTCTTACTAAAAATTTCTCTTTTATATGAAGTAGAAATAAACTCAATGAATTCAAATGGAGTACCTTTACTAGCTAACCTTGTGGTAACCTTTGGCATGATATTATTTCTTGGATGATGTTATGAAATCTAAAAATTGAATAATATTTATCTTGTAATGATGATGGATATCTTCCTTTGCTATAAATAATTTTTCTTAGCTCCAAACTTTATCTATGACAAGGATAATGGGTCCCACCAGGTGTGACAGAAACTATTGTAAACTTAATTTTCACCCTTGGAGAGGGTTCTTTAGGATCTCTCCAACTAAGATGAAAAATGGGAACAATCTAAATCTATGGGTATCATATAGTGAGGTTTAACCTCTAGATAGGTTTAATTCCCTTATATCTATCACCTAAACTAATCTCTTACCTGGAAAAGGGAGAGAAATTGATAATAATTTATGTAAACAAGTAAAACAAGGTGATGCACCAATGTTTTAAAAACTTTTAATTTCAAAACACACACTATCAAAAACTTTCAAGCATACAAATATCACTTCACTCACTCTTTTATCATATTTCACATAAGTATTTCAAAAAAAGGTATGAAATAGCTATTAATCTAGCATGGGAGGGTAGATCTCCAGTCTTTTCCACTTTTAAACCAATAAAAAAATACTTATGGTGCTTATAATGACCTATGAAATCTAAGAAACACATCATTAAGGTGAGCAAAATTAGACAAATGCAAATTAAATTAGATATTCTCTTAACCACATTAATGAATTCATGAAACACGCTCTAATTCATCTTGTAAATGGAGGAATTTATTCTTTTATTACATCAAATAAGTGTTGGAGTATTAAAATTGGCATAACCTATGTATGCCATAAGCATAAGAGTCTATTTTTTCAAGGTATAAATGAGAGAGAGAGAGAGAGAGAGAGAGAGAGAGAGAGAGAGAGAGAGAGAGAGAGAGAGAGAGAGAGAGAGAGAGAGAGAGAGAGAGAGAATATAAATTAATAAATGAGGCCCAACCACATTTTGATTGATTAACATTAATCTTGCCTCTAAAAATTAACTTTCATTAGCTCCAAATAGATTTCAAGCCCTCTCATTGGCTTAGAAACACACTAGAAACTAAGAACTTATTGAGGATGATGAGTCATGATCCATTCAAAATTGAAAAGTCCCCAAAGACTTTGAAACTTCATTGCTAAATCATTTTTGAAGCCTTATATTTTGAGATAGAAAACACATCAAGACACTAAAATTGTAGGGGATTACCTTGGTAAAAAACACATCATTTCTGAGTAATTATTTAACCTTGGTTAACTTTCAAAAAACACTTATGAAATACACAACCAAACTGACATGTTCATTCCTCCATGACATGCTAAGATAGTTTGGTTCCTCTAAATCACCAAATTCACACTTTAAGCTTTCTTAAAGTGTTTCAAAATATTTAAAGTGAAAATTGATAGGATCATTAAGTCTATCTACTCCTTCTGCTATTATATCACTCTCTAAACCAAGACTCTACTTAGTTTCTCACCCTAGATCTAATTAAAATTTCATGTGTAGGCCAAATTTGGCCAACATTTACTTATGTAACATTTTAACTTATCTTGGTCACACTATTTCAAAGAAATGAATATCTCATCTAGACCATGTAGTTAGTATTAATTAACATATACATTAATTGATTTATTTAACCTTTAGACTTTAGTTAAGATACCTTGTACATTGATTTATCTTAGTGGTATTTTTTTGGACTTCACTTCATGGCATTTTTCCTTAGATAAATAATTAATTTGTAATTTTGTTTGATTTTTACTTAGTAATTTTCATGAATCTGTACAAGTGGTTTAGTGGAAGCCATGTGTTACCATCCTAAGACCTAGGAGTGATGGTAGCATGGTCTAAGGTATAGTCGGTGTTAGAATAGTGGGTGAGTGGGATATTACCATGTGACATCATCCTAATAACTTTAAATCCTAGAGAGGAATGTATAGGGAGAAATGCCTTTAGGCCAATAGGTTAGCAAGATGTTTCCATGTGGCATTATATCAATGACCCACAAACCTAGAGATGTTCATAAAGATAATGAGGGCTTTAGGTAAGCAAGCCATTTAAAAGCTACTAAGTGGTAGGACCTTGAAGAATGAATTCATGAAGGTTTTAAAACATTGGGGTTAATAAAAAAATGATTTCATGTTTCATGAATTGAGGAGATTCATTTTTAAAGCTGGAGGCCAATAATTTTAACCATCAGGGTCTAATGCCCCAAGGCCTTTGTGGTTATTAAAATGTAAATAATTTGTAGTGGTAGTATTCTAAAGTGTGGGAGCCTAGGGGTTTGGGGGATTATAAATTAACCTAAGGTCTTATAAATATGACATGTGACGCATTCACTTTCCTCTATAGCTTAGGCTTGATCAGACTTGAGACATAAACATGGAACATGATAGTGTCAACAATAGCTAAGAATGATTTTTATGGTCATCTCCATGTCATTATCAGTCACCTTTTGGGATAAGCTTGTGAGATAATTTTGAGTGCTATCTAAATGAATTATGACTATGGGATTTTAAATTACTGGGTTTTATCTATTAATCCATAATGGTATTTGTAGGATTCATATTTTTTTGTGTACAAATGAATGGATTTAGGCATATATACATGTCTTTTGGTGGTTTGTCTATTTTATTAATGTGTCTTGTATGTTTCTTTTGATAAAAATTGGTAATGACACATTTTCATTATGTATGCTTGTTCTTACATGCATATCAAATTATTTTTAGGTTTATTTAATCTATATGATGATGCCATGTTTCTCTATTTTATCATTATTATTCATATTTACATATTTTACAAAATACATATTGCATAACATTTTATTTTGAGTTAATTTATTGTGAATTATCAATAACTCACCTTAATAAGGGGGGCATACATTGTTAAATACCAAATATAATGCACATATAAACATAAACATAAATTTTTAATCCTCACACAATGAATCATAAAAATCACTCAAAATTTTAGTTTTAATATGAGAACTCAATTTGGATAAGAATACCCCCACTATTATAAAAGCATGGTGTTGTTATCCTGGAACATAGAACATAGTAATTACTAGATTTTTAGGTAGTTAAGTAAAGTTTACAGCATGTTCATAGTCTCAATTTCAATAAAATACTTAAATTAGTTTAGTTTGGGGGAATCATGAACAACATGTGTTTCAAGTTAATGCATATGTTACTAATTATAATTTAAGTTGTTATTACTTAGTATTAGACTTCATATACACCATATATCATATTGGGACTGTGTGCATGACATGTGTTCCTACTCACCTTGTTTTTCACTAGTTTGATAGATGTGATGAAAATCCATGTCATTATCCATGATTTATAAACAAAAACTATAAGAGGTATAATAAATAAGAGGGGGTGGGGGTGAATTAGTAAGCCCAAATAATCCAACTTCAATTTCAAACCTTTTAAAACTCTTAATCAGTTACCAAAAGTATTCATGAAGCATACACAATATTCATAAGAATGAACAAGCGAGACAATGCATGATCAAGCACATAACACATGACATATGTGGAAAACCCTCTTGGGGGAGAAAACCCACTGGAACCTACAATTGGATTATTATCCTATAATAAAAAAACTAATTTAGACTAGATACAACTAATCAAGGAACTACTATCCCTTATTTAGTAAGACTATAATCCCACAAGGTGCTACCAGATATGTCTTGTTGAGTAACCATAATAAATAGACCTTTAAGAATATTAACCTTAAAAGGAGGATGTAACGAACTAAATGTTGAGAAACCAAAACAAAAACTATTAATAAAACATCTCCTAAAACACTGATTTCCTACTAATTTGATGGAGATACCAAGTATATCAACTCTCTTCAACTCATCACACTCAATGCATCCAGAGCCACCTTTTGGATCACTCTTCACTTTTTAGCAACAACTCTATCACCATATTAACAACATGAATATATGGTAATTAAATTATTACACACTTTTATCTTTCTCTCAGATCAACCACCAATATCACATAGACACCATCTATCCTTTGCTCACTCTTAAGACATCTAAAACATCCTCTTGGATCACTCTGGACCTCTTTGCTCATCCTCAACCTACAAGATCATTATTCTAAAATAAAAAACATGACTTATAATTCATACATATAGTACTTAATATTATCTTCTCATCAACTCATCTACTGGGCACTCTTCGTCTCCTTCACTCCATAACTCTCACATACACACACCTCTTTTACTTCTCAAAACCATCTCCTTTGGTTTCACTATATATAAAGCCTTCATGAATATCAACATCTTGATCAAAAATTAAACAAGAAATAACCCTTAAGGATTATAAGATAAAAATACATAGATAAATACCATATCCAAAAGGTTCACCATACCATCCACAGATCACCCTTAAGCAGCTACAGCTTTCAATTAGGCCCTTGTAGCTCTTATAGGTCTCATAGAGACCTATTCACCAATTTAAAACTTCATAAATAAAAAAAATAGCATAATACCACTTTAAATTAAATATTTTCACTCCATAGGACCCCTTAGACATCTTAAGATTATCATAGTCAACTATGTTGACCTCTACATAAAATTAATTTGCTCAAACATTAACATGGTGCATAGGAACATCATGAACAAATACATAGTCAAATTTTAAGCCTTTGTTTATAAAAAATATTGATTGGTCAAACCTAAAAATACCATAAAAATAATACAAAAAAATTCCAAAATAATTTACAACATCTAGGACATTAGAAAACATCTAAACATCATCAAAACAAGCATAAATATCCTTCTCAGGTTACTTGTAGAACATAGTCAAACACACAGTCAACTTTGAAGCTCAATATCTTTGATTCTAAGTATATAAAAACATTATAAATAGGTTAAAGGATGAATCATGTAGTCTACAAATTTTATTTTTATATCATGAATAAATTTTTCTTGTATTAAAATATCTGACCTAAAAGCCAAACATTGGTCTTTCTTTTGTTAAATTCAAATATTTGAAATTAAATGATCATAGTTAAACCTTGAACACCATGATATCATCTCATTTCCTTGATAATTATATAATTAACAAACTTTATAAATTATTTTAATTATCTTTGTCTTTAATGATGTTAATATTTAAATTGGTCGACCACTTTGACTCCACTCGCACCGTCGATCTCAATCGCATGATTAAATGTGAACCGTTAGATCCTTATCCTTTACCTTTGGTTAGAATTAAACATAAAAAACTTATTACCATATCACTAATTATTTAAATCTTGGAGAAAACATGCTTCTTTTATCTCTTCTATATTTGATCAAACTTTACCTTGTGCAAAATTGACTAAGTATGGAGACCATTACAATCTACTTGGAAGGCCAACTTTGGACCTTAATAACTTTTTTTGCACTTAGACACATGATCTAAAATTTGGACCATATTATATCCTAACATAGGATAATAAAACCATATATTAAAATAATCCTATAAATTTTATGTGTGAAATATACAATTCCATTAATCTACTCACTCAATTTTTTTATCACAGAGCCAACTATGCCTAGAACTGCCTGGAAGGCCAACATTGCACTTGCATATATTTTGATGCACTTCATCACATGAATTGAAACTTAATGCATATAAAATAGGCAAAAAAATTAAAAAAAATTATCAAATCATTCTAAAATTGTCACACATGTGAAATATGACTACATCAAAATGCTTACTCAACTTTTCTTGCACATGCAAATTTGGCTAAGTATGGCAAAACACTGTCAAACTACCTAGGAGCCCAACTTTCTAGTTGCATATATTTTGTTTCACTTGTTACATGATATTTTATTTATCACATAAGATATTATCTCATAGGGTAATTCATCCATATATCAAGATGCTCCTAAAATTTTCATACATGTGAGATATGATGTCACCAAACTACTTACTCAGCGCTATTTGAACATAGAAAACACTGTCAAAATACTTGGGAACATAAATTTGCACACACATATCTTTGGATAAATTTCATTTCATGAATTTATATTTAGACCATATCAACCTAGGACTAATTTTATCACAACCATATGACCAATGCCCCCTAACTCATCCACACATTGGAATTCTGACATCATTAATCTACTCACTCATATTTATTTTCCATAAAATCAAAAAAGTGTAGATGATCATAATTAAGAACCAAATGAATTCCATTCATGCACAAAATCACTCGATTCATCATTGACCTTTGATAGGACCTATTTCATAATTTAAAATCACCATACTCATCCTTAATCATTCGTAACCATACCAAAATAGAAGAACAACTAATCCAAATTTAAGTATACTAGGACAAACACATTGCACACTTTTCCATTGTCACTTACACTATAAATTCACTTCATCCACTCACCTATAAATCTCCATTACATAACCATGACATCATTTACAAATCTCAAACAATCTCCCTATTTGTCATTGATGTCAACAACCATCATATAGTAATATACATCTCACATTCCTTCTCTCTTCAAGCACTCCATAGTAGGAATTATATCCCCCTTTGACATAATTACAAAGTGAAAACTAACTGATCATAAGGACCTAAAAATACTACCAATAGGACAATACCATCTTATAAAGATAGTATACACTCTCCCTTACTTTGACCCTACCTCTTATTTGCCTTGACAACTTCCTCTTGATATATGCCAATACTCTCTTCAATCAAGCACTAGAACTAATGAATAAAAAAAACACAAATTATTGAAATATGATGTAAATCACCAAGAAACATCTCAATGGGAATCCCCATAAAATATATTATCCATTTCACCTCTTGATAATCTTCATATCTCCACACACCATGAAGCACCACCATAATGGTTGGTTAGCCTTTTGTTTCAAGTTATCACAAAAAACACCATAAAAACTTCATACCACTCACCAAATAGGAAACATGCTCTAAAAAAACTTGATAAATATCTTTTAAATAATCATGCATTGATATTTTTTTGAAACTAAACAAAAATCACTCTTCTTACAAGGCCTGTCTAGTCTCCTTGTAACCCTACCTAGAACTTGTAGAGCCCACAAATTTCAATAGACATACTATCAATACCTGAAACTTAATATATATATATATATATATAACTCTCATATTCCCCCTCAAGAATACAAATTCCCATCACCTAGATCATCCTTTGATACATACTTCCTTCACAAACCTACTATCCAATTAGCCATCCATCTTGACAAAAAAAATGAATAATTTGAAATCCATAAACCTCAATATATTTGTGAAGTTTGATTTGACAACCCATTTGGCCCATTAAACATATTAATAATCCTCATATCTCAACTCATAAGGTGAACCACTTTTGTACCAGAGCCCAAAATCATAGAATCTCAAATCAAACAAGGTCAACAAACCTCTTTTTTTTTAACACCATCCTCTAAAACTAATATTACACTTGGAGACAAAAATCACATGATATTGGACCAAAATTTGAGCCTCCATACGTTTAGGAAATTTGAATTCATATAACCCATTTTAAGCTTGCTTGCCCTTAAGCCAAAATTGAGAAAATTGAGAACACTCAAAAATCTTTAATTGGCATAAACATGATCATCAAGACATAAAACTACCTAAAACACATCAAAAACAAGTGAACAGACCTTTTTGATCACCAAAATATTCTTGACATTCCATAAACTCATTAAGCCACCTAGAAATACCCATTTTGACCCTATATTATAGCTCCACAAATATCTGAAACAAGTTCATGAACTTGTTACTCACCCTTAACCAATGAACTTATAAAATAGACACAAGTATTTGTATAGATTGGCATTATGATATTGAACACACAAACTTACTTCTCCATAATAAATATGTCTCCTAAGAAGCATAGGTAGAGACATCCTACTTCATAATGTCCTAGAACAATATGAAATTAAGAGTTGTCCATAATGCCTCATATTCATTCTCCTCTTTGGTCATCTAATACTTACATTTATTATTATTATTATTATTATTATTATTATTATTATTATTATTATTATTATTATTATTATTATTATTATTATTATTATTATTATTATTAGGCTTAATATAAACATTCTCATATACTATAACATTATCATTCTCTTCTAATATTAAACTGAAAATACATGGAGATAAAAAAGATTCATGACATACCTTTTCATCTAAAGAATCTTCCTTGCAGTTAGGAACCTCATTACTAGGCAAAGATAATTGATGTTCTTTGCATGAAAATTTCTCAAAAAAAAAGGATGTTCACTTGGATACATAATCACCTCAAAACTAGCCACAAATAATACCTTGGTCCTCTCCTTGAGCTTGATCTCTTTATCCACAACATGAGCAGGTAATGAGATCCCTTAACACTCTTTACCTTATGTAGAATTATCCACCATAGAAAATAGACTATTTGTACTAGTAGACCCATCATGACTCATACTTAACACCTTTGGTTTCCATTAGTTAACTTTCCTTCTTCTTTGTACTCTAGGAGATTGATCAAACTCCTTTTGACTTGATGACCTTTGCTTGTAGAATCTAGCAATGTGACCAATCTTCTCATAGATATAACAAAACATTATTTTTTAATTTAACTCATCTTACCCTAAATAATATGGAAATAATCTTACAATGTGTCCTATGTCATAACAAATGAAACAAACTCTTTCTTTTGAAGAAGACTTGCCTTGCCTTACCTTATTTAGACACTACTTATCAAAGTGTCTCTCATCAAAATAGTTGAAGAACTTAAATTTTTTCACACATTTTGACTGATGACCTCCATCATAGTTCCATTCAAACTCATTTTTAACAGGTATTTTTCATTCTCTAACTTTATGCCCAAATTTATTACATGTGTAACAATAGCCATTAAAACTTGCATATCTCATGACATTTGGTTTTCTTATCTGATTTGTCTTCATTTTACTATCACCTTCATTCTTTGTCTCATGATTTGTATTCAAATTATGATTTTCCTTGTTCAAATTAGTCTTCATCTTGTCTTGAGTTATATTCTTTTGTTCTTATTCATATCCAAGACCAGTTTTATCACTAGCATGTTTTTGACCACTCAAAATATTATCTAGATCACTTGATCTCTTTTCAAATCTCATAAATGACTTTAAATTACTATATGTAATCTTTGAATCAGATTTAAATGACTCATTTTTAATTACATACCTTGAACATTCATCTTCTTTGGCTTTCAAACTTAGAGACATAATTTGTAATTGACAATCGAGATGTTTGACCATATACTCATGCTCCTTGGTATTTTCATTCATTCTTGATTCATACACACTAAATTTATCCTCATAGTCCTTTATTTGAGACTTCATCTAATTGTTAATATTCTTCTCAATATTAATTTCTTCAAGGGCATTCATCAATTTAGTCTCACAATCCACCTCATCTCTATCAACATCTAAATCACTCTAAGTAAACTCCTTTTGATATGAGAAACTTCCTTCCTCATCCATGATTAGGGCTTCATCTTAAATAGGTCCATCATATTCATGATCATATTATGAGTCATTATCTTCACTCTCATTTGATGAGTTTCAATCTTATTTAGTGTAGATACTCTTTGTGTTCTTGAAGAACATCTTCTTGTTGTTATACTTTCTAAATCATTTCTTCCTATATGTCTTCTTGTCTTCATCTTGGCCTTAACCATTATCTTCAACATCATTATTATTATGCTTATGATGGAACTTACATGAAAAATTTCCTATCTCTCCATAGTTGAAACATTTAAAGGGTAGTTTACCCTTATACTTCATTGAGACTATTTTCAATTTCCTAGTAATCAAAACAATTAGTTTATCCTCATCAATTTCAGATATCTCATCCTCTTTGGGTTTATTAACTTGGAACTTCTTATTTATCTTCATTTATGTATTGAATTTTTCTTCCTTCTTTGGTTGTATATCATCATTTAATCTCATCTCATAGGTAGTAAGGGTGTCATGCAATTGATCAATCTTAAATTGAGTAAGATCATGATTGTCTTTTATAGCAGATACTTTTAGATCAAACATGAGAGATAGATACTTTAATACCTTTTAAAATATAGTAGCCTCTTCAATTTTCTCTCTAATACCTATGATGATATTCAAAATCTCATCAACTCTCTATATAAAGGATGCCATATAATCTTCCTCCTTCATTTTAAGACTCAAATTATCTTTGGTGAGTCTACAACTTTTCCAAATTAACCTTTGAATATCCTTCATAAATGGTCTACAATTTGTCCGATGTCTCTTTAGTATAGTTATAAAGGATTAAATTTTTGAACTTAATCTATGTAAGACCACAAGTAATGGAATTCACTGCCTTAGAAATAATATAAAATAGCTTCTTCTCTACAACACTAGATAGAGGAGTAGTAAGAACAACATAACCATCCACAATAGATTGCCATACATAGAACCCTAGGGACATAATGTATGTCTTCATCCTTGTAATCCAAAAATCATAATTAGATCCATTAAACATTGGTTATTTCTTTTTAAAAAAACCTACTTGAATTTTATGACTACCCATATTGTACCTTGGATCGCCTTCAAGTTGTCAAGCCTTTACCAAAGGACCAACTCTGATACCAATTATTAGATGTGTAATCATTGAGAGGGGGGGTGAATTAGTGAGTTTATATAATCCAAATTCAATTTCAAACCTTTAAAAACTCTTAATTAATTACCATAAGCATTCATGAATCATACACAACATTAATAGTAATGAATAAGAGAGACAATGCAAGATCATGCACATAACACATGACATGTGTGGCAAACACTCATGGGGGAGAGAAACCACCATAACCTACAATTAGAATAATTTCAATCAAAAAAACCAATTTATACCAGTTACAACTGATCAAGGAACTATTATCCCTTATTTAGTGAGACTACAATCCCACAAAGTGCTACCACACCTGTCTTGCTAAGCAACCACAAAAAATAGACCTTTATCAAGTTTCCCCTTGCAAGGAGTATACAACCCACTAAATGGTAATTCACTCAGTCCAAAATCTAAATTATATCTCAAATTATCCACCAAGATCACATAGACATGATCTATCCTTTACTCACCCTCAAGACAACCAAAACATCCTTTTGGATCACTCTAGACCTCTTCATTCATTATCAACCTATAAGATCACTATTATGACATTATAAACATGACACATAGGTCATAAACATAGTCCTTAATATTATATTATCATAAAATAATCTACTATAAACTCTCTCTCCCCTTCACTCCATAACTCTCACATACACACACCTCTTTTACTTCTCAAAACCATCTCCTTTGGTTTCACTATATATAGAGCCTTGATGAATATAAACATCTTGGTTAGCCATTACACATGACTTAACCTTTAATGATTCTAAATCATGAATACATATTTTAATACCTTACACAAAAGGTTAGTCATAGCATCCATGGGTCACCCTTAAGTAGCTACACCTTTCAATTAGGCCCTTATAGCTCTTATAGGTCTCATGGAGACCTATTCACCCATTTATCACTTCATCGAGAAAAAAAATATAATAAAGATTATAATTACATAATTTCAGTCCACATGACCCCTTTGACATTCTAAAATTATTATAGTCAACTCTTCTCACCTTTACATATGATCAATTTGCTCAAACACTGACCTAGTCCACAAGAACATTATGAATAAATACACAGTCAACTTCTAAGCCTTTATTCATACATAATATCAATTTTTCAAACCTAAAAATGCCATTAAAATAATCCACAAGGATTATAAAATACTTTAAAATATCTAGGACATCATAAAACATCCAAACATCATGAAAATAAGCACAAATATCCTTCTCATGTTACTTATAAAACATAGTGAAATACATAGTTTAGAGCTCAATATCTTTGACTTTACATATTTTCAGACATTATAAATAGGTTCACTATATGGATCATGTATTCCTCTATAAATTTAACTTATACACCACAAGCAAATTCTACTTGTATCAAAAGATATGGACCAAAAACTAGATGCTTGTCTTTTCTTTGTTAAATTCAAATATTTGAATTCAAATGGTCACAGTTAAACCTATAACACCGTGTTATCATCTCATGTACTTAATTCTTAGATCAATCATACACCATTTATATTATTTTAAGTATCTTATTCTTTAATTATGTTAAACTTTGAATAGGTTAACCACTTTGATTCCACTTGTGTCATCAATCTCAATCATACTATTAAATATGAATTGTTAGTCTTTATCCTTTAAGTTTGCTAAACGTTAAATCTTGAACACTTATTACCATCTCACTAATTCTTTTAATGTTATACCAAACATACTCCATCTATCTCCTTGATATTTTCTTAGACTTTATCTTATGCAAAATTGTCTATGTATGGAGACCATTGCAATCTATCTAGAAGGCTAACTTTGGACCTTAATAACTTTTGTTGCACTTAGATGCATGATATAAAATTTAGACCAGATGATCTCCTCACATAGGATAATACAACCATATATCAATTTTATCATATAATGTTTTAGTTTACAATATATAACTCCATTAATTTACTCACTCAATTTTTTATACCATAGAGCCAACTATTCCTAGAACTACCTAGAAGGCTAGCTTTGTACATGCATATCTTTTGATGCATTTCATTGCACAACCTAAAACTTAAAACATATAAAATAGGAAACAAATAAATAAAATTATATTATTAACTTGTTTTGAAATCACCACATATGAAAAATATGACTACATCAAAATGCCTACTCAGCTTTTCTTTCCACGTGCAAATTTGGCTAAGTATGGGAAAATACTGTCAAACTTCTTGGAATCCAAACTTTTCACTTGCATATATTTTATCAAACTTAGTTTCATGACCTTATATTTATTTAATAGTATATTTTATCATAGTTTAATTCATCCATATATCAATCTACTCATAAAACTTTCATATGTGTGAGATATGATGTCACCAAACTCCTTACTCGGCTCTGCTTGAACATAGAAAACACTATCGAAATGCTTGGGAGCCCAACTTTGCACACACATATATTTAGATGCACTTTATCACATGAATTGAGAATTCAACCATAATAACTTGGGACTAATTTTATCATAACCATATGACCAAATCCCCTTGACTCATCCACATGTGGGAATGTTAATATCATTAATCTTCTCACTTAGATTTATTTACCACAAGACCCAAAAAGCTAGATGATCATAATGAATAACCAAATGAATTCTATTAATGAAAAAAAACACTCAATTCATCCTTGACCTCTAATAGGACCTCTTTCATAACCTTAAATCACCATACTCATTGTGAAACATTCATAACCATGCCAAAATAGAGGAACAACGAAGCCAACTTTAAGCATACTAGGACAAACACATTACACACTTTATCATTGTCACTTATAATATCAAAGCACATTATCCACTGACCTAGACACCTTCATGACATCATCATGACATCATTTAAAACCATAAAATAAACACCAGATCATATTATTTTTTTCACCAATTTTTTTCACTTTTTTACATAAAAAATGAGCCTTATTTATTATATAGTAGTTGGTTAACCTTTTTGAACTAGTTTTGCATCATAATACTCTATTGGGATTCATACATGGATTTCCAACTACTTCACTACTTTGGGTATGCAATGATGGAGTAAATAATTCATATAATTCTTAATCACACTCTCATAATTAATGAGGATTAGTGAAAACATAGTTTGATCTAATATCTTTGATGAAAATGAAATTTCCAAGGGTCCAACCCCATAGAATCATAAGTCTTACATGAGAAACACAATGGCCAGTGTACCCAACTTAGGGTGTTTATTCCTTATTATTAGTTATATAGTTCTTATTGTCTTTATTTATTTATATTTATCTTAAGTAAGGACTAAGTTTACATATGTTTCATTACAAGTTTTCATGAATCATAGTTAAATGTTGCAACATACATTCAATATTATGTTTCATAGGTAATTTTAGGTATGTAGTTTACTTTAATTTTATTGAATTCATTTTGTTGCATTAATAGAATAAAATAGGGGAAATTGTATAGAAAATTAAATATTAAACTAATAAAATGCACCTATGACCACTCTAAGCTCATGACCTATTGTAGGGACTTTTGACTACATCTTTCACTCTTTGTGTGACAACTCAATATTTTAATAAACCCAAATAAGTATAGAATGTTCCTATTTAGATCACTCAGTAACCTAAGCTCACTAATAGACTCAATCATAAGTCCATCTTATTATTTTTTCCCTATACAACAAGAGTGCCCTAATGGGACAATAACACACCTCATTATTGTTGGCTTCAACCAAAAGTGTCTTCCCACCAATTTGTAATAGCCCCTTAGGGTTAACTAGAGCTAGATTTTTTTATTCAACTTCACAATTAATACAACATTAAAGATCCCTAATTAAGTTCATCATTTAAGATAACTAAAATATCAACCATAAGGTTCAAATGTGATTCATTTAGTTAGTGATTAATATTATGTGTTGATTTTCTTTAATAATTACAACATATAAAGTACAATAATTATCCAATATAATAATTCAACCACTATTAATTAATTAAATTAAATAAGTATAAATAAATTATATCTAGTTACTCTTGTGTTAAAATTTACATCATAAAGTATAAATATATAATAATACCTATCCTAATAGTCAAATTAAAATAATATATTGTTCCATAGAACATAAGAGTCTCACTAAACTCA
>JARHVA010000783.1:730000-732500 GCA_037957365.1 Torreya grandis | reverse complement strand
TCTATTTATTTAGCACATAAATTAAGCCCATTATTAACCACTTAATTAGTACTAATGAGTATAGAGGAAAATTTGGATGTAATATCCTTCATCGCTAAAGTTGGTCATCATCCCAATAACACTTATTTCAATAATAATTTTGAAATAAAATAATGTTTAGTGGAAAATAAACATAATATCAGTAAATTATTAAGTAAACAAATGAGGAAAAAAATTATGAAACTCTTAATAATCTTCCCAAGTAGAACTATCTTTATAATATTGGTCCCACTAGACCTTAGATTGTGACACTTATCTATTACACAAACTAAGTTTACGAGTGTAAATTATTCTAACTAGTTCTATATGACCACCCCTGGATCTAGAATTTATAAAACATTCCAATCTAACACATGAGAATGATTAACAACATAATTTTTAAGATAGGACATATGGAAAACATTATGCATGAGTGATAAATTTGGTTGTAAATCAAGCTTGTTTTTCATAGGATTACCAACTTCTAAGACCTGAAAGGGTCCTACATATCTAGGATATAATTTTACTAATTTTTAAATTTGATCATGATTTTATATGGTTTTAACTATATAAATACCTTGTTGTTCCTTTTAGATCAACATAACTCTTCTACCTATCATTAGATTCAACCAACCTTTGCCTTGTTAAGTTAACCTATTCTTCAATTTCAAAAAGCACATCTAGACCAAATACGACCATGTCTTCTGACTTGTCCAGGTAGATTGGTGTTTATACCATCTTCCATACAATGCCTTAAATAGATCCATTTTCAATGCTAATTGATATTAATTATTGTAGACAAACTCAAGCAATGAAAGCTATTCTTCCCACCTGTATTGTTGATCCATGCAATAAATACTTAGAAGATCTTATAACACCTAATTCACCCTCCCTATTTCTCCATATGTTTTTAAATGGTACATTGTATTAAATTTCAATTGAGTACCCAAAGTTGAATTAATATTTAACTAGAATATAGAAGTCATTTTAGGGTCCTTATCTAAAATAATATTTTATATAAACCCATGAAACCTATACAATTATGTCACTAACCTCTTCTCAAGCATAGGTGCATCATCATAAATGTTACTAGAAATTGAACTACCTTGGTGAGTTTATCAATAACCATAAAAATCATGTCATGTAGATTTTGAGACATCATAAATCCTTGTAAAAAAATCCATACTAATGACCTAAAAATCCTATTATGGTAAAATAGGTAGGTATAACAACCCAAAAAGATGCACATACTTAACCTTAACTCAGTAACATTCTAAACATTAAGAAATAAAATTTATTTCATCCTTCTTAATTCCCTTCCAAAAATATAATGGCCTCAGCTCTACTAAGAGTTTATTCACTCTTATATATCCTAAATAAGGAGCATTATGTACTTTCTTGAGTAATACACTCTTCAAATTATCCTTATTTGGTACATAAATATATCCTTTATACCTCAACAAATCATCATCATCAAATTTGAATCCCTCATACTTATGATCCTGAGAATTTTTAGCTAATGCTAGCTTTATCTCTTCATAAAATTCATCTCCTAAAGACAATTTCACCACCTGATCATGAAAAATACTCCTGATAGTAGCCAAAGATAGTATATACCTTTGAAAATTACAACCCTATTTTCCTTACTTTTAATGTATTTAATGTCAAAATAATAATCTGACAAGAAATTTAACCATCATCTTTGATGTGAATTTAGGTTGGGTTGGGTGAAGATATACTTTAGCCCAAGTTATCAGTCTTGAAATCAAATGGTTTTACCAATATATAATGCATTCAAACCTATAAATCCTAAATAATTGTGGCCAAATACATATCATGTAGGGCATAATTTAACTCATATATTTTCAACATTCTAGACTCATAAGCTAAAATAGAACCCTCTTGCATGAGAACTCCTCTAAGGTCATCTCTTAAAACATTGGTTATTATCAAGAATTGACCATTTGGATTAGGAAAACTCAACACTAATGCTGAGGTAAGTGTTATTTTTAAATTTTGAAAAGCTTCTTTGCACTTCAGTGACCACACAAACTTCTAATATTTTTATTGAAGAGAATTAATTGGATTTGATATCTTATAAAATTTTGGAATATATTCATACAATATCCTAACAAACCCATAAAACTTATAACTTCATGGACATTTTTATGTGATGGCCATTCCATAATGTCTCTAATCTTCAAAGGTTCCACATATATTATTTTGTCATATATAATGTGCTAAAAATATTACATCTTTTTATGAAAAAAGGAACACTTTGAAAACTTTCTAAAAATATTATTCTTAGACAACCATTTCATAACTACATTTAAATTCTCTAGATATTCCTCCTTAGAATGAGAATAGATGAGGATATCATCTAAAAATACTAACACAAAATGATCTTGATAATCTTTGAATACACTATTCATGAGATTCATAAAATTTTATACTACATTTGTTAGCAAAAAATAAATAATTA
>JARHVA010000783.1:697500-725000 GCA_037957365.1 Torreya grandis | reverse complement strand
TAAATTTGATGGTCATGTGGATGTATTTGACATTTGTGCATATGTTAAAATTAAGCTCAAAGATAAAGGGTTTGTCTCTAAATTTTGATGGTCATATAGACATCATTGATGGTTGTGAGGACATCTTTGATGATCATGCAAACATCAAATTTAGGATCAAAAAGAAAATGATAGGGGATTAAATTATGACATTCAAATGGATTTCATTGATGTTAATGAAGATGCTATTGATGATTTTTTTGACATCAAATTAATCTCATAAATTAGCTATTTTGAAATGAAAGGTTAATGGGCCTAGGCAGATCAATGGCAAACATTTATTTGTATAGTTGATCTGATTATGTGATATTGATAGAAATTTTGAAAGGAATAAGGACATGATAAGTGTCAGGCTCATAGGAGTCAATGAGTTAAATCACTAAGATCTATGAACTATGTTAACTTGAGCATAGTTCATGTAATGATGCAAGATCAATGTGGAAAATACAAAGGTCCTAGAATAAGTGAGGAGCTACCAAGTGGCATAAAATAATTCAAGCTATGAATATAAAGAGCATAAAGGCCCTGCGGAGCTACCAAATGGTACACTTATATTCTATCATGTAGAAAATCAAATAGTATAAGCTAATAGTGGACTTTTCTAAGATCTAGACCCAATGAGGTAGGGATGCATGTCCTAAAGGCCATAGTCATATTTTGAAAGGTAGAAAATGGAATGAAATAAATAGATCATGTAGATCTTTAGACACTTGATTTATAATCAATGGTAGACATAAGGCCTCATAGTTAAGCTAGAATATGAACATTCATGTCTTAGAACTAATCTAGTTAGTGAATATAAATGTAAATATTGAACAACCAAACATAAGAATGATATAGTTATATGGCATATCAAGATAAATTAAAGTTAACACTATCAAATTATTTTGAGATAAGGACCTAATATATCATTCCAAAGGGAAATTATATAAATGTGTGAGTGATATTCAATGCATAGTTCAATTAGATTGGTCATAACTATAAATAGCATCATTGGTTCTAAAACATTGGTAAAGTGGTACTTGTCTTCGATGCATGCTTGAGTTCTATTTAAAGGTGGCTAATCTAAAAATATTTAACAGGTTGTTCTCATAGGCTATGAAAGGTTATGACTTTATGTATGATCAATTTTTTAAATAGTGCATACATTTTTAAGTTTGCACGTAGTTCAAGTTACAATTTAAAAAATGCCTTTATCTTCATAAACATGCACATGTTGCATAGATTTCTCAAAGGATATATTAAAATGATAAATAAAAGTGGAATTTTATATTGTTTTCAACCATATTTAGAACTCAAATTATGACTATCACATGTAATGACCTTGTATGAACTTGAAGCATGAGGTGACCCCTTCCCTAAGTCTATATAAATAATTGTAATCCAACTTGGATTTTTGTTAGAGAATTTTGAATACAGGAGCATCATCAATTTTGATTTTCAATGAATGTGTTTGTGTATTTTATTTACAGTTTATGTGTAATTAGATATTTCTTCTTTGGTTATATGTTTTAATAATATTTAGTGTGCAAAATCTATGAATAGATTATTGATTATTTTGATTAATGTACCGATCTATAGATGTGAAAAAGTTATTGAGAGATTAGTAAACTATATTGGTTAAGATAGTCAAGTTGATTGATCACAAATCTTAACATGCATGAGTGATTTATTTGATGTAGTTTTCTATGTGTGTGTAAAAATTGCCTTAGATACTTCATTAGCCTAAGCCATAATCTCCTAAGTAAGAGTGTGCAATAACTAACCTAAAAGGATCAACCTTTGTTTGAGGCATGTGAATTTCCTACGTCATATCTCATTATACTTCTTACCCATGTTTAATTGTGTGTGTGCAATTATTGCTAAAAATAGGCATAGGTGTTGAGATCACTTGTCCTTTTACAAACTAGCTAAGGAAGTAATTCCTGAAAACCACAAAGATTTATTTTCTTCCTTACTTTTCCCTCATTTTTTGAGTTTTTTTTGAGACATACACACTTTAGATTATAATCCAACCATCCATACAACTCACCTATAGATTCATTATCCTTTATGGACCACAACTCTATCCAAAAACCTTGTCAACAACATGCATGCCCTACCATCTATTTCATCAATAGGTTTTTCAAACTACATACCTAAAAATCCTGCCCTATATTGGAGTTTACCTCCATTGAGATCCTAAAACATTAGAGGATACCTCATTATACCATGGTGTACATATAACCCACATCAATAGTTAATTGGTGCTATAAGGAGGGTCTGAACATTCAATTATTGTTAACACAAGAGTGCCCCCTTATGAATATCCCAAAAAACCAAAAAATTATAAAAATTATAAATAAAAAAAATGAGAATGGATTGGCTCAACAAATCACCCATATATATCTTAGATATGCAACATGATCTCCATAATGATCCATTTCCAAACTTTCCTATGTTTTATAATAATCACCCAAGATTTATTGAAGAGCATATTGTTGCTTACAGATATGCTATGCATGTTATGAGATTCAAGGATGTAATTTGTTAATTATTCTTGTTCATTCTAAGAGAAGAAATGTATGATTGGCTAAGAGAGTTTGCACCTAGTTATATTAATAGTTAGAGTGATCTTGAGGAACATTTTTTGTTTGATTTGGTCTAAATATTGATGTTCATTATTAAAAACACAATTTAACATCTTCTATGAGGTTCTATGTAGTAGGTATGTTGGATATGAATTATATAAAAGCTATCCAAAGAGAAATATTGTTATTATGCCTAGATAGGAACATAGTGAAAGGTTTTCCTTTTAATCTATGTACTATGCACAAAGAGGAAGAAGATATCTTAGATGAAGAGCGTATTATAGCCATCCATGAATAAATTGTAATGTTACAAGAGAAATTAAGATACGAAGAACAAGAAGAGGAATCCATAAAGCTAGGATAATTGGATCATGTTGATTCTATCCCTATATTTGATGAGATAATTGAATAAGGAAATAATGATAGTGAGAAAAGTGTTAATTTAGAAGAATATTGTCAAACTTCACAACTCTATGAGATAGAATATTCCCAGGTAGAGGATCAATTAATTTTCTTTGAAATAAAAGATATTATATTTGAATATGGTTTGGATGACTCTTATAAATAAAATTTTTCATCATAATCTCCATTAGAACACTAATTTGATGATTACATTCCTAACTTATTATCCTCTAATCATGAAAGCTTCAATGTTTAGATTTCAAATAATGTTATGCCTAAATAAGGTAAATGTTTTTATCATGATATAAATGAAAAAGGTATGTTGGCTTCCCCCAGAAATTCTAATTCTATTTTTGAGTTTTTTTTAAATGGAATTAATTCTCATAGATTCCCATGCCTTGATTTGATAGATTTCAAATTCAATTTAGTGCCTAAATTTAAACTATGGTTGATTATGTGATGTACTAGGAACCCTAATATGTGTAGACATCAACATTATTTGGAATTGAAACAAAGACCTTTGATTACACATATTATACCCTTGAAGGTGCACATCTTCTAGAGCATACTATTCAAAATAATCATATTACTTAGATGCAATAATTAGAGTTTCAATTCAAAACAACAACAATGAAACGCTCAACAAAAGGTATTGGATGGGATGATCCCTTTGTAATTAATAATTAATGAATCTCTCATTAATAAAATCAAAGATAATGATCCCTAGGTGAGCAATAAATTTATTCATAATTTGGAAACTCAAGAGCTTATTTATTCTAATAGTAAAGGTCACACCCAAAATGAGAGTTTAGATGAAGTTTTTGAGGAAAATGTTGTTCATGATTATACTTATGATTCTATTTCTATCTTTGTGTACCTTCCTCATAATGATTTCATAGAGGATGATTAATTTCAAGACTATAGGTCAGATCTAATATCTATTTTAGGAGACACTTTGGATGAGTTATTTGTTTATTGTGTCTAGAATGTTAACCCTAATTTTTTATTCTACAATATGAGGGAAAGGCTCAAAATTCTTCTAAATGAATACAAGGATGTCTTTGCCTATCTCATAAATTTAATGGGGAAACCCTTATTATTACCAAAGAGTAAAAAGTATACCAAACAAAATTTCCAAATCCATCCCCCATCTTGTTTGGGTTTTCTTTAGATGTAGAATTAGATTAGATTTCATACTTTCTAAACTAGATTTTAGTGCTTTATTAAAATATTTTATTGCTTTCATATATTATTTTCCTAATTTATAGATTAATATTTCCTAATTTTAGTATTTTAGGTTTCACTCATTCTTATATTAGTTGTTTTTTGCTTTCTCTAACAATTAGAATTATGTTTACTTTGACTATAACCAAGTTAAAATCCAAACCAACTAAGCTTATGACTTTCAGAAAAGGGGAAATTAAAATCTTGACACTTTGGGACTAGTTTACAAATTGGGTGTATTTCTTTATTGTTGAGTCTTTATGATGAAAGCAGGTAATCATGGATTATTATAGATGTTATCATAATCAAATAGTTTCACCAAGTATGTGAAATTCATTGTTAGAGTACTTTATACAAATTTAGAAAGTTTTCTTATTTAATTAGATCAAATGAAATTATTACATTAAATAACTATTGGAAATAAAAATTCTATGTGTAGATGTGGACGGTAGGTATGTTCTAGTAATGATTTATTTTATAACTATACAAACTCACTGGGGTTCCATCTCTTCTCTTTCCATTCAAAAGAAGAACAATAAAATAAAGACACAAAAAATAAGAAAAGAACCAATGGGTTCAAAAGAGCAAAATAAAATTAATAGGCTTACATTATTAAATAAGGTCAATGTACCATGCATCATGATCAAAATAAAATAATGGAATGAGAAGAGAAGGAGCCCAAGGTATTTCTGTCAAGGCCATAAATGGCTGGCTAGTAGTAGAGCAATGCTTGAGCTTCCCTTGTTTTTAATAAAATTTAAGAGGTACTAGAATGAAACCTACAACCTCATCAAAGCCTTTAAAAAAGATCATCACAATAAGGGTTAAATAAATTACACATTTTGATACACACAGATCTAAGAATTGGAAGATAAGTATGTTATGTGAATTAACTTAGGACTCTCTTTCATGTTTCTGATTTAAGTACTCATTTGTGACACACTTCATGATTGATTTAAGGATTATAAATCAGAATTCTAGGTTCTTAAA
Organism: Torreya grandis; assembly: GCA_037957365.1. Lineage (NCBI taxonomy): Eukaryota > Viridiplantae > Streptophyta > Pinopsida > Cupressales > Taxaceae > Torreya > Torreya grandis. The sequence continues at coordinate 719,775 of JARHVA010000783.1, read as the reverse complement.
TACTTAGGAGTATTCCCCCTATGAGTCACCATTTTTCGTACCCAATGCATTCCTTTTCTATAGGGAAATGGGGACTTATTTTTTTCACACTATTGTCTTGACTTTGAGCCCCTCTTCTATATGTTTATTTGGGAGAAGATTGATTATTGGTTGATGTATAAAAATAGGACAACCTTTTAGAGGCCAAAATTTTTGACCCATAAATCCATTTGATCTCTTCCATATGCCAAACCTACTATATGCACTTAGAGTTAATTTTTTTTTGGAGGCCAAACATGATCATCTGAGGGTCTAAAATTAATGTCTAATAATTTTTTCAAGAATTTTATATCTTTATAAATTATATATTACTAGAACCAGATGTCAAATTTAATTTAATTTCATCCCATAGGCTAATTTTATTATTTAGGTATATTTCAAGAAATTTTTAGAGTTTCACACACTTACATGCAAAACTTACTATAAATAACAACTACTAAAAATAGACATTTTTAAAAAAAAATAGATTTTTTTAAAAAAATCATGTTAACTCTAAATTCTAAGTTGAGGCTTATTTAAGCATGGTTTAGGTTTGTAATTATTTCAAGTCATTCAGTAAAAATCAATTATGAGTTATTTTTTCAGATCTTGGCCTATTGGTAATTTTATTTCTCTTGATAGTATTATCTAATATCTGAGCACATTGAAATATTAGAGTAAAGAATGGTGAGAGGATGAGGAGGTGTTCCATAGATGAACTAAACTATAAAATAGATACAAAATAAAATTTAATAATTAATAGAGGTTATCACCAATCAGTAGAGAAGACAAGGTGGTGATTAGGAAGACATAGATCATGATGAATACTTTTAGCAAGAAGAAGAACAAGAGTAGCCACCATTGATGGAAGAGAGGATGGTTAAAGATTTAAAATGAAGAAATGAAGGAATTAAATTTTATGTTCTATATTATGGAGGTATTTTAAAACTAATAGAGTTGATAGATTAGATGAATCCCATAGAGAATTTCTTCAAGTAGAAGGCTATGAGAGAAGACAAGAAGGTAAAGTTTGCATGCATGAAATTTAAAGGTCATGAAATGATTTGGTGGGATCACTTGTAGAAATAGAGATAGAGAAAAGGGAAAGAGAAGATTAATTCATGGAAAAATATGGAGAAGAAGATGAGGGAGAAATTTCTTCTTGTGGATTATGCACAAACCCTATATAAAAGATTTTAGAATTTGAGGCAAAAAGATCATATTATACAAGAGCATATAGATGAATTTTATAAGGTTTCCATACAACTAGATTATGAAGAAATAGAATAAAAAATAGATACAAGGTATGCAAATGGCTTGAATTTTTTTATTAAAGATGAATTAAGCATGCATAGAATACTTAGCATGAAGGAGGCTTATCAATTAACTTTGAAGGTAGAAGAAAAAATATAGATAAAAGTTTAGAAAAATGTCTCTTGGTCCAAGAAGAGGTAGATCCCCTTCAAATAAAGGATGAAGTGGGTTTAACACCACCATAGGTGGGTCTAAAAACAATATAGGTGAATCATCATGTGGTGCATAAAGTAAAAATGATAATAGACAATGGTTTCAATACCAACAAAGAGGAAGAGGATTTCAAAGAGGATGAGGTTATGGTAGTGCTAGAGGATGGTTTCTAAATAAACATCGATATTATGTCTATTATACATGTGGATAAGAAGGGCACTGATAATTTGAGTGTCCACAATATCAAGATCAAGAAAGGAGGAAAGAAGATCACCAAAGAGTGAATCTAGTTGAGGTTGAGATAGAGGATAAAAATACTAAAGTTGCCCTAGTAGATGTTGGAGAGAATCTCATTATGAAAATAACCATGATCATTCCAAGGAATAAGTGAAAAATAAATAAGGTGGTGATGCATGCTTATGATCAAATATTTTTTGAATAATATATACTTCATGTGGAAAGGTATGCAAAGTAAATATAGATGGTGGTAGTTGTGAAAATATGATTTATAAAGAAATGATTGAGAAACTAAATTTGTATTGTGATAATCATCCTAATCCTTATCAGATTTCATCATTTAAGAGAAGGAATGAAGTTAAAGTAGATAAAAGGTGCTTAATCAAGTTTTACATAGAAAAAGGTTATAATGGTGAAAGATGGTGTAATTTTATTTCAATGGATGCATGTCATGTGTTATTTGGAAGACCGTGGTAGTTTAATAGGAAAGTAATTCATGATGGAGCAAAGAGCACATAAATTTTTTGGAAAGGTGGTACAAAGGTAGTTTTGTTACCTCTTAAAGAGAAAGGGAAGACATAAACCATTATCTCTACTAAATAACTTATTTAAGATTTAAAGTTAGATGGTTGTTCTTATGCATTAGTAGTAAATAATGAAGAAATAAGAATGGTGCCAATACCAAAAAAAGTAGCAAGAGTGTTAAAATAATATGAAGATGTTATGCATAATGAGTTACTAGATGGTTTACCACTCAATATAGATATATGACATCACATTGATTTGATTTTAGGATCAGCTCTACCCAATCAAGAAACTTATAGGATGAGTCCAATAGAACATGAAAAATTAAATAAATAGGTTATTGAACTACTAAGGAAGAAAGTGATAAGGGAGAGTATGAGTCCTTGTGTAACGCCAACTTTTCTAACTCTAAATAAAGATGAAAGATGAAAACTGTGTGTAGATAGTAGAGAAATTAATAAAATTACAATAAAGTATATGTTTCCTATACATTGTTTAGATGATATGATGGATTTTATTGTGAGATAAAAATATTTTGCCAAGATTGATCTAAGGAGTGGTTATTATCAAATTCAAATTCATGAAGGATATCAGTGAAAAACTACATTCAAGACTAGGGATGGCTTATATGAGTGGATGGTGATGCCATTCAGATTATCTAATGCCCCTAGCATATTTATGAGGGTGATGAATATAGTGCTATGAGAATATATTGGTAAGTTTGTGGCTATTTATTTTGATATTCAGTAAGACTAAAGAACACTTACAAAATTTGAGAATGGTAATGGATTTGTTAAGAAAGGAAATCTTGTATACAATTTTGAGGAAGTGCAGGTTTATGTAGAATAATTTGGTATTTTTTATATTTTTAGTTTTAGAAAATGGTGTCAAAATGGATGAAAAAAAGATAAAGGCAATTGTTGTGTGGCATATTATAAGAAGCATTATAGAGGCAATAAATTTTCATGGTTTATCAACTTTTTACAAATTTTTTTTAAAAAAATTTAGTAGTATTATGACACCAATAATATATTGCATGAGAGGGAAAGAATTCTCATGGACTAGAGTAGTGACATAAAGTTTTGAAAATTTGAAGAAGATTATAGAAAGATCAATTTTAGCAATACTAGATTTTAACAAAATGTTTGAGATTGATTGTGATTCTTTGTTTATGGGAATTGGTGTTATGTTGAGTCCAGAAGGAAAGACAATAGTATATTTCAGTCAGAAATTGAATGAGGTAAGAATAAATTATTTTGCTTATGATATTGAAATTTATGCCATTGTACAAGCATTAAGACATTGGAGGCATTACCTGGTGCCTATGTAGTTTATCCTATTTATAGATCACGAGGCTTTGAAATATGTGAATACATAAAAGAAGTTGAATAGTAGGCATGCAAAGTGGGTTTGTTTCTTGTAGGGGTATAATTTTATGTTGAAACATAAATCAAGAAAATAGAATTAGGTAGTTGATGCATTGATTAGGAGGGTAGTATTATTAACTACTATGGTGAGTGAAGTAGTTATATTTAAATCTATTAAATAAATATATGATACTGATCCATATTTTAGCAAGGTAATTGAGAAGTGTAGGAATCCATTAATAGGTGGGATATATGTTATTCATGATGAGTATCTTATGCAAGAAGGTTATCTCTTTAAAGGAAAAAATTGTGCATTCTAGTTGGGTCCCTAAGAGACAATATAATAAGAGAATTACATAGTGGTGGTTTAGATAGACATTTTGGTAAGATGAAGACAATATATTTGGTGGAGGAAAAGTATTTTTGGCCAAATATTAAGAGAGATATGACAAGGTGTGTTTAAATGTGTAGAATATGTTAGGTGGCTAAAGGACATACACAAAATACTAGACTTTACATGCCATTACCAATTCCAAGAGGGCCATTGACAGATTTAAGTATGGATTTTATGTTGGGATTGCCAAAAACATAGAGAGGTAATGATTCAATTTTTTTTATTATATATATTTTTTATAAAATGGTTCATTTCATTGCATGGAAGAAAACCAATGATGCCACTATAGTTGAAAAATTATTTTATGGATATTATGAGATGTCATGGTGTTTTGAAAATAGTTACTTTAGAAAGAGACACAAAATTTCTAAGTCATTCTTAGAGGACTTTATGGAAGAAGATGAGTACTAAGCTACAATTCAGTAGTGCATATCACCCAAAAAAAGATGGATAGATAGAATTTGTGAATAGGAGCTTGGAAAATTTATTGAGATGCATAGTAGGAGAAAAGCGCAAGCAATGGGACTTGGCTTTACCACAAGCTGAGTTTTCATATAACAATTTAGTAAATAGATCAATAGGAAAATCACTTTTTCAATTTTTTTATGGGAGAAATCCTATGGGTATTTTAGATTTGGTACAATTTCTAATTGTAGATCAAATTAGTGATGATGTAGAAGCATTTGCAGAGTATATGTAATAGTTGTAAGGAGTAAGAAGAAAATTATAGAAAAGTAATGAGAAATATAAAGTAAAAATAGATGTTATAAGAAGATCCAAGGTATTTTAAGAAGGAGAGTTGGTAATGTTTTGCTTGAAGAAAGAGATATTTCCAAAAGGCATGTATAATAAATTGAAATACAAGAAAAAAGGGCTATGTAAGATTGTGAATAAAATCAATTATAATGCATATGAGGTGATTTTACCATAGAATTTTGATATATCTCTAGTATTTAATGTTTTAAATTTATATGAATTCCATGGATAAGATGGTGAAGATGATGAAGTAAATAGGGAGCAACAGATTCCAAAGAAGAAGAAAGAAAAAATAGTGCAAATTTTGGATATGAAAATAGTGAGCACAAGCCAAGGGAATTTTAACAGGTATTTGGTGTAGTGAGAAAGATTAAAACAAGAAGAGAACACTTGGATTATAGAATCGGAGTTGAAAAATATTGATAAATACAAATGATAGTAGTATAATCAGGCAAACTTGTAGGAGCTAAGTTGTTTCCAACAAGAGGAGAATGATGCAAAAAAATAGGCCAACCTTCTAAAGGCCATAAATTTTAACCCATAACTCCATTTTATCTCTTCCACATGCAAAAATGACCATATCCACTTAGACTTAATTTTTATATTTTTTGGAGGCCAAACGTGATCATTTGAGGGTCTAAAATTAATGTTTAATGATTTTTTTGGGGATTTTCTATTTTTAAAAATTGTATATTTTTAGAACTAGAACTCAACTTCAGTTGAATTTCATCACATAGGCTAATCTTAGTATTTAAGTTATTTTGGGAAATATTTAGATTCATGTACACTTGCATGCAAAACTTACTATAAATAATGGTTGCTAGAAATAGACATTTTTTTTAGATTTTATATTTTTCGAATTTTTGCATGTCAACTCTAAATTTTGAGTTGAAGGCATATTTAAGCATGGTTTAGGTTTTTAATTATTTCAAGTCATTCAATATGAATCAATTCTCATTTATTGTTTTATATCTTGGCCAATGATGCAAAAAAATAGGCCAACCTTCTAAATGCCATAACTTTTCACCCATAACTTTGCGCTCTTCCACATGCCAAAATGGTTGTATCCACTTAGATTTAATTTTGATATTTTTTTAAGGTAAAACGTGATCATCTGAGAATCTAAAATTAATATTTAATGATTTTTTAGGAATTATCTATTTTTAGATATTATATATTTTTAGAATCGGATGTCAACTTTTGTTGAATTTTTTCCCATAGGCTAATTTTAGTATTTAGATTATTTTATGAAATTTTTAGAGTCACGCATGCTTGCATTCAGAACTTACTATAAATAGAATCTACTAAAAATAAACATTTTTTTTAAGATTTTAGATTTTTAAAAAATTTGCATGTCAACTCTAAATTCTGAGTTAAGGCTTATTTAACCATAATTTAGGTTTGTAATTATTTTTTTGTCATTCAATATGAATCAATTTTGAGTTATTTTTTTAGATCTTGGCCTATTGGTAATTTTATTTGTCTTTATAGTTTTAGATCCATTATTTGGATATCTTCATCAGATAAGGAATCCAAAAATTATCAAGACAAATAAAATTATCAATAGGCCAAAATCTAAAAAAATAACTTAGAATTGATTTGTATTGAATGAATTGAAATAATTACAAACCTAAACCATGATTAAACAAGTCTCAACTCATAATTTAGAGTTGACATGTAAAAATTTGAAAAATCTAAAATCTAAAAAGAGCGTATATTTTTAGCAGTCACTATTTATAGTAAGTTTCACATGCAAGCATGTGTGACTCTAAAACTTTCTTGAAATAACCTAAATACTAAAATTAGCTTATGGAATGAACTTCAACTGAAGTTGATGTCTAGCTCTAAAAATATATAATTTCTAAAAATAGAAAATATAATAAAAAATCATTAAAAATTAATTTTGGACCCTCAGATGATCACGTTTGGCCTTCAAAAAATATCAAAATCAAATCTAAGCAGATATGGTCATTTTTGTGCATGGAAGAGCTCAAACAAAGTTATGGGTCAAAATTTATGGCCTTTAGAAGGTTGGCCTATTTTTTTACATCATTGGATTTATCACATTTTGGAAAAAAGGCATTGGCATCATGTTTTATAAACTAACTTTGACATCCTATCAAGCTTATTCTATATTAGGTTTTTTCTATCAGACTTATCTTTATCAAACTTTTTCCCTTAAGCATTTGGTCTATGTCAGGCTCTTTGTTTGAAATTTTGTATCATGGACTTATCTTTGTCAAGGAAATTATTGTTGACATTTTATTCAAAATAATTCCTCCAATAGAATTAGACCCTTTGGGACTATTATCCCAAATATTTTGACCGACATAATAGAACTACCCTTCGATCTTTTTACATTGACCCTTTGTCTTACCAGACATACCCTTTAGGAATTTTGTCTTAGGCCCTTTTCACACTGAAACATATCCTATGAAGTAGACCCTTTAGGAATTTTCACCATGATATAGACTCTTGATAACCTTTTCACTTACCCTTCGAGATAATGGTCATGGGCATCTTACCCTGTGGACCTACCCTTCGGCTTTTTAGAAACGACCACTAAAACCTTCAAGACTTTTGTATCAAATAAATTTACCCTAAGGAATTTACCCTTTGGAAACTTTCTCATGGTCCATTGTTTCCTATGGAATACACCCTTTAAATAATCTTGCCAATATAATTTTTCCAAAAAAGACCACTAGGGTACATACCCTTCAAAATTTTGAACATACCCTTCATAATTTTTGAACATACTCTTTAGGAATTTTGTCTTAGACATTCTTACCTATGAGCCTATCCTTTGGTACTTTTGTCTTGGACTAATTATTTTAGGCCTTTTGCCTTGGACCAATTTATTTGAAAGTTATCTCTTAGACATTTTGTCTAATGATATACATGCTACAGGCTTTTCTTTTGCTGTGAAAAGTTTTTTTAATGAAAATATACATGCTAAGTCACTTTTGCATTTATGTTTGTAGGAGAAAATTTGGAAGTGATAAGTATTGAGCTCATAGGGAATTAATTTTATTTGATGGTCACATGGATGTTTTTGATGTTCATGTGAATGTTACAATTAATCTCATAGATAAAGGGTTTAGCTTTGATTTCTAATGGTCACATAGACATTATTAATGGTCATGAGGATATCTTTAATAATCATGAAAATGTCAAATTTAGGCCCAATAAGAAAATGATAGGGGATTAAATTATGATGGTCATGTTGACATCATTAATATTTGTGAGGATGCCATTGGCAGTCATGCAAACATCAAATTTAAGCTCAAAAATTAACTAATTTAAAATCAAAAGTGGGCTTAGGTAGATCGATGGCCAACACTGATCCATATACTTGATCTAATGGTGTGAGATAAATAGAGACTTTTCAAAGGAATGAAGATATGATAAGTGTTAGGCTTATAAGAGTCAATGAGTCAAATCACTAAGATATATAAACCACATTAACTTGAACATAGTTGGTTTGATAGTGCAAGATCAATATGGAAAATTCAAAGGTCCCAAAATGAGAAAAGAGATACCAAGTAGCACAAAAACATTTTCACTATGACTATATAGGTCATAGAGGCCCCATGGAACTGCCAAATAACATGTTCACATTCCATCATACATAAGATCTAATCCCAATGAGGTAGGGATGCATGTCCTGAAGGTCATAATGATATTTAGAAAGGTAGTAAAATGAATGATATAAATAGAGAATGAATATATTTGGACACTTGTGCTATATTTAATGGTAGACATTGGGTCTCATAATTAAGCTAGAATATGAAAATGAATGTCTTAGAACTAATTTAGTTAGCAAATATAAAAGTAAAGATCAATAAATAAAATATAAAAAGTCTTCAGTTACATGGTAGCTCGAAGATAAATTAAAGTTAGCACTATTAAATTATTTCAATATAAGGACTTGATAAATCATTCCAAAGGGATATTCTATAAAGGCATGGGCAACATTCAACACACAGCTTAGTTAGATTGGTCATAGCTATTAATAGTGTCAATGGTTCTAAAAGATTGGTAAAGTGGTACTTGTATTCGATGCATGTCTAAGTTTCATTTAAAAGTGGCTAATCTAAAAATATTTAACAGGTTGTTCTCATAAGATATGAAAGGCTAATACTTTGTGCATGAATAGTTTTGTAAATGGTGCATATATTTTGAATTTTGCATGTAGTTTGAGCTATAATTGTAAAAAAATGCTTTTGTCTTCATATACATGCACATGTTGCATAGATTTCACAAAGTCTATTTTAAATTTATGAATACAAGTAGAATCTTATAAAATTTTCAACCATAGTTATAATTCAAGTTATGGCTATCACATGTAATGACCTTGCATGAACGTGGAGGATGAGGCGACCCCTTCCCAAAGTCTATATAAATAATTGTAATCCATCTTGAAATTTTTTTAGAGAATTTTGAATATAGGAGCAACATCAATTTTGATCATAAATGAATGTGTTTGTGTATGTTATTTCCAATTTCTATGTAATTAGATATTGCTTCTTTGGTTGTACATTTCAATAATATTTAGTGTGAAAAAGTTGCAAATAGATTCTTAATTATTTTGATTGATGTATTGATCTATATATTTTAAATAGTTATTGAGAGAATGGTAAAATATATTGGCTAAGATATTCAAGTTGATTGATTCATAATTTTGAATGTGCATGAGTGATTTCTTTGATGTATTTTATTGTGTGTGTGCAAAACCTACCTCAGCTACTTCACTAGCATGATCCATAATCTCCTGGGTAAGATTGTGTAATAGCTACCCTAAAAGGAGCAACCTTTGTTTGAGTAATGTGAATTTACTACATAAGTATCTCCTTATACTATTTAGTCATGTCTGATTGTGTGTATGTGTAGTTTCTACTTGCAATAGGCATAGGTTTTAAGAGCACTTATCCTTTTAGAAATCAACTAGGGAAGTGATTCTTGAAAACCAAAAAAGATTTCTTTTCTACTTTACCTTTCCCTCCTTTTTTGAGTTTGTTTTGAGATCTACCCACTTTATATTATAATCCAACCATCCATCCAACTCACCTATAGATTCAGTATCCTTTAGAAACCACACATCCATCCAAAAACCTTATCAAAAACCTACATGCCCTACCATCTATTCCATCAATAGGTTTTAAACCACATACCTACAACTCATTTCTCAAAGTGGAATTTACCTCCATTGATATCTTAAAACATCAAAGGATACATCATTATGTTGTGGTGTGCATAAAATCTGCATCAACAATTATATTTTTCCATATAATCCTAATCTAACTAATAGGTACATGCTTGACTAATTATAATCATTCCTCTAGCTATTACACACTTAAGTGTTCATAGTCACTTAAATTCCATAAAATAATATCAATTAGTCCATTTTAAGTATAATCAACCAATAAATAATTGTTTAGATTAACTTAATTTTACACACATATAATATACTAAACAAAATATAATGTAACCCTTGCTTAGTCCTTTTTACATATTTAACCTATATCAATGAATTGTATAGTCTAGCTTCTATTAATATCAATCAAAAAAACAATCCTTATACAAATTTAAACCAGCCTAAAAAAATTTATATACCAACAATATATTTTTTTACTATCTTACTCAATTCTTTCCATGTATCTATTATTCAACTAAAATCAAGACCTTTTATCAACAAATAAAATGTACACATATAGTCTTTTAATATTTATCCACGTAATCTTCTAGCCACAAATGCTCCTTTGTATTTGACCTTGTGGATGGGTTAAACTCATCCCCAGGGTAATGTATAAATTACCTCAATATTCCTATATTTTATATGTATTTTTTTAAAATACAAAATTAATCCTTTATAATGTAAGTGAATTTCCAATTCATCTCTATACACAATATGGTATGGATGACCATGTTAAGGGTTTAATCCCAAACCATAAAATAATTATTTTAAATGTAAAACACATAGTTATTTAAAAAAAATTAGGATATTTACAAATATAATTAAAACCACTATAAGGTCAAAATCATTACTTAATATTTCAAAAATACAAACTAACACACATAATAATCCAAAGCTCTTCAAAACCATAGTTCTTTTCTAGGTTTTTCCTTTCAACATTTACATATATACATAACTTAAACATAGTTTGATAACAATGGAGGGTTTTATTATCAACAAATTTTGATATAAAATAATACACATATGACTAGATCTAAATGGAGGGGAAAGGGTACTATATACACTTAACCCTCTAGATGGGTTGTACCCATCCATAGGATTGACCATATATGACCCACCATATATATAATTTTTTTTCAAATAAAACACTAATATTTAATATCCTTAAGAAATTTAACCAATGGAATCCATATAATGGAGTGGTTATTAACAAAGAAACCTAGAAGTAAATTTAAAACAAACCTTACCTCAATTTGTAGGTAAGTAAGCTCAAACATTCTTCCTTTCCTATTTTTATTTTTATTTTTATCAAGCTCTCCTTCTCTATATTTTCATCATCTCATCTACAAAATGCATGACTCCCATTTATCTCTTTCCATTTCCAATTGGTTTTCCAAATTTTTGGCATGATTATTTCCTCAAAAATCTCAACATCAGTTAACCAGTTGTAACAATCCCACTAGGCTTTACCAAAATATCAAAATAATTTATTTAATATTAAATACACACATTTAACATATAGATTCCACCAATAAAAACCTAACTAGTGATCTTAAACTAACTTTATTAATTTAGCTAACCATAAAGGTTATAACTAATCCACTTAGCTAAGGATCACCATGAAAGATAAAAATAATTATGAATAATATTGAAACATCAATAAATATTGAATATCATCATAAATAAAATAATACAATATTATCCATGACTGATACAACATTACAACCATTGTTGTATAAGTATATTTTATAAATGATATAGTTTTAAAAATACATAATAATATCTCAAATGATAAAATATGATATAAATCTCCTCTGACTAGAGTCTCCATGACTCAAGTATCAATAAATAAACTCAAGTACAATCTCAAGTATAGTACTCATTTGGGAGGGATAATATCATCTGATAACTTTTACACACCAACCATGGATCATATATCCCCTACACTATCTTAAAAATAAGGGGATGGACCTCCATTCATATATGGGTAGATAATGATAGTATGGGAATCTATAGAAACAAACCAAAACCTGTGTTGAAGATATCTAATACATACTATTTACCATAAAGAAATCTATTCTAATATGATGTCACATAAATATCAAAAATATATAAATATATGAAATGATAATGTTTATCAAACATTATTTTGGCCAAAGTTTCATAATAAATTATCTCTAGGATCATTCAAATTCATACACACTACTCGATTGGATTACACCTCATCTTGTATTGATGGTGATAATTAAGCCAGTGAAATATATCCACTATTCAATTAAGGTCATGAATGTGAGATTTAATAAAAACATATGATAATATTAAAACCAATAGATTCATTCAAAAATATTCCTCCTTAGAAAATCAAAATTAAGCTATATACATAATTATCATACATTCATTTAATCCATCAAAAGAAGTGAAACAAATACATTTATCTAGTTTATTACATACAATAAATAGAATACAAAAACAATCTTAAACATACCAATAGGGTATGATCACATTAAATCTATCAGTTGCCTATCATACTAAGCAACTCATAATGTTATTTCTTCAGAAAATAATAGTATATCACAAGCTTATAAAATATAGTTTATATTCCACATATAAACAAACCCCATCTAAGACATCATAATTGTTTATATATATATATATATATATATATATATATATATATATATATATATATATATATATATATAATATCTCCATATCATTTTTAATACACCAAAATTATTTATTGTATAAGGTATACTCTAAGTAGACATTCATTGTCCATGACTTAAAGTATTATGTATATTTTAATGTATACATTTAGTCCATAAAATAGCCCCACAACCCCTTTTTTAAAACTAGATGATTCCCCCACACTTTTAGTTTTTTAAATCAAACACACATACTTTCACAAAATCCAAATGTAGCATACAACCAACCATATACTCCATTCAATTAAACAAAAAAATTCCTAGTTCAATAATTCTGAGACTTTCATATAAATAAAATGTATATAAGTAAATCTATAAACATAGTTGACTAGACGCCATATGGGTCATCCATTATAATCACATGAAATAGTCTGTATGCATTTATTTATATAATTTCTCATGCTTAATCCCTATTTGACTGTATTTAAACCTTTCATTATTTAAAATATAATTTTAGAATACACAATAATCTCTATTTAGGCATAGTTCTAACACATAATTAACATATTAAAACTTATGAAATCAATAACAACTCTGGGATTTATCTTCACATAAAACCATAAAAAATTCCACATATAATCATTCTCCTACCCATACCTAAGTTTTATAAAATGACTAACGCTACTGCTTCACAAAGTTATAATGAACTAGTATATACGCTACTCAATTTCATTACTTAATTAACAATATAACTATATGTTTGAACCTGTATGTGTTTGTACTAAAATCAACTTAACACAATGAAACCTTAACCCCAAATTCACCTATACATTTAAGCTCAAAACATATTCAAAATTGTCCTCTATAATATCATAATAAATTCATAATATAGGTTTGTATATAAATGTATATGTACACAATTAAATTTCAAGGATATACATATAAATATATATATGTAAATATTCAATAAATAAGATTATACATATAAATGTGTATGTACACAATCATCCCATAAATCCCTTTGAATTGAAATAAAGTATGCATATATATATATATATAATTGGATTTAATTATATATATACTTATATATCTATGTATATATCCATTAGACACATTTATGTATATATCTATGTTATAATGAACTAGTATATATGATACTGAATTTCATTACTTAATTAACAATATAACTATATGTTTGAACCTATATGTGTTTGTACTAAAGTCAACTTAACACAATGAAACCTTAACCCCAAATTCACCTATATATTTAAGCTCAAAACATATTCAAAATTGTCCTCTATAATATCACAATAATTTCATAATATAGGTTTTTATAGAAATGTATATGTACACAATTAAATCTCAAGGATATACATACATACATACATACATACATATATACATACATATATATATATATATATGTAAATATTCAAGAAATAAGATTATACATATAAATGTGTATGTACACAATCATCCCATAATTCTCTTTGAATTAAAATAAAGTATGCAGACACACACAAATTATTGGATTTAAATATATATATATATATATATATATATATATATACTTATATATATATATGTATATATCCATTAGACACATTTTGTATAATGAATTTCTCATTTTATACCTAAATACCAAAGGGTGTGTACATAATCAAACTAAAACATTATCCTAAATTTCAATTCATAATTCAAATACTCGTATTAATATATACATCTAATTCCAATAAAATACACACACACACACACACACACACAATATTTAATTATATATATACTTATGTTTCTATGTATATATCCATTAGACACATTTTGTATAATAAATTTGTCATTTTATACCTAAATACCAATGGGTGTGTACACAATAAAACTCAAAAATTATCCTAAGTTTCAATTCATAATTCAAATACTCAAATTAATATATAGAACTAATTCAAACAATCCAACTTAATCCACAAGTATATACCCATCTAGATTAACTCCCTATTTATGTATAAAATTTTTTGAACTAAGAGAGAGTTTAAGACAAGTTTTCATAGAAGCTTAATAGTAATTGAATTTATATGGCTTTACCCATAATATTTAAGTTTCCTTTAGTTGAATGTGGGGTTCTATGGAGGCCATGCCTTCCATAGGGCTCCACATACCACTCAATAATCTCTAGGTTTAAACATAGAAAAAATATTAACCTAATACTTAGTTTGAAAAACTCTTTCATTATTCACACAAGAATTGAAATACAAAACCTTCTTGTGAATGCCAAATAATCCAAATAAATTCATTTATTTTCCATTCAAAATTTCACCTTCTTCTTGTTCTAAAACTCTCTACTCTATGTCATGTGTTGTATATATTCCCACATCCATCTTTCTCTTCTTTTTATTTTTTTTCATTCACTTACTCTCTACCATTAATGACCACTTCAACTAAATGTATAAATGCATGTAGAGATTGATCAACAAATTTTCATAGTTCATCACCATGAAAAAACATTAACCTCCATATTTTCCTCAAAAGAGATGCTTAACTAAAGTCAATATATGATTAGTAGCCCTAATCATCTAGAGTCTTATATTTTATTCTACAAAAAATCATTTTATATATTTTTTAAAAATATACATGATAACAAAAAATCATCAACCAAGTAAACCTTAATCATTTATTCTCTAATTTCTATTCCATGTAAATTCTAACAAATTTTCGATGACCAAAGTACTCCCACACAATCACCCTCAACCAAATACAATAGAATATAGACTATATTGCATGACAATACTCTTAGGCAATACTAGATTATAGTACCACATGACTATATTATCCCCTATTATAAATACAATGATTTATTAAATCATTTACAAATTAAAATTAATGTATTCATATATTTAAAATCAAACCTTGGGTCAATAGTTAATCAAATACATATGCATTTAAAAACTATGTTATTTATATCTTTTGACATATAAATTTAACATATATAATAATAATATTTGATTATTATTTTTAATACCTTATAAATGAATAACAACAATGGAATATGTCATCATATCATAACACTATGTATCCATACTTAACAACACATTAAGGTAAGTAAAACATAACAAAATTCACTCATCTAGTAAAAAAAATTGCATTATTTAAGATAAACTAGTATGATTATAAAATTAGTGAAATCACTTAAAAAATCAATATAATCATCACCAACAATCAAGATTATATCATAAATCATATTAACAATCACCTAAAAAAATTATACAAAACATACTACACTATTTATATCAAACAATTAATTATGAAACATGATATTTTAAGTGGTGTGTGCAAGTGTTTCTAACTTTGTTCTCTATTGACCCACAAAATCTTCATCTAACCACCTCTTCAATGATGTTCTTCCTTAGTCATAATTTGAGGGAAGAATATATCATAGATCCACCTCAAAAAAACAAAGGTAGTTATCTTGAAACATCATTATATTCATAAAATAATGTTTTATAATAATCAAACATGATCACAATAAACTAAATCTAAATGTACTGCTAACTCATAGTAAACTAATCATGTAAATTAAGCAACAAAAACTATCCCGTAATCAAATATGTCATCAATCTTAATCATATATTAGTTAATCAACTAATCAATGATAATAATCCATGAATCAAATAGGTTATATAACTTAGAGAGAAATTGAGATGTGAAATCAGTCCAAAAAGTTCATCATGCCAAAATCATGCAGAACAACTAGTCTATCATGCCTTATATCATGAATCTAAGAGTATAAAAACTCCTTGTTTTACAACCCTACTACCTAGAATATTCTCAAATGCATAATAATTTTAAACATTATAACCTAAATAATATCATTGGCTTAAATAACAAAAAATTACCATGCAAAATGAAGTGATTGGAAAGTCTATTGACTTTATATGATAATCATGCCTTCGAACAAAATTTAATCTATCTTTGACCATAAAATATTCATATGCCTTGATTAAATCTTTTTATCCCTAAACATGTAATAAAATTTATGCCCCAACTAAATAATACACCTCATTTATATTTCAAAACCATGTATTTGAACTTAACGAAATACTATGCCATTATTAGTATTCAATACCTTTAAAAGATTTAATATGCCTAAGTTTAAAATCCTTACCAATAAAACAAACAAGTCCCTTTTTATTATAATAATGGATTCCACCAAATTAAAACATGTCCTAGGGTTTATTAAAAAAATCCTATACTAAGCAATATGTTTTATAAAAACATGTTTATCAACCCAAGTATAATGTTATTACATAGTATAAATCAAATACTACTAGCTAAAAGTGAAATCCATGTCAAGGTAGTATAATTAGAATTCATGTCATAGCAAGACCAATAAAAGAATTCTAAAACACAATTTATGAAAGCTATAAATATATGAATTAAAATAAATAAATCATTCTAATTTAACTCCACTATCAAATGTCTAATTCATTTGACCCACACAATACACAATTGTAAATAATAGAGTAAAATAGAGATATAATAATTTCAATATCATAAATACATACACACTACCAAGGTTAGAGTAATATGAAACATGATAATTAATCACATCCAAATGCAATAAACACATTAGTAACCAAAATATACTGCAAGCAATATTAACCAACTTACAATTAATAAACATATTCTTATCTATTTGATGCGTGATAGTTTTCCTATTTCATTCTCTCTTTCCCCACATGCCTCTATCTTTACCATCCTCTCTAAAGACACCCTCCTTCAATCATAGTTAGTAGGGTAGAATCCATCTTGCATCCACTTATTTTAAATTGAATATTGGTTACACCATATCATGTAAAAATAATAATAAACTACTGTAACATAATATACTACATAATCATGATTAAAATGTACTATAACAAAATAAAACCAGCTAACTAATAGTTAATTATCATAAATAAGCAACAAACACTATTCATATTCAACATATAACTAATTCTAGTTACATAACAAATCAAGTAAGCCCATTATTAACCACATAATCAATAGTAATAATTCTAAAGGAAAATTTGGATGTAACATCTTTCCCCCCTAAAGCTGGTCATCATCTTGATGACACTTATTTCTACAAAAGTTCTAAAATAAAATAATGCTTAACAAAAAATAAACTTAATATCAGTAAATTACTAAGTAAACAAATGAGGAAATAACTTATTAAAATATTCATAATCTTTCCAAGTAAAAATATCTTCAAAATATTGGTCCCACTAGACATTGCACTGTGACACTTCTCTATTACACAATCTAAGTTTGTGAGTGTTTATTATTATGACTAGTTTTATGTGTTGGATTAAAATTCTTTGGATTAGAATGTATGAACACATGATTTTTAAGAAAGGACACATGGAAACTATTATGCATGAGTGTTAAAGATGGTGTCAAAATAAGCATGTTTTTCATAGAATTGACAACTTCTAAGACCTCAAAGGTTCCCACATTCTAAGATATATTTTGGCTTATTTTCCAATTTGATCAAGATTTTATATTGTTTTACCCATAAAAATACTTTGTCTCTAACTAAAAATTGCCTTGTTATTTTTAGATCAACATAGCTCTTTTGCCTATCATTAGATTCACCCAACCTTTGCCTTATTAACTTAACTTATTACATTTCAAGAAGCATATCTGGACCAAAGACTACCCTATATTTTAACTTCTCCCCATTGATTACTGTTCTAAACCTTCTTCCATATAATTTATCAAATGGAGCCATTTTTAATGATGATTGGTATTAATTTTTATAGGCAAACTCAACCAATGGAAGGTATTTTTCCCACTTTTATAGTTGACCCATGCAGTAAATCCTTGGAAGATCTTATATCACCCAATTCACCCTCTCTATTTATCCATTTGTTTCCTAATGTTATGTTTTACTAAAGTTCAAATTAATATCCAAATTTGAATTGAGAGTCAACTAGATTATAGAAGGAATTTAAGGGTCCCTATCTAAAATAATATTTTCTAGAAATACATGCAACCTATATATTTATTTTATGAACGTCTTTGCAAGAATAGGTGAATAATCAAAATGTTACTAGGAATTAAATGAGATAATTTTTTGATTTTATAAAAAAACACCAAAATAATTTCATGTTGATTCTAAGACATCAACAATCCTTGGAAATATTCCCTACCAATAACCTATAACTTCTATTCTGGTATGGTATGTGCATATGACAACCCAATAGGATGCATATGCTCAGGCTTAACTCACTACATTTTAAACATTGAGAAACAAAATCTATTACATCCTTCATAATTTAATTCTATAAATAGAATGGCATCAGATTTCCTAAGAGTTTAGTCACACCTAGATAGCATAAATAGGGAGCATTTTGTAGTTACTTGAGTACTACACTCCTAAAATTCTCCTTATATACTACATAAATCCATCTTTTGTACCTAAAAAAAATCATCATCCTTGAGTTTTAATCCCTCATACTTAAGATCTTGAGAATTTTGAGCCAATTCTAGCTTTACATGTTTGTAAAATTCATCTCTTAAAAATAATTTCGCAACTTGATTGTGAAAAATAATCTTGATAGTAGTCAAAGATATTTTATACCTTTGATAACTAAGATCATCTACAACATTACTTTCCTTACCTTTAATGTAGTTAAAGTCAAAATCATAATCTGACAAGAACTCTAACCATTATCTCTAACCTACATTAGGATAGGTTGGGTGAAGATATGCTTGAGCCCCAAGTCATCAATATTAAGCTCAAATAGTTTTCACAATAGATAATTCCTCCAAACTTGTAATGCCTAAATAATTATAGCTAATTCCAGATCATGCAAGACATAAATTACCCTATAAAATTTCAAATTTATGGAATCATAATCTACAATAAAACCCTATTGCATGAGAATTCCTCCAAGGCCATATCCTAAAACATCATTTATTATTAATAATTGACCATTTAGATTGAGAAATATTAACACTGGTACCAATTTAAGTCTTCTTTTCAACTCCTAAAAAGCTTCTTTGTAATTCACTAACCACACAAACTTCAAATTTTTTGATAAATATAAGTAATTGGATTTGATATCTTAGAAAATTTTGGAATAAACTTCTTGTAATATCTTGCCAAACCCATAAAACTTTTAACTTTATGGACATTTTTAGGTGATGGACATTCCATTATGGATTTAATCATCAAAGGATCCATAGATATTCCTTTTGAAGATATAATGTGCCCAAGGTATTGTATCTTGTTTGAAAGAAGGCACACTTTGATAGCTTTCTAAAAATATTATTTTTCTACAACCATTGAAGCACTAACTTCAAATGCTCTAGATGTTCCTCCTCATATTGGGAATAGATGATGATATTGTCTAAAAGGACTAACACAAAATGATCTCGATAACCCCTCAATACACTATTCATGAGATTCATCAATGTTATCAGTTCATTTCTTAGCATAAAAGGAATAACTATGAACTCATAATGTATATATTGAGTTTGTAAGGCTATTATTAGAATGCCTTCCTCATGAAACCTTAAATGATGATATCCTACTCAAAGATAAATTTTCAAAAAAGATGATGCTCCATGAATTTGATCAAAAAGATCATCAATGACGTAAATGATACCTATTTTAATCATTGCTTTATTCAACATCCTATAATTAACATAGAGTTAATGGGTTCCACCCTTCTTCTTAACTAACACAAATGGTGTACCCCATGGTGACACACTATGTTGAATCAACCCTTTAGATAATAACTCTTGAAGTTGAACTCCACCAACTTAGTTATCATCATTATATAAGGGGTTTTAGACTATGGTTCAGATCTTGGAATGATGTCAATTGAGAAATCAAATTATTTTTGAGGGAATAAACTTAGAAATTATTTAGGAAAAACATCTCGAAAATATTGGAAAATTTGATGATTTTTAATAGAAGGTTCTTTTGATTCCTACATATCATTTATTTTTACAATAAGTTATTGACACCCTTTCCTTTGAGATTTATTTAACTAAATTCTATAAATTTGCCTAATCTTAATCTCCCTCTTTACTTCCTAAATTTGGGTTTGATTACCTAAATCATCTAGACGTTCAAGATTTTTAAGTAGATAATCTACCTTGGATTTATGTTGAGCTAACCAATTTAATCCTAGGATCATGGCATATGACCCCAAAGGAGATGAAAATAAATCCACTACTATAGTGAATTTTGGTAGTTTGATCTCAGCTTCAACCAAACATTTATCAACCTTAACCTTAGATTTGTTCTTGTATAGAACCAACCATGTATTTTCCATAACACCATCTTTCCTAGATAACTTATTATGCATACTACGAGCAATAAAACATTTAGTATCTCTAGTTTCAATAAAAATTAAAATTGGTTAACCAAATAAAGTACCTAATATCTCAATAGGAGTACCATAAAACTCTTCTTATCATTTTCCAATCGCTATGTGAATCCTCTACTAGAAATATCCATGTTACAAAGTGGAACCCTTATTCTTACCATCTAATTTTCCTTAAGTGTATTCTATAGCATAATTATCACTACCATAGATGAAACATCTATTAGGTGGTTCATTCCTATCATATTATTGATTTCATCTAAAACCTACTTTTAAACCATTACCTAGTTTCATGTTGCATAAATCACTATGATGAAACTTGGCATTATAATTCTTAAACTAGTTTTTAGATTTTCTAATCATCTTCTAATTATTATTTTTAAAAGTAATTTTTGGATCTCCAAAATTTGTATTGAGTTTCTCTCTAAACTAAGAAAGTGGCTTCAACATTGGCTCCTATGTAACCACCTTTTCAAATACTTGATCTATAGTAGATGTCCCATGTGCATATACTTCACACCTGATTTGGGATTTTAATCCCATAATGAATATATTGATGTGAAACCTCTCATCT
Organism: Torreya grandis; assembly: GCA_037957365.1. Taxonomy (NCBI): domain Eukaryota; kingdom Viridiplantae; phylum Streptophyta; class Pinopsida; order Cupressales; family Taxaceae; genus Torreya; species Torreya grandis. The sequence goes on along the minus strand of JARHVA010000783.1, from coordinate 698,226 downwards.
AATTTATAATTTGGAACTTAATTTATGACCTTAGTGAATTTCTCCCAATACTCATTCACTAAAAGGTCTACCTCCTTTAGATTCTAAAAATATGTTAGCGTCTAATCAAAAATGAGTTGGGGAAACCATCATTATCTAAAAAAAGTAATGAATTATTCCCACATGGTGGTGATTGAGTCCAAGTTCATCTCTAATTTCTTATTCACCCACCACGTAGTTATTTCACACCAATTGGTAAGCTCCCCAAACTACTTTTGTAACCTCAGAGTAATTCTAAATTTTGAAATAATTTTCCATCTTAGTAAACCATGCCTTATCTCCATGTCTTAGAATGGTTCCATCGAACATGGGTGGATTAAACTTCTTCATATCTTATTCAAGCTCAATAGTAACATGTGCTCTTACATCTTTAATTACATCCTCTTACCTAGGTTCCTAAAGAACATCTTGATTAGTAGGATGTTCTTCATGTTCATTCTAAATGTTCTCCTCAATATGGCCATGAAATTCCTATTATATGGTAGCTATACGATCCCTAATCTCATTCATGGCTATGAGAATATAATCAAGATTTATAGCTTGTTTAGTGATAAAATAATTTAGGCCAATTATAGGGTTATAATTGTTAGGGTTTTATGTAACCTCTTTAGTTGGCTTTTAATGCAATAATATTGATTTTGAATAAATAAGAATAAATAAAATATCACAATATAACAACCCCTCAAG
>JARHVA010000783.1:677500-692500 GCA_037957365.1 Torreya grandis | reverse complement strand
TCCATCATCCCCTCTCCAAAATACATGGCTCCCATTTATGTCCCTCCATTTCCAACTGGTTTTTCAAATTTATGGCATGACTATTTCCTTAAAAAACCTCAACATTAATTAACAAGTCAAAAAAGTCCATCATGTCAAAACCATGAAGAACAAATAGTTTATCATGACTAAAAATCATGACACTAAGATTATAGAAACTCCTCATTTCAAAACCATAATTCCCAAAATATTCTCAAATGCATAATCATTTTAAATATTATAATGCAAATGATATGATTGACTTAAACAATAATAAATTACCATGTAAAATGAAATGATTCGAATATCTATTGACTTTATATGATAATCATGCCTTTGAAAAAACTTTAGTCTATGCCTTCAACCATGTAAAATTCATATTCCTTGACTAAATAATTTTATCCCTAAACATGTAATAAACTTTATTCCTCAACTAAAAAATACACCTCATTTACATTTCAAAATCATGTCTTCAAATTTACCAAAATACTATGCCATGATTAGTATTCAATACCTTTAAAATATTTAATATAACTAAGGTGAAAAAACTTGTCAATAACAAAAATAAGCCCCTTTTTATTATAATATTAGATTCCACCAAATGAAAACATGTCTTAGGGTTTATTCAAAATCATATATTAAGCAATATGTTCTATAACAACATGTTTATCAACCCGCATATAATGTTATTGCATAGTCCAAAATAAAATACTAATAGTTAAAAGTGAAATCCATGTCAAGATAAACATATTTATACTTCACATCATACCAAGAAAAATCAAGGACTTCCAAAATTCAAGTTATGATAACTACAAATATATGAAGTAAACAAATTAACTCATTTTAATTTAGCTCTACCATCACATGTATAACTCATTTTACCACATAGTAGACAATTGTAGATAATGGAGTAAGATATAAATATAATAATTTCAATCCCATAAATGCAAAAACACTACCATGGTTATATTAGTATGAAACATAATAATCAATCACATTTGAATGCAAAAATACATTAGCAACCAAAAGTATGCTGCAAGAAATATTAACCAACTAGTAATTAACAAATAGTTCTACTCTATGTGGTGTGTGTTAGGTTTTCCATTTCATTCTCTATTTCCCCACATGTCTCCATCTTCACCATCTTCTCTGATGATACCCTCCCTCGATCATAGTCAGGAGGGTGGAATCCATCCTATATCCACCTCAATACAAGTGAATATTAGTTAGACCATATCATGTGAAAATCATAATAAATTATTGGGATAAAATATATATCATAATCATCATTAAAATTCCCTATTTATCCCAATTATAATTACATACAACCCTATTATCCCTATGCTAAAGTTTGAATACATCTCTAAGATCACTAGTCACAATTGAAGCACTTAATCACACCAAGATTGAATTAACATCTAACATTTTACACTAGTTTCACACATGCCATCATATCATCGGATATTGCATGGTTTTTAAATCCCTCTTCATATCATTGGTATGAAGTCAACATTAAACACACAGGGTTTTGAGGTCAATTAAAAATTAAACCGTACACCCATTTTTACATTGTGTTTTTAGATTTTTCTTCTTACTTATTGAGCTATGGTTTCAAGTGGTAAAAATCTATACAGTAGTCCCTACATTATATATGAAGCTCATGTATAGCCTATAGAATAAATAGGAAAAGACACACAAGACTTAAAAATATAATATCCATATTGTATACCATATAAGGCCACCATATTCATACAATAACACCCCTCATTATTGTCTAGTTACATCAATATTATCTAAGAACCATGTCACTCTTATTCTGGGTCTACACTTAGTCAACATAGTTAGTTATTAAATCTTAGATCTAGAAAAAGATCAAATATTAGTTGTCTAGATAGGTTTATTTATCTATTATAATTTACATATTTACTATATTTATAAATTTAACAAGTTTAAAATTAGTTTGTAGCAATTATTGCATATTTGTATTAGTCTATTTTCACACAACAATTTAGCATATTAGGTCATATATTTTCCTAATTTGTTAGAATTTTGTAAAATGATGACATTGATCTCACCATATCATGAAAATAATGGGATATTATAATTTTTACAACTAGATAAATATAATTTGTAACCACAACATGTTTACAATATATATAAGTTTTTTTCTCCTAAACTCAATAGGCTAGTTTGATTACCTTGAAAATTAAAAAACAAATTGATCCTTTAAAGATAGAAGGTGGTGGGATATGCATTGTTAAATAATAAAATATTTGTATATTTTTAAAGTGTGGTCACAATCATAAAGCATACTATTAATAAAGATATTATAATCAAAATATTAAAGTGGATAACATAGTCCAAAATCTAGTTATCCTCTAAATCATGGGCATACCTACTAAGCTAAATAATTAAATTTTAGTATTTTTTTTAGATTTAGGAATCACATATAGATAGTCAATGTAACACAAAAACTAAAATATAACAAGATTGAATATAATGTCATAATGTGGCTATGAATTTTGGAAAAATAAAGAAAATCATATTCCTTCTTATTTATTAGCACTAATTTAAGGTAAAATACAAACAAAATTTTTGATAGATTATGTGAGGTGCAATGTGAAATTTTTGTTACAAATTTTTTGTGTATTATTTATCTATTGGTAGGTAATGTTATATTAGATCCAATCTTAACATGATATAGCTAATTGGCCATTCCTACTTTCCTAACACAACCCTCCTTTCATACTTGACCAAACAAAAGTTTTTTCAACTTCTCTTATCATATTTTATCAACGTCATTTAAAAAATGCATAAAAATTAAAAATAAAATAGATGTAGGCATTCATAAGTCTCTTTTCATGAAGAGAAAATGAAGGAATTCAAACATTTATTTCTACTGATGGATCGTATTTGACTTAATATTTAAATTATATATTAGTGATAAAATATATTTACAATATTCTCATGTTTTCTTTCCCTTTCTCAAATATCCATTACAAAATCATACAAATCACAACATTTTTTAGGTTGTGGAGCTAAAAGCTTCACTGATGTAAACATGGAGGAGGAGGTTGCTGAGTGTCACAGTCACCGGCGTCGGTCAGGTGGAGACAGGAAGCTATCGACGATTGTCAGAGATCAGTCGACATCGGTCACCCCCAGGCAGACAGGGACCGATGTCGGTTGCCTATGCAGTTTGAAACTACGAGTGTTACGAACCATTTGTTAATGAATCATTTGTTTGCATGTAAGAAGGCTAATTATAGTCTTGAGTTATGGATCTAATTATTGTAATTAGGTGTCTAATTATTTTTTGCATGAGATCTATATAATAGACTCATGGGCTGTATTGTAATTGGTGGTAGTTGATTTGAGTAAAGTTAGCTCTTTCTGTGTGTGATGAGAGCAAGGGTGTTCCTCGTGGTTCCATAGGGGTGCTGAGTGTGTATGATCAGGTTGGTCTGCAGGTGTGCAAGATTAGGGAGAAGATCCACCAGGGTACTGGTGTGGAGAATCATAAGGACTTGGTGAGGTAAGGACAAGGGTTCTTTAGGGTGTAGAGAGATTTACATGGGTAAGTAAGATCAGTTGATTTGCAGGTGTATGTGTGTGCAAGATCCAAGTTTGCAGGTGTGCAGAACTAGATTGATTTGAAGGTGTCCAAGATCAAGGAGGACATCAACACAACAGGTAGTAAGATTAGGAGAGATCTACTTGGAGTACGTTGAGTACTTGGAGTGTGTGGAGAACTTATGGAGTGTGTGGAGCACTTGTGTACTGGCAGTAGTGATACTGACTGGTTGGAGGTGAACACCAACTCTGTGTTTGAGTTGTGTGTTGGGACCATAAGAGAGAGAACTCTTCAAGGTGAATTATTGAACACTTGGTGTGGCAAACATGTAAGGTGGAAGAGTGTGGCATCTCTTCATTGTAATTCTTTTCTGGAAGAGTATTAATATAAGCTATGTATTGTCTCTCATATTCTATGTTATTTTTGAATTCTAGTTACTTGTGATTTTGGTTTATTTCTACATATTAAGTTACTTGTACATGGTAATAAATGGTGCTTCCTTGGGTTCCTAACAATTGGTATCAGAGCATGTTTGTTGTTCTAGATGTCTGATAAGTGGTATCAGAGCTAAGGTTGCAGGGAGCAGGTTTTGTGTTTGATTATAGGTCACTCTCAGGGGTTTTTGATTGAGTGGGAGTATAGCAATGACAGAAGAAAGTACACTAAGAATGGAGGATTTGAAAAGCATGAATGGTCAATTACAGTGTTATGGAAAGAAAGAGTAGGTAAAAAAATATTGTTGGTTGGCAGAAGATTAGCATGAAGAAACTGAAGAAGCAAATGTTGCAGGTGTTGTTGCACATGATGCTCTGGGATGTTTCTTGGATAAAGTTGAATCTTGGTTAATATATTTTGTTTCCTCTTTCCATGCAACCCTAAGTAGAGGGGTTGGTGAGCCTTGTCACATGGTTGGAAAAGGGGAAGTGATGCTAAAATTGTAGGTGGCCAACACATGGGTGTTGAAGAATGTCATGCAGGTCCCAGTTCTGAAGATGCAGCTAATTACTTTAGGAATGTTGGGTGATGAGAGATGCACAAGAACTCTCACAATGGATACACTTGAATTATTTGGTGGTAACAAAGTAGGTATCCTTTATCTATCTACTTATATTACTAATTCTTCTTCTGTTGCGAAGATGTTGCTTTGTAGGCTTGGTCACATGAGCAAGAAGGAGATGCATGTTCTTAAGAGGAAGTTAGATGTATTTGAAAGACTTAAGAACTGGAAAGCCTTAGTGTTTTTTGAGGAGATGAAAGATAGAGATTAGTGGAGAAGGTTAGACATCTCTGAGCAGGGCAGTTTAGATAGGGTTTTGATCCATGGAGAGCTCACAGGTAGAAAGTCATCACTCACAGGCATACACAGGTACCAACATTGATTAAGGGTAACTGACGTCGAACAGATAGGTGTTGATGTTGGTCATGTGCAAACTAGAGAATTCAATGGTTTTGGGTAGGTGGAGACTAACGTCTATAGGATAATTGACATTGGTGACCTAGACAGTCACATGAAACTGATGTCAGTTGAATGCAGACTGTGTAGTGACTGAGGTCGGTCACTGAGATGGATTTTGGGTAGACAGCACACTATCAAGGAGTATCAAACACCCATGGGGAGGACTGAAAGTGTAAGTAATCCTCAAATTCATTATTCCTCTTCTTTATACTCGTTTCTCACTGCAGAGCATGAAGGATCTAGGAAATAGTGGGAGCATGGCATGAATAGGATGCAGAACCAAATGAGAGATTTGGTAGGGTTACTAGCTAGTATGAAAGCACTGAGATGAATGGATACCTTGGTTAAAGAATAGAGATAATAGACATGTGAGACGAAAGGCCAGTTCATATGGTCTTGAGGAAGCTGCAGGACAGTGGTATAGGGCTGATAGGTGGTACCAGGTGGATGACAAAGTAGGGATTTAGTCAATGTCAGTATAACCATTGTGTTTGTCTTACCAGGTGGATGATGGTCACAACATTATCCTATTATTATATGTGGATAGTATGCTTGTTGTAGTTTCATACATACAAGATTTTGCTGAGCTAAGGGTAAGGTTAGTTCAGTGGCATGTCATGAGGAATTTGGAGCAATAAAATTCTTTGGCATGAGAGACATGGAAGATCACAGGTTGATTTTGTCTCCAGTGGGAGCTGATGTGAATCAGGTGTTGGTAAGGTTCAATACATAGGATGCAGAACTAGAGCACACCAAGGGATGGATAGTTAAGTGTCTAAAATCACATGAGGTCTGGTATAGACCTAAGTTTGCCCAAGCAGTGGGTGCTGTTAGAAAGTTTGGATCCAATCTAGGAAAGAAGCACTGGAGGGCAGTTCAGTGGATTCTTAGGTATTTAAGAGGGACTAGCAGCAAGATGACATGCTATGCAAGGTCATGTTATTTCCTACATTGGTTTGTAGATGCAGATGTGGCAGGTTACTTGGATGACAGGAGGTGCACCACATGATTTGTGGTGGTTGGTCTTCAAGGTTGAGCTTGAAGAGGGATACAAGCCAGGAAATAGATTAGATGGGGTATAGGTATAGGTAAAGTGTAGTTGTTTATCTCCAAGTGGGAGACTATTAGGTTGTGGAGCTAAAAACTTCACTGATGCAAACATGGAGGAGGAGGTTGCTAAGTGTCACAGTCACCGACATCGATCAGGCCAACCAGCGTCAGTCAGGTGGAGACAAGAAGCTGCCGACGACGGTTAGAGATTGGCCAACATCAGTCACCCCCAGCCAAATAGGGACCGATGTCAATCACCTGTGTGGTTCAAAACTATGAGTGTTATGGATAGTTTTTTAATGAACCGGTTGTTTACATGTAAGAAGGCTAATTATAGTCTTGAGTTGCAGATCTAATTATTGTAATTAGGTGTCTAATTATTATTTGCATGAGATCTATATAATAGACTCATGGAATGTATTTTAATTGGTGCTAGTTGAGTTGAGCAAAGTTAGCTCCTTCTGTGTGTGAAGAGAGCAAGGGTGTTCCTCCTAGTTCCATAGGGGTGCCGAGTGTGTATGATCAGGTTGGTCTGCAGGTGTGCTAGATCAGGGAGAAGATCTACTGAGGTACTGGTTTGGAGAATCATAAGGACTTGTTGAGGCAAGGACAAGGGTTCTTCAAGGTGTAGAGAGATCTACATAGGTAACTAAGATCAGTTGATCTGCAGGTGTATGTGTGTGCAGGATCTAGGTTTGCAGGTGTGCAAAACTAGATTGATTTGTAGGTGTGCAAGATCAGGGAGGACATCAACACAATAGGTAGCAAGATCAAGAGAGATCTACTTGGAGTATGTTGAGTACTTGGAGTATGTGGAGCACTTGTGGAGTGTGTGGAGCACTTGTGTACTGGTAGTAGTGATACTGACTGGTTGGAGGTGAACACCAACTCTATGTTTGAGTTGTGTGTTGGGACTGTAAGAGAGATATAACTCTTGAAGGTGAATTACAGAACACTTGGTGTGGCGAACCTATAAGGTGGAAGAGTGTGGTGTCTCTTCATTGTAATTCTTTTTTGGAAGAGTATTAATACAAGTTGTGTATTATCTCTCATATTTTGTGTTATTTTTGAATTCTAGTTACTTGTGATTCTAGTTTATTTCTGCATATTAAGTTGCTTGTACATGGTAATCAATGGTGCTTCCTTGGGTTCCTAACAATTGGTATCAGAGCATGTTTGTTTTTCTAGATGCTTGAAAACATTACTATTCAACATTATCTTTTGTGTGTATATATATACATATATATATATATATATATATATATATATATATATATATTTTATAAAAATTGGACAAAATTTGTGTAAATATATAGTAAATAATGATATTAATTATACCAAAGTGAATAGACAAATATGTTTTCTCTAGATGTTGGCAGTGTCACTTGATAGGCCAATGGCCATGAATATGGCCTTGATTTCTCAAAGTGAATGCAATTTTTTCTTGAGATGTGATTTTTATATGAAGTTTTATTTCATATCAACCAATATTTTTATTATATATGTGTATTTTTAATCTATAAAAATATATTTCATGTTTTAAATAAAAAATAAATGCCAATAATTTTAGTAATTTATTTGTGCAATAAATATTTTCATACTATAGATCATAAAATCCTTAGATATTTAAATTACATGTATAATTTAACACTTTATAATTTATATCTAAAATATTATAAATTTTAAATAACATTAAATACAAATATATCACTACACCCTCAAGTACATACACAATAAAATATTAGACATAAATATATAAAATAATATGCCAGAATTTCTAAACATTAATGACAACTTATAGATATAATTTAAAACACTTGTTAATATGTTGAATAGATCTATAATTATATAATATCATATATGTCTTAGAATATAGTGTTTTTAAGGTTATTTTTTATGAATATAATTAAAACAATTATTATAGTTGGTTGTGTATGTCAAGAAAGTGGCAATGAAATTTTTAGACGTTCAATAATCAGTCCTTTGTGTACCTAAGAACTTTTAACATTAATTTATTCTCCACATTAAATATATTACTATTAGGATAAACCATAGGTCTGATGATACATGATTATATTTTTTTTGATAAGTTAAATATTTTTTTTCAATAAATTACATTAAATCTTTTACATATAACCATAGGTTCATACACTAGAACCTTATACATCAGCAAGGCCCCAATAAATAGCTAACTACTAGTGAAAGATCATAGCATAATAAATAGGGGTTTAGTAATCAGATGTTATTCCTTCTCTTTATCTCATTCTTCCTTAATTTGATAGCTACTATGTTAGCTAGTATTTTGCTTATAGTGCTAATGATGAAAATGGTCCTTGATATTCATGGTGTCCTCTATTAAAGCTTGACAACATGTTCTAAACCCCCTCAATATCATTTGTATTTATTCTAAGCATGGTTATAACCTGAGTGTGAACCCTCATCTCTTTCCCACTATTCTCCATGAAGTTCTTAATAAGTGTTAGGTTATCATTTAAGGCCTCTATGAGATTAAAATGGTCCATAAATAATTTCTTGAACCTCTTTACAAAGTTCTCTACATATTTATGTTGCTCCAAATTTTCCATGTTTCATTTTGTCACCAAGTTTCTAATGTTTTTTATGGCCTCCTTAATATAATCTATTCCTCTAGTCAATTCCTTTAGATTATCTACTACTCTTACTTCTAAATTAACTCTTGTTTTATTCCATAAAGATTCTTTCCCATTCTTTCGACCTCAATCTTGTTATCTCTCCTCTATCTTTACAAGAAATTTCTTTTATATGGATCCTTCATAGGATATCCCAACCTTTCTCTTGCCATTATCAACATAGTCCACATTTTCAAGGTCATTTATTACTTGCTTTCCTTTTTCCCTTGCTTTTATCTATTGCCCATTCCTCCTTATCCACCTTCTTCCTTATTGAAAGGTGGTGTATAAACATCATCCACTATTATTTGCTTCCCCTCCTTCCTCATGGTATTCACTACTTCCATTGTTAGTCTCAACTTATTTCAATTCTCTCCCTACACTAGAATATTCAGTATCCCTATCAAAATTTATATGAATAGCTTGACCAGTGTGAGAGGGTTATTTAGTTCTATTTTCTCCCACTCTCCCTCCCATTTTATCCTTGTATTTTTTCTCTCTTTGTGTGATGTGATCTCTCACTAACTCCTAGGTAGGATTCTCCATAGCTAATATGATTTTTTCCAAGATATTGATTAATATTGTTAATAATAATCCTAGTACATGAAATAATGCCATTATCACTTCAAGACTAATCAACCACCATTGTACCAATGTTTCTAGATAAAATCTACCTTTTAACATAATTATGCTCATACCTAGGATTAAAACCTTTTTTTTCCACCTTCTTCCCTCCTTATTCTGATGATATGGAAATTTTATCCTCTAATATCCTTCTATGAACCTTTCCTACCATCACCACACTTATTAAAACTACCAAAATTATCCCTCCTCATTATGGATATAAATAACCAGGTCAATGATCTATAATGATGTGTTTTTAATGTAAATTTTGACCATCTATCCCACTATTTCACCTACCAAAAATTTATCTATTGTTGTTATACTTTTTATTGGCAAGATTCCACCTAGATTGATGCCTACCAAAAAATTCTCTAAGATTTTTAGATTTTTTATAGGTAAGTTCCCACCTGGATTGATTCCCCAAACTACTTCCCAACATACCAAATCATACTTGTTGTATCACATTCTTAATCGACTCTTTTGGCATCATATATTTCCATCTTTACAAATTGGTGCTAATTTTATATTTAGCCTTTGCTTTTATACTATGCATCTATCTACTAGTTAACTCTAACATTTGCCTAGTATGATATTTTAAAATTCCCATGGTTATATATATTATAATGTATTATTAAATTTTATTTTTTTCTTTTGCATCAAATTTAACTCCATAATTCTCAATCTAATAAACTACGTTATTCCCCTCTCAGAGAACATGACATAATTTTAATCCCTTAAAGTATTTACACAAAAATAGAAACACTTCTTATACCACCCTTTGTAATCACCAATTTAAATTATTATTTTTCTTTTCCAAAGTTTTCATAATAATATTTTAATCCCATTCAATTATAAGTTTATAATTTTTTATTCAATGGCCATCCTCAGACCCATTACTATCCCTTCAGCTTTCACTACATTATTAGTATTAAAACTCATTGAAATATCCTTACAGGCTCTTACCTACCCAAGGTGGTCAATGATTAAACCACTTTCCATATATTAAACTAGGTTATATTTTGATGTGCCATCAAATTTTATACTAGTTAGGATCATGGGGCTTCCACTTCACCTTTTTCCTCACATGGTTTCTCTTTTGTTTTTCACTTAGCCACATTTGTTCATAGACTCTCTTGGCTTCCCCTAAATTGTTGAGTATTTTGATTTCCTTTTGATTTACCTCCTTATTAATGGTTTGCTTAGAAACTATGATGATCTTCAATATGATAGTTTCTACATCCTTTCATTTATCCTTAGACATTTTATTTCTATGTTCTACTTCAAATATACATTTATTTCTTTTCGACCATAATTTTTAGGCTATGCATCTCAGTACCTTATTTCAAATATATTTTACTATATTTATCCCCTCGTTCTAGTCCCAAGGCTTTAGTTAATTGCATATTGTATCGATTATAATCCATCTCAAATTGAATTTTTTTTAAAACATATTCCATAGTTTAGAAGAAAAATTGTAGTGGAGTAAAAGATGATTCGAGCTTTCTTAACATCACATACACATGGCACATCTTGTTGGGCCTTGAAATCCTAATTTTTTTATATTATCTCCTAATAAAATATACCCATGTGTTTCTATTCATAGGAAAGATCTCATTTTAGGCCACGCTTGCAAATTCTAAATGTTTTTCCAGATAGTTTTGATAGAATATCTTTGCCCATCTTCCTATTGTGTTTTGTAACCTTCCTTCACCAATTATTCTCCATTCAATTTCATATTCCATATAATATTATACAAATCTAGATTCAATGGGATTGCATATCTTGTTGAGATTTCATTGATGTCTTTCTATGCTTTATTCTTGGTTTTGTCTCTATTATAGAAACATTTCCAAGTCCATGTTCTAAATCATATCTTTGTATTCTCTTCCTAGTACTTATTAAATTTTCTCCCCCATAAATTAATGATTTTTTATTTGATGGCTAAAAAATTAGTTTTTGTTTTCAATGGTTTTTTTGTTACCCAATTATCTTCCCAAAACTCAGTATCTTCTCCATTCTTGATCTAATGAAATAATCATTCTAAAATGATTACCCTAGACTCCTTCATATTGTTACATATAGGGGATCCATTAAGGATATAATCAATAATAAACATTCTACTTAGATTCATATCATCAATTTATTTTCCTCTAAGTAGTTCACTCCATTTTTCAGTCCATCTCTCCAAACTAGCTTTGCCAATAGTGTCAAGTTTATTTTTTGTAGGTTTCTTATTCTAACTCCCCCTTGTTCTATTGGCTTACATACCTTTTTACATTCCAAAAGGGTTATCTTCCCCATTTATCCTATTCCTTTATAGAATAATATTCTCAAGATCCTAATCATTTATATTAGAACTTGTTTAGGTTCTTTTAATAGAGAAAACTAGTAATTGGTAGTGGTTTGTAAAACAAACTTGATAAGGGTTAGTCTACCTGCATATGTAAGATACATACCTTTCTAATTTTTCAAATTTTTATTCATGTTTTCAAATACGTTCTACCAGATATTATTATCACCCCTTCCCTTTATTAGCATAAAATACAAATAGTTATCTAGCATCACAGCTATCCTAAATCCCAATATCCTTAATAAGAATCCTTTCAAGTTTTGAGGTAAATTTATGAATAATTTTTATTTGTTTATTTTTGTTAATAGATTACCCTGAGGTATTTTTTTAATTTCCCAAAATATCCCTTATGGCCCTAATTTATTAAAGTTTGGGTCGAGAAAATAACATTGTGTCATCCACAAGCTATAGTTGAGTGTGTGTAGTTTCTCCTATTGCTATTTGTAATCCTTTTACCTTATATTTTAATCTAATTGATCTTATCCCTATTACCAAGGTTTCCACCATAATAATAAATAAATACAAAGATAATGGGTCTCTTTATCTAATCCCTTTGGTTGATGATAAAAATCTTTAGGTGATGCATTTATCATAACTGAGAACTTAACTATTATATAACAACTATGTATCCATCTTCTTCAATCATCTCTAAAGCCAAAATTTTATAGTATCTTCTTCAAGAAATTATAGTCCACTTTATCATAATCCTTGGCAATATCAAACTTTATCAACATACATTGCATTTTGATTACCTGTAGTGAATGGATTATCTCATGTGCTATCACAATGCCATCAAAAATTTACCTTCCTTTTAAAAACCCCCTTGCTCCTCTGATATGATTTTTGGAAGGAGCTATGCATCCTATTAGCTATAAATTTATAAATTATCTTATAAATAATAATACATGGTGATATTAGTCTAAAATCTTCTGATGACCTACCTTCAAATTTCTTGGTTATTAGAACTAGAAAAGTAGTATTCATTACCTTCAACATTTTCTTGACTCCTTCAATTCTTGCACTACATCCCTAACCTCTTCTCCTAAAATTTATAGAAATGTTGAAATAACATAGATGGGAATCCATTTGGTCTTGGTGACATATCTATAACCATATCAAATATTACCCTTCTCACCTCTTCTATTGAGATATCCTTTATTAAGGTTTCATTATCATCTTGAGTTATCTTGTTTAGTATGTGTCTCACAAATTCCATCTACTCTTCCTCATTTGTACCCTCTTCCTTCCTTAGTAATCCTTCCCAATATTTGATCACGTAGTCCTTGATATACTCTTCATCCTTAATGCTAACTCCTATTAGGGATTCTACCTTTTTATGTAATTATTTTACCTTCTATTCTTTAATGATAAATGGAAGAACTTTGTGTTTTTGTTCCCTTCTTTTTACCATTTAAACCTATAATTTTGCTTTTAGTATATTTCTTATTTGATATATACTTCCTATAGATTTATAATTATTTATTCCTCATCTCTTAGAAGATATATTGATTCATGTACTTCAATTCTTAGGACTTAAATCTCCCTACTTTTCCTCAAGAGTTATTTTTTATGAAAAATATTCCTAAAGGTGTCCTACTTCCATTTTTTGTCCCTTCTTTTATTACTGAGAGATTTTGTGAGAATTCAAACATTCTAGTTCTTATCTTTTGTCTTGAGGTAGTCCATATTTAGGAGACAAAATTATCAAAATTAGGATTCCCCATTGACATTTTATCAAACCAAAAAGGGGTTCAACTAGGTCATTTCTCAAGAGTTATCTTTAGAGATATTGGTTAGTGATTCGAACTGACAACTTTTAACCCCTCTATCTCCAAAATATATTTTTGATCTAATCAATTCTATTTATATAGTAAATGATCTAGTATTTATAGGATTAAATCCTTCCCCCTTCTATTGATCTATGTAAATCAACCTTGTTTTGTTTTTATATCCCATAGGTCAAGGTTGCTTACAAAGCCTTGAAAGTTATTACAATCCTTGTCACTATATTTTCCTCCTTGTTTTTATATCAAATATAGGCATGCATTGAAACCCCCTACTATTACCCATAACTCCTCCTATATTTTATTGATGATCTCTCCTATCATTATCAACACTAGTTCCTTTTATTCTTTATTTTGTGCTTCATATATATGTCTATATATACATATATAATTTTTAATCCTAACTTTATATATATATATATATATATATATATATATATATATACATATAATTTTTAACCCTAACTTTCTCTCTTCCACTTTAAAAACTATAAAATGATTATTATTGTATATGGCCTCTATATTGGTTGAGTTAAACTTCCAAATGATGGCCATTACTCCTACCACACCTTATATATTATTTCCTAAAATCTCCATTCTATAACTATCTAATTTTTTTTGTCTAGGTTGTCTAATTTTGTTTCTTAATTTATCACAATATCTAGATTATATTGATTGATCAAATATCTCAATGAGCTCCTCTTGGATGGGTCACTGAGTCCCCTTATTTTCTAATATATGATCTACAATATGGTTGGTTGTTTTTCTTGGTGCCCACCAAGAAACTATCTACCAACTTTTGAGTTCCTACCCCTATCGCTTTCATTGTTTTGTATTACATCCTTTTCTTCTTATTAGGTCTCCCTATTCTTCTCTTACAAAATTTTCATTTATGATTAAGGTTTGGGGTTTGATTAATTCCTACCATGTGCTCTTCACAACCACTCTCTAGTTTTGTTCCTTCATTTTCCTTAGTGCTAATATAATTTTCTAGACAACATTGTCCTTCCCCCTATCCTTTGCCTTTATATTACATTCTTTTTTTCTCATTATTTTTTGTTTTCTCCTCCTTTCCTGTTCTTCCTTCTTATAGGATTTTTTCATTGTCATATTTAAAATCATATTTTTATTATTATGTCTTCTCCATCTTATTTTTTGATTTCCTTGTCCCTGAGTTCCTAGTATAAGCTCTACCCATTCCATTTTAATTCTTTCTTCCACTCTGGATACTTTACTCTCTTTTGGAATGTATTTTTATATTTTTTTGTTCCTAATTTTTAAGATGTGTTTTATCTTATACTTCATGAATCCCTCTACAACATTTTCCATTTATTCCTATCCTTTTTCTATCACATTCATTTTTTTGGTCTATAGGGTACTCCTTAATTAAATGTCCATATTCATGGCATCCCATGCATCTAAAGGGGATGGTCTCATAATATAAATCTTGGACTCATTCCATCTCTCCTAATTTTAGTGTAACATTCTTCAACAAT
>JARHVA010000783.1:637500-672500 GCA_037957365.1 Torreya grandis | reverse complement strand
TAAAAACAATCAAAATTGGTTTTTTTAAACTAATCAAAATTAGGTATGTAAAAACATAAAAGTAGTGAAGGGAAGACATTTTTGGATACTACAAATAAGATTTCCCTAGTATTTTTGCTTAATAATGGAATCTTTAATGCTTGACTAAAATCCAAAAAAAATTGTCCCCATGCCCATGAATGTTTTGACCAGATCCATGAAAGAAACATGGTTTCTCCCATGATAAGAGCAAAAATGGCATTATTTTTTAATTCCCATAAATAATTTTATATTTTTTAAAGTTCTTTGTATGCCTCTAACAAAATAATCATCTCGTGTTGCCTTTTACACACCCATATCACTGAATTTATCTATTTTCTTCCATATAAAAGATACAAATAAATCACTTTGGTATAATTTTCTATGTTCAAAGGACATACTCTAGTAGAGAGTTCAAAATAAATTTTAAAGGATTTTATCATATATATATATATATATATATATTGTTATTTTCTTCTACATTAATCCATTATAATAATATATGAAGGGTAAATTTTATTATATAATCATCATCAAAATTTTACATCCTAAAATTGTAATAAAAATAATGTATCATACCCTTAATAAAATGAAAAAACCACTACTAAATATTTTTCAATATCTTTATTTAACACTTAACCATAGATAATCAATAAATTATTCTATGGTATTGTAATAATCTAACCATGAGAATAGTTTATTTTAAAAACTTTCACAATTATTCTTAAAATTGTTTCATTTAAATAAGAAAATAAAAACCCTAGCCATTCATTATTTATTGAATTTTATATATAATAAAAACACCATCTAAATTGACTAAACTTCATGCATAAATCACCATTTACTTTTAAAAATAAATATGTAAGACTTTACATTCCTGGGTTATTATCTTTCCCTCTTCCAAGGGATTATAGAATCGAGTGTTTCTATAAGGGGGTTTTGACTAGTATAATAGTTATAAATATTGAGTATAAATATATAATGAATTAATAAGTATATTGAAATATTTAAAATTTGGATTAGTAGGTGAACTATTCCTAATTAATAAAAAAATATATAGAATATAATAGAGTGTTGTAAATGAAAAATATAAAAGTAGAATGAAGAAGAATAATTAAATTTGACAAGATGAAATAACTAAAAACAAGTATAACTATGAAAGATAAAAATAAACTTAGTTTTTATTATTTGATGTTTGACTAGTTGACTTAAAAACAAAGGAAACATGAAAATAGTAATGTATATAAAATTTCATAAAATTTATATTTGAGATTGTGCAAGGACATGAATGTTAGAAAGGGATATGATCAACTCCCACTATTGTCCCTTTTGGTTTATCTTGTATTTCTATAAAAATAAAAACATTATCTCAAAGCTATGTGTGACATATTAAGTTGATATGTATATGTAATTTAGACCTTTAAAAGTGTGTCTAAGACCCATGTATAACTTCTCTAAGGTTGAAACCCTAATAGGGCATGTAATTATTGAATTACTTATAAATAGGAAAGAGAGGAGTGTATTTGGGATAGGATAAGTCTAATCAACACCATGATAACTAAAAAATACCAACATATCCAACACTCCAAGGAGGTAAATCAAGCCCAATGTACTTCTCCTAACTAGAATTTTTTATGTTTTTATGATCCTTTGAATATATGAATGCATATATAATTTTCTTGAATAATTGATCATGCTTTACTTAAGGATGAATAAAACAAACTTTAGACTTGGGTGGAACTTGATTTCAATGATTAATATTAGAATTTAAATGAATAGGAAACTTTTTCTAAGTTCTCACTTGTGTAAATAAGATTCTATATTGAAATTTCAAAGTGAGGTAATAAGTTATTTTAGTATGAATATAATGTAATTCAAAATGGGTGACCACACACTAGGAAGCCTAAAAACATGGAATATGAGTTAAGGGAGGGATTAATTTTAAACTTTTACCATTGTAAGGAAAAGGACAATAATTTTCCATAGGGATAAAAATGTCTCCAACTATTATCCCTATTGGACATTAATGTTACCTAAGGATAAATGCATATCTTTGGATCTAAGTTAAGACATACAAATATTTAAGGGTATTTTAGTGATTAGAACATTTTTATATGTGAGAGATGATGGTTTATAATAAAATTAGGTATTTATTAAGGATTATGATAGGGTGAGGTATAACAATGGTACTAATTAAGTTCATAGTTTAATTGAAAGGTAAAATAGATAAAATTACATGATCAAGTATTCATGACCAGTTTTAGGTTATAACATCCTCCCCTTCCCCTCTTCATTTAATATTAAAATAAATTTTATAGATTAATATAAATATATACCTTAGTGTGTAAGACACACTTTGTATTTGAGCAAGTAATTCAATCATGTAAGGCAACTTAGTATTTATAATACACTTAAAAACATATCAAGTAGTTATTCTATCTTTTTTAAAACTAAAACCTAAAAAATATTGAATTTTTAAAATTACTTGAATTTAAAGTTTGAAAATGTTTAATTTTGAAATTTTCTTAGACTTGATGTTTTGAAAATGTTTGAATTTGAAATAAGATAAATGGAATAATACACCCTATTTGTCTAAAATCTAATGTTCATTTGTGAATTTTCTTTGATATTATGTTTCCTTGAAGAATTAGTGAGAAGGTGCTTCCCATGAAGCATTTGGAGAATATTTCTTTTTTAGATAAACCATTAGAGAAAATTGGGAGTGATGAAACATAAAATTGAATTTACACTTATAAAATATAAATAATAGCCATTAAGGTATGATGAAATATCAATTTACATTTTTTGTTATTCATAACCCAAAGATGTGAAATATGTTGAAATACTAAATGAGATTGTACACATAATGTTAGAGTGCAAAATAATCTCCAAGTTATGTATCATACACCTAAACTAGATCAACCACTAGATATGGATTATAGATTCAAATGGAAATTTGTTAGTGAATACATAATCAAAATGGAATAGATTACACCTTTGATATTACCATGTCTATAAATTTGAAAAATATAATTGAAAAATGTGGCATGAATCTATATCACACCCTTATTGTAACTGTAGAATTTGAAGTCGTAAGTATATACTCCTTGAAAAATCTATTTGAAACTTTGAAACTATGTGAATTTATACTTTAATCCTAAAATAAGAGTGCATAAGTATGGCATATGCCCACATAATATATGCCAATGAATTAATTTTGAAACATGTATCCTTTCAAACTGTACTTATGCAAAAACTAATTTTTTCTCTTGAAAATACTAATATCATGCATGATAAACCCACTAAAATGCCCCCATTTTGAGGTGAGGAAAAAATTATTCAAAGTCACCTATCTCAAAATAATGTTAACCTAAAAAATGTGTAGCACAAATGTAATCTTTCAACAATGTAGCATATGGAAAAATTATGTTAGCATATTAATATTTAAATTTTATATGTAAATCATGAATTAAGGCCTATATAAATATATCAATAAATCTCATAGAAATATAATATAGAATTAATATATTATATTCTTAGTTCATGATATGGATCATGACACTCATCAAACTCAAAAATCATAAACATTCTAAGAATAATGATATTAATTCCAAAAACTAAGGCAAAGGGTCACACACAAGGGGCATGTTCAAATGTATTAAAGTATAAATTTAAGCATACAATTCTAAAGGTAACATGAAAATGACATGTTTAAATTAAATAAACAAAATACATGTTCAAATGTCACACATAATAAACAAGATCTCATAGGGATGTTCAAGTAATTTACAAACAAGAGCCAATGTCCAAACATAATATGTAAGTAATATGCAATCTACTATGTAGATATAATAGAATCAATATAACGTAGAAGTAAAAAAGTAGCATAAACTAAGAATATGTGAGTTTATCATATCCTAAAAAATAACATATCTATGTACATTATGTAATATAGAGATGTTACTAAGACATTTTTATATAATATAAATCTCCAAAGTATTGGATTTACAATGAAAATAAATATGAATATTACAACCTATTTATAAGATGCCCCCAATTTAGAAAGGGTAGTAGGTAAAGGCAAGTCCAACATCTTAGTGTTTTTATAATTTTGTATGCCTTGCATAACACTCATACATACTATTAAAATAATGTATGATAGAAAAATAATATGTTATCTACTAATCATGAGATTAATAACATATTGAAAAAATGGAAACTAGATTTCTAGTCATGCTCATGTTTTGATTTTAGATTTTTGAAAATATTTTGAATGTTTTTATATTTTAAAAGATATGAATTTATTTTTATTTTTATAATATTGAAACTAGAAACACTAGAAATTATTATAAAATAAGGTGTTAAAAGTGTAAGAAAATAAAAAGACTTGAATAGTCCTTGAAATGTGTCAATGTTATAGATGCACTCAAAATGATTGAATAGTCATATATGAGTAATATTAACCCATTGTAAAATTAGGAAGAAAGCATGAAAAATATATAGAATGTATAGGAATGACATGTAAATCCTCATTTCATCAAATGTACACTTTTTAAAAGATGTCACATATATGAATAATATAGCTTTGAAAAATAAATATTTTTCATGGGAAATAGTAAGTTACATACTAACACTTAGTGTAAAATATAAATATTAAAAGTATTAAAGGCTTTATGTGTAAAAATAGTAATTTTCATACTAACACTTAGTCTACTTATAGTAATGATAGTAAAATGATATCTTATCAGTGAAGACTATGAAAATAGAAAGATAATTAGCATATTGTAGAAAAATTGATCATTATTTTGAATTGCTCATACATAGAAATTAAAAAGGAATATTTAAGAGACTAATAAGTAAAAATAGCCAGGGGATTATAAGAATTTATTAAATGATCAAATTTGTAATCATAATAAAAATATGATGTAATATGTTAGGAATGGAAAAAACATTCCATGAAGCCAAGATCTAAATATAATACAACACAAGGAGAATTAAATCATTATTTAGACTATGATATAATGAGATGCTATTAAAAAGGTAAGCACTTACTTATATAGGCAAGATGAAATAATAAACTATCTAAAATAACAAATGTGGGATAAATCCTCATTTAGGAAAAACACACTAAAAGATAAAATAGCTAGCTAATACACTATAAAACATGATAAAACACATGAAATAAATATTCTGACACCCCCTCAAGTGAAGCTAAGGGATAAAAAAATCTAAGAAAGAAATAGTGGCATACCCACAAAGTAAGTCCCAACAACAAGGCATGATAAGATACTCATGTATAATATGTATCCATGAAATGAAGAAAGAAGATGTCCTCATGAACAACCCCCCCAAGGACAACTTCTAAAACCTAAATCATGTCACACAAATCAAGGAAATGAGGTGATGAAAAAGGCTTCATGAAGATGTCTACAACTTGTTACTGAGTCAAAATTTACTCCAATATAATAATGCCATCCTGAATGTGTTAATGAATGAAGTACATATGTACCTCAATGTGCTTATTCCACTAATGCTCAATTACATTATGAGATATGTGAATTTCACTTTGGTTGTCACACCAAATTATAGTGGGTGAATCCTACATGAAGCCAAACTTTATCAACAATTTAAAAAGCCAAAGAATCTATTGACTCATTATAATTGTTTCCATAGACTCAACCTATGTAGATGAAAGTGAAATAGCCTACTATTTCTTACATAGCCAAGTAATAGGTGAAGAACCAAGATAAAATATGTATCTATAAGTGTAATGCTTGTCATCAAGAGAACCTACCCAATATAAATCACTATATTCAACCAAATTAGTAGATCACTAGTGTAATTTAATCCAAAATGAGTAGGGCTTTACAAATATCTCAAAATCCTCTTGATAGCCTTCTAATGAATATCATGAGAGGCATGTGAAAATCTAAATACAATCCCAAATGCAAATGAAATGTTTGGTGATTATGGATCAAATACATAAGACTCCCAACCATGTTCCTATACAATGTAGGATGATAAAGTGGACAGTAAAAGAGGTAGTGAGAGTCACTCCAGACTAAAAAGGAGGACTTGGATTACAATAAACCATCCCAAAATGCTAAATTAGATCAAGTGTGTACTTATTCTAGCTCAAATATATCTTTGTATCTAACTATGAGATTTGTAGACAAAGGAAGAAATGTAGAAAGCCAAGATATATCATGTCAAACTATGTTAAAAGTGCTTATTGAATAGATTGAATTTGAGAAGAGAAACTGCCTATGAGAAGTAGATCATCAACATACAAGACTATAATAATAATGGCCTTCCCAATATATTGAATATACACTATGAGATTAGAGTGGTAGTGAACAAAACTAGTAGAGAGAATAAATAAATCCATCTTTTCATAACAAGCCTCAGGGGCCCATTTGAGACTCCAAAGAGACATCCTAAGTTGACAAACAAGAGAAAAATCATGAAAAAACCTAAAAATCTGCTCTATATAGAATTACTCATGCAAGACTCCATGTAAGAAATCACTCTTCACATCCATCTGATATACTATCCATCCATGTGATGCATCAAGAGAAAGTATAAGGAAAAAATAATCTATCTTGGTAATGGGCATAAAGTCTCAGACTAGTCAATACCTATGATTTGTGAGAATCCCTTTGCAACAAGATGTGTCTTATACTTGTCAATGGCCCATTAGATACATACTTGGTGTGGTAAATACACTTTCACCTAACCAAATATCTTCCCATAGGAAGAGTAAACAAATCCCAAGTGTCATTCTTCATCAATGAATAATACTCATTTACCATTGCATCATCACATTCATGTATCTTATAAGCCTATGAAAAAGATTGTGGATCCCTAAATAATTATTGACACAAAAGTTTAGTACCCATAGAATGTGCATGATTATGTCAATTAGGTGGAAGTTCCTATATGAATGGTTTTTCCTCATAAACCATAATATGAGCCCACTTAGGCATAGTGGCAACATCAATATGTACAAGATCCTCATCCTCTATGACCTCATCAAGAATATCTTAAACTAGTTAATCAAGGAATGAATCCTCAAGAGGAGGTGAATAATTGAAAGAAGAATAATAAGGAATGGAATAAGATGAAGAGTCATGATATGTGAGATGCTCATCAAAATGTACATGTGTTATAAAATAAACATCATGAGTATGAGGGTATACAAGATGATAAGTTCTCATGTCCTTATAATACCCTAAAAAACTTAAAGGTTTTCTCTTCTTATCTAATGATTTTATTTTATTATTTGGTAAAAATGTCCAAGAAAGGCTCCCAAAGACTCTAAAAAATGAGAAATCAGGCTTGGATCTACACCAAGCCTCTTCCATTATCATATGCTCAAGTACTTGATGTGGTGTGTAGTTCTAAATGTAGTTTACATAATTAATTGCCTCTACCCAATAGATAGGAGGTAAATCTTGTGAATGCATCATGAAGTTCGCCATTTCCTTCAAAGTTCAATTCTTCATCTTTGCTAATCCATTCTATTATAGAGTATGTGCAACATAATGCTAGTGAAAAATACCATAGTCTATTAAAAATTTAATTAACTCTCAATTGAAGTAGTCCCCCTATTATTTGTACAAAGCTTCTTGATACAACTTGATGATTATTTCTTGACCAAAGCCTTAGATAGTTTGAAAGGAGAAAAGACATCACTCTTGTAATTGAGGAAATAAACCCATGTACACCTTGAAAAATTGTTAATGAAGGTAAGTGAATACTTATCTCTATTGAAAGGAGTAGGAAAGACCATCAAATCACTATGCACAAGCTCAAGTGGTGAATAATCTCTCATGGACATGCCTTTAGGAAATGGATCTTGATGTTGTTTCCCTAATACACAATTAGGGTAGACTCCATCAAGACATGAAACTATAGGAAGACCCTCTACCATATTATGAGTGCTCAACTCCTTTAAATATCTATAGTTCAGGTGTTTGAACCTCTCATGCCAAAGTTGACTCTCATAATTTACATGAGAGACTAAACACATCCCTAAAGAAAGAGTATCATCAAAAGATTCAAAATAGTAAATTTGAGAACTATGATCAACAACACCCTTTGCATTTGGTGTATGTGGCTCTAACAAAGCTTAACCTTCAACACCCTATGGTGTGAAAGTAATTGTATTAACCTAACCAAAATGAAAAATATAATACACTAAAAGTAGATTGGTGGTGATGTCTAGAACATATAATGCATCATGGATGTGGCCACCATATAGTTATATGTCACCCTTCCCCTTAATATAAATGAAGGAAGAATTTCCAACCTCAATGCTAGAAGTGGAAATCAGACTAAGAGATACAAAGGATTCTTTGGAAGAATTCATATGGTATGAATCATAGAATATGGAACCCAACTATCTAAAATAGGTAACTGTGACCTGACAACGTTAATAGATTCTCATGCTCATGAGATGGCAAAGGATTGGAGATAGAGATCTTGTGTTTCCTAATGAAATCCTCTAAGGATTTCATTCTCTTGAAATACCTAGAATATTCATGGCCAGTCCCCCTAAAATAGGAGGAAGATACATTAAACTTATTCTTATAATTGGTGGATGGTTTGGGTTTAGATGTAGAATTTTTGGTGGGCTTATGTTCATTTGAGGTGGAAGAGGATTTTTTTCTTCTTAACCTTAGATTTTAATTTATACTTAGGATGTGAGACCATTATTGCTTTTTTAGAGTAAAATACTCAAGGTGAGATAATTTGGATTCCTCCCTAGTGATTCTCTCATAAAATAACTCTAAATCTAGCATTTTGAATGTGGTGCCTAACGCATCCATACTAGAGAAAAAGGTAGAAGAAAAGATTTGGAATAGGCCACAAAATTTAGACAAGATTAAGTATACACACTCTTCATCCTTTTTATATCAACCACTCCCCTTAAATTATGTCAATGAATGCTTAAATTTTGTGAGATAATATGCAATAGAATCAAAGTCCTTTATATTTAAGGAAGTAAGCTCCACTTCAAGCTGCATCACTGTCATGTGGGCCACCTTCCAAATAATCCCTTTTAAGCTAGTCCACATTTTAAATGGAGAATCAAACCCTTAAAAATTAAATAAGAAACTATCACTCATTTAACTCCAAATCAAGTCCATACATTCTTCAAACTCACACTAATTCTGAAAATTTTTAAATTCTCTTGTAAATTGTAGTTGTGTTTTATTCATTAAGGACCATAATCTTTTATAATTAATTATTTTATCTATTATAGGCCTCCATGTGTGGTAATTATGTGTAATCCAAGGATCATAATGATCAATTATATATCTATATGCCATTCTAACTAATCACCAAGAGTAGAAAGAATGTAAAAGGTGCACAAAATATTACACCGAGATAACCCAAAAAAGATTGTCTTATAGGAGCCCCCCAATTTTTGGCACTTTATAAAATAGTGAATTTTTGAAATTTAATGAAACCAATGGATAGAGAAAAAAAAATTCACTTTAAAAAAAATAGAACTCAAATATGTGTTACATTTCAAAAGATACAAGTATTAGAATTTTTTGTAAAAATGGGTCAAAAAAATTTAGAAAATACTTCAATCTCATTTTAGTGAAAAATATTAAAAATAACATAGGCTTGTGACCACTCGTTGGAACCATAATATTTCCATAAACTTATAAAATCTAACAAAAGTGAAAAATAACATTGTTGGTGACCTTGGTACACATGTAAGTGAGTTTCACTTCCTATTTAAGGAAATATTATAACTTAACATAAAAAATAATAAAATATACAAGTGTTATTTTTCTCACTTTGAAGAAAGAGGAATTTTTGAGGAACCTACATGACTCCAAAACACCTCCAATTCTTTACTAAAGAATTGGAGAAAATGACACTTGTAAATGAGTCAAAAATGGTGACTCCTTGTTTAAAATAGAGGATTAGAAAAAATGTCAACATAGAAGTGAAGTAAGAGTTGTAATGACACCTTTTATCCTCTTTGAAAGTGCCTTATACATATCTCTATGTAGAACCTGGGACTATTAGTGTAGATCTAATTTTCTTGGCTTTTAAGGAGTCTAGTTAGAGAGATGGGATGCCAATGTTAGAGAGGTTGAGATGATATGAAAGGGAAAGAAGTTGATGGAATCGACATTAGTAATAAAATTAACATAATCCACTTGTAAAGTACAAAACATTCCAATGCTTCCATAAGAAAGGAAAAAAGAAACCATGCCAAGCTAAAACACCACCATAGAAAAGGGTGTAGGCCTAAAAAATTAATGTTGGAATTCAATATGTTAGAAATGGATTTTAGCAGATTTTAAATGCCTTCTTCTTTCTTTCTAATGCCATATCACAATAGACACCTCTTTCCAATGTAGTAGGCTCAAAGCCCAAATAATGGCATACCAATCCAAGGGTCCAATGCCTCCTCTCCTCTGGTCAATGCCTTCTCTCCTCTCATATTTTATAGAGAAAAAATATGATACTTTCTCTCCTCTAATTCCTCAATAACCCTCTTTGCTAGTAGATTTCTTGTGAAAATAGGACCCCTAGCTTCATGGATGGTACTGAACTAATGATTTCAATGTTCCACCTCAAATTTTGCAAATAAGGAAAGAAAACATAACCAAAAAAAAAAACTCAATGCAACATTATCAAGAATAATTCCAACACCCAGCAAGGTAGAACATCTCTCTCCTCCAACACCTCTCCTTTACCAGTCAAATGTTTTTCTAATTCACCATATAACATGTAGATCAATAAATAAAATGTTGAGGTTCGAATAATAATAATAATAATAATAATAATAATAATAATAATAATAATAATAATAATAATAATAATTTTTGAAAATTACAAGCTTAAGAGGATGGTTAAAATTATTAAGGATCTAGTACCATGTTAGGAATGGTAAAATCATTCCATGAAGTCAAGATATGAATATTTATAAAAAAGAACATCACAATTTAGATGAAAACAAATGAAATGAAACATAAATAAAATCAAATGATTATTTAAAATATGAGATTATGAGATGTTATTACAAAGGTAAGTACTTGCTTATATAGGCAAGCTGAAATACTAAACTAGCTAAACTAAAAAATGTGGGATAAATCCTCATATAGGATAAACCCACTATAATATAAAATAGATAGCTAATACACTATCAAACATGATAAAATGCATGATACTCTAACACAATAATCAATAAGTTGTGTACAATTAATTTTTTTATGTTTTGATTTTATTGAAATGATTTTGAAATTTTTAGTATATTTATAAATTAAACAAGCTAACGAACTATCCCATTAAGATAAGAATAAAATAAACATATGATAAGTGGTAAATATACTACTTTATTTAAATAAACTTAATCATATTTTCATATATCATAATTATAACATGTATCATGTTCAGTAAGAGAACTATCTAAATTGATACGTGTGTAATATTATATAGGATAAGTAAATATAGGTTATGTAAAATGATGTGCAATCTTAAGAGGGTTATAAATAGTTTTTGCCACATATTTATTTATATGTATCACCAATTTATGTTTCATTAATTTTTTTTTACCTATTTTGAATTAGAAGCCTTTTTTCAATAGATTTACTCTTGCATTGGTTTATTTTCAACCATTTGCACTTTTTATGAATTTGTTAATTAGAAAATTTTATCTTTGGTATAATGACTATAAAATCTAGACATTATTTCTAAATTATATAACACATCAGTCTTGTACACTTGGAAAACTCATACCTTGGTTTTTCCTCTTAGTTCTAAAACTTTTCCACTTCTACAAGTATAACATCTTCTCTCTCTTATGCCCCTTGGACTATTTTTTAGTCCAACTAGTATTATGTTGATGACCTAGACCTTATATCTTTCCAAAAATGCTTAAAAACTATTTACCTTATGCTTATACAATTTTTTATCCTATACCTACTTTCCTATTCCATGTACACTTGCATCTTGGATAGACACTTGAATTGATATTAGTATTTTTCTTCCATGCAAGTGTCTAGTGCCTTAAATTCATCTTCTTTTACAAATTAAACATATTATAATTGTCTACATAACTTATTTAATGCGAGTTATTATCCAAAAGGATTGGTATAGATACAATACTAACCCTTATTCATTCAAGACCTATACCTGACATAGACTAAGGTAAATATCAAAAGAGCTTGATAAAGAAAATCTTTATTGTTTTTTCTTCTTCCCATATCAAACATATGAATAAAACATACATATTTTTGAAGTAATAAAGCAGTAGCCCAAGATCTCAATTTTTAAATTTATAAGTTAGGTCATTATTGTACTTAATTTTCATATATTTCATGATTCAAACATAGTTTTTCACATACGGTAGAGTTACATAATTATAAGGTCCTCATCTAAGTATTTGTTTTGTAGGTAGAATCATTGATAGATGGATATTTTGGGTAGCTCAACATAATGTTCCTACTAACCCAATTTTCCCATAACCACTATGAAGAGGAAAAATTAGGGTATTGTTATTTTATAAGGATTGATAGTCTATGATCCATATATGAATGCATCAAAGTGAAGGTGATGAAAAACTAGAAGCATCTAGGTGGTTTCATCTTGTTCTAGTAGGTATTCCATATTCAACATTTTTGTCCAACCCAGACACTAGCATTGACATAATCATCTAAGGTTGATGTAAGTGTCTGAAGCTATGAACGGACTACATACAAAATTTTATGAATTTCCTAAAAAATACTTCTAGTATACTTCATACCTATTCCAAATCCAAATATATATTAGCATCAAAACCAAGCACCTTGTTTTCATTATCTCTACAATATCTAACATATCCATACTTTCCATTTTTGCCATATCTCAGCATAATAAATTTAGTATTTATTTTATATATGTTTTGAAATTAATTGACTTACTATATATCTCTTATCACCCTTATTATTATTAATTTATATACTATTAACCCTACATCCCCCACATCTATATTTTTAAGGTTAAACTGAACCTGATATTTGAGTTCAAAACCTTAGAAGTTTAGGGTTTTGTATTTCCTATTTTTTTGTTTACTATACTTTGTTGAAAGTTTTGAATTTTTTAGTCATAAAATTAATGGAAAATATTAATACAAAAATATTATTTCAAATGGAATATAAAGATGCATTGATCACTCATCTCATTAATAACAAGAGCTTAATGAATGTTTTTTTGTATGTTACAAGAGATGACTTAAGTAAGAATGATAAAGCTAAGGATTCTTCACCTAATAATGGTGAGTAGTTATAAGGTACCATAAATGATTCCATACCCATAAATATATATAAATCTAGTGGAGGTATGGATTTTGCCTTCCAACCTTTATTTCCTAATAATATTATTAGTACATCTACCATTGAATACTGACTGTTTTAACTCAAAAAATGGTTTCAATGTATATCACTACTCAGACCATGTCCACTTATTTATTTATGACTACTGAAATTCATAATTTAAACCCTAATGGATCTATAGTTCAAACACCCCTTCAAGTTATAAATATCTTGGAGGACAAGGTTACAAACATTAAACTAAAAACATTAAATTCTCCTCATGCCAATGAATCCTAAGATTTGTTTCATAACCCTCTTTTACTTGAGATATATTTGACCCCTTTGCCAACTATGTATTTTGAACCTAAGTTCCCATTTATGATGGAAAGGGTGATCTTGATCAACATTTTTGATCTTACTATGTGGCATGCCTTGATTATGCCTCCAATGCTAAAGTTTTGAACAATTATTTCCAATAAACCTCAAGGATTATTCTTTGAGGTTGTTCTATGTTTTAACTTTCCAATCCATAAAAGCATTCAAACCTCTTGTAGACCATTTTTTTGAACATTTATCTATCAAAATTTCTGAAAATGTTTC
Source organism: Torreya grandis (assembly GCA_037957365.1). Lineage (NCBI taxonomy): Eukaryota > Viridiplantae > Streptophyta > Pinopsida > Cupressales > Taxaceae > Torreya > Torreya grandis. The sequence continues at coordinate 658,560 of JARHVA010000783.1, read as the reverse complement.
TTATGCCTAAATTTTCAAAATCAAACAAGTAATTGATGAACCTATCAATGTAAATGTCTTGAGGTACAAGATAACATTCGATAAAATGACAAAGTCAATGTTATATCAGGAACTTCAAGAAATATTTAAACAAAGCTTAATTGATCCTTTACATGATTACATTATTTTCAAAAATTTTAAATCCTTTCATGACTTATGCCATGTTATTTGGTACCATGAAATGAAACTTATCTCATTGAACAAACTTAAGTATGTATCAAACACACCGACTATGTCTATACTTGATGCCAAACTTACAATCAAACTAGGTTATAAGGTAAAACTTATTGAAACTAAAAATGAAAAAACCACCATGGTTAATGTAGTTTCATAATAACCTAATTGGTTTATTTTATCCAATGCACCAAAGCGACAATTTAAATGCTTACCTAAATCTCCCACTTCATTACTCCTGAGGCTAGTGGAGTTTCATATTATATCTATCCCTCATCCTATAGAGGTTGATATGAGTAAGCCTTTACCCAAAGGATATGATGAAAATGGTTATTGTGATTATCACCATGGACTAGGGCATTCTAAAAATAGATGTTTTACCTTTAATAATAACATATAAGGCCTTATAGATGACCAAAAAATTACATTTGCAAATCCTCCAAAGGAATCAGTTTAACAACCTGGTGATCACTAGAAAGAGAAAATATTTAACAATCCTTTGTAATACCATTCTAAGGAAGAACCAGAAGTTTAAATGGCATAGAATTCACATCCTCCTCCATCACATTATGGGCACCCATTATACAGTATTATTGGTACTAATACACTCTATATACCTCATGTGGTTTAAAATTTTTATATTACTTTTAATGATAGTGAGATAAAATATGATGACTCTAATATTCATTCATTATTCATTGGAGAATACCTTGATAAACACCCTATATGTAGTGTTTATGATTGATAATGGTGAAATAAATAAAATTTTCACCATGATAGTAATTATACACTGGGGTTATACTCATTATGATTTACATCCTTCTACTAGATCAGCTAGAGAATTTGATATGACCTCACAAGAGGTTATTGGTGAGATTTATATACCTTTAAAGGTGGCTCCCACACATGTGGTTTTTATGTTTTCAATTATATATTCCATGATCTTCTTACATATGCTATTAAGATGCCCTTGGATACATTCTCTTTAAGCAGTACCTTCTACAGTGCATCGGTGTGTTAAATACATTCATGTCAATCAAGTAATTATAGTTTCCATAATCCCATATGATCATCCTCTTGATCATGAGAAATTAATACCCAAAAAATTAATTATGAATCTGAATAAGGATAATCAATCACAAAAGGGTAAGCAATAGGTAATTATATTTAGTAGGTATCTAGTACTTGAGATATCATTACATCATACACATATAGTGGATTCCAAGAAATCATCATCTACTACTCCCTATATTTAGATATCAAGAGCACCTACACATGTTAATATTAATGTTATTCCAAACAAACCATATAACACTCAATGATGTGTTCCATAAACCTCTACTATTAATCTTACTATTTCTTCATATCCATAAATTCACATTATATATATGAAAAGTATCCTAGATACTAAAATGACAAATATTGCACCTATACATGTTCCTTGATAGTGTCACCAATTTATTGCACTAGGATCATGATGGGGAGATATCTATGACCACCTTTTGGATGGCATCATAGAATAGTAATTTCCTTTCCAATACTTTAAAAATATAAAAAAAGTATAAAAAACATAAATACAAAAATATTTTTGGCATATACATATTCTATTAGCTCTTTGGAATCTATGTGTTAGTTCAATACTGATGTATAGAATATCAATTACTTCTAAATACACATGGGTTTGATGATTCTATTTGAGTTTGATACAAGCATATACATACACATGATATATGAACTTTTGGATGTTGGGATTTCCATCTACTCACATCACTAGGATGTTGAGGGCATCCACCTTTATCATCATGATACTTCCAAGTTATATCATTCTATGGTCACTTTACTTTATCATGTTTGATATCATATAGGTACCTACACATGCCTTTGTCCATGCTTATATATGTAATAGTATACTTGATATATTATGTACTTGACATTTTTTATAACACATTTAATCTAACAAATACTATGATTATTTATTTTAGTTGATTGCGATTGAATTTATACACTTCCTTGAGTGTCTTTTCTTGTTATTGTCTTGTCTATTGATCATTTAAATATGTTCCATTACTTTCAGTACTACGCCTTTATTTGATTGTTTGACATTTAAAATTTCATTATTTGTTGTATGGACATTTGAATATATTATTCTTAATTTTTTGGACATATTAATAAGTCATGTCCATTTTATTGTGTGACATTTGAACATTCCAATTATTTTTGGTCTCCTTGGGCCATTGCCTTTTGACTTGATTTTGAGTGCTCATGTGGGTGTACTTGATTTGATTATTGAGCTTGTATTGTTACTATATGTATACTTCCATGATATTTATCATGAATGTTAGGCCTTAATGTGATCACATTCTATGAGATATAGTGATACACCTACTTATACATGTTCTCCAATATGATACATGGTTCATTCATATCTATATGGTTATCTTATCCTTTTAAGGTGATGTAACTACTATTTTTTATTATTTAATTACCTAGAAATAGGGGAATATTAGTGGGGTAATGTCATATAGGCATGGATTCCACACACATTATAGTTTCATATCAATGGAATCATGTCATAGAGGCATGGCTTCCACACATTCATAGTTTTAGATATACAGTGGGGCCATGTTTTAGAAATTGTTCTCCACATTTATTTAGTATTCAACATACCCAAATTATAGTGGGGTCATTTTTTGGAAATATGTTCTCAAAATTGGCATTGATATCAGTTTTCATATTTATCCAAATATAGTTGGGGTAGTATTTATACAACATGCTCTCCACACTTACACAATTTCCAAATTGGCCAAAGCACATAGTTATATTATTCAAATTCATAGTTGTAGTATAATTATATACATTGGTACCATTATTATACATAGTTTTATCATGTGACATGTATAAGGTGCATATTATATGAAATGAATTAATAATATGAAAAATCCAAATCAATTTCAGATTTTAAACATTATCAAGGACTATCACCACCCACTAGGTTGAACTTTTTATGAATTATATTGAGCCAATATATTGCATTAGTTGATTTACCTTTTGGTATGGTTGAGATGATAAAATAAATAAAATTTTCAAATATTTTAGGTTGAACTAATTTTTATAATCCATCTTCACCAATTTTATAGTGTGAGTTGACTTGGTTCACTCATACTCACTTGGGTATAAGTATGATTAGGTTATACGGTTGATCTAGTCTCAACTACCTGGTGGATATTCATATTTTCTCCAAGGTTGGGGGAATGGGCCATAAAATATATATAAAATTTATATAATTATATTTTTCTTAATTTAAATTTAATTAATTCATAATGATACATATTTCAAATCAAGTTACTAGACAGTTACATCGATACACTGGTGTATTCCTAAACCTTTTTCTCTTTCAATTTAAATAATTTCAATACTTTAAATTTTATATTATATGAATTTATTATATATTGTATCATTATATTAGTTAAATTTCAATCACCAACAAATCACTCAAGTTATACTCAATTAAATATAGGGTGTGTTATATGCACTCATGTATGCATTCTTTTCTTTTAAACTAGCAATTTCATTAGTAGATTAAAGAGGGGGTACAATGTAGATATTATTTATAAATTATATATCACCTAAATATTTTAAATTTGGTGAATATATACCTTGGATGTTCTTCTCAACTATAGACCTTTCCACATCTACAAGTTTCACATCTGCTCTCTCTTTTACCCCTTGGTCTATCTCTTTGTCTGACCAGTATTATGTTGATGACCCAAGCCTTAAATTTTTAATATAACTCTTTAAAATTAGTTATGTTATTAATATAAAATTTATAAGAATGTTATTACATTAATTTTCCTTGTACACCTACATCCTAGACATACATTTACATCGATGTAGGCATCCTGCTCTAACGTAAATGTCCAGTAACCTAAATTCATCTAATTTTGTAAATAAAACATATCCTAATGGTAGCCATAAGTGATTTAATGTTAATTATTATCCAAATGTATTGGTATAAATACAATTTTAACCCTCATTAATTTAGAACCTAAACTTAGCATAAACCAAGGCAACTTATCAAAATCATTCAATCAAACACTCGATAAAGTAAATTTTTAGTTTTTTCTCCTATTATCATGTAAGCCATATAAACATCACATAAAAAGTTTTAAATTACAAAATTATTTTCCAAGAGCTTAAATTTACATGTTATAAGCTAGGTCATTATTGTACTTTATTTCACATATTACATGATTCATGCACAATCCAACAAGGAGGGGAGAACTACATAATTATAAGGCCCTCTTTAGAGTATTAGATATGTAGGTAGTGTTCATTGATAGATGGATATTTAAGAAATATTAACATTATGTGGCCACTAAAACATTTTTTCCATAGCCAAAATAAGGAGGAAGAACTAGGGTTTTCCTAATTGACAAAGAGTGACAGTCCATGACATAGTTCTAAATGCACTAGATCAAAGGCTATGAAAAACACATAAGAATCCAAGTGGTCTCATCTAATTATATTAGGTATTTTATACAAGATGCCTATATCTAACCTAGATACTAGTATCAACATAATTTTCCAAGGCTGATGCAAGTTTATGAAGAAATAGTGGCACTAAATCTAGAATTTGGTGATTTTCCCAAAATAATCTTTTGGTTTGCTTTTTTCTATTCTAGATATAGATCTAGACTATCATCAAAACTAGCTAAGTACCTTATTTTCATCATCACTATAATATATAGCCTATTTTTACTTTTAACTTTTAACATATCTCAACATAATAAATTTAGTATATGTTCTATCTAATTTTTATAATTAATTATTCTATTATATATCTATTTTTCACCCTTATGCTTATTCATTTTTATATTCTTAACCTTAGATACCCCACATCTAAATTTTTAAGGTTAAACATAAACATGATTTATTTAATAAATATATCATTTTATTTAATTAGTGGATGGGGAGGAGGATGTACCATAGAGTACATAGGGTAATCGTACTTGATTCTTAAAATTGTAACAACTTGACTATAATAACTTTAATTAAGGCATCTATGCACTATATAGAGTATAACACTAAGTGTTTTCAACCAAGGGAATCCTTATCTTATATCAAAGAATCTATTTTATTATATAGATATAAAAAATTATATAATATAGTAGGGCCCACTTGAAGATGCAATACAATATGTCCCAAAGTGGTTTGTTATTTTCCTTTAAATGTCTTGACACGTTTAGTAGTTTCTTATATGTCATGTTGTTAGTATCCCAATGAATGACATAATGTTATTTTTCATGCAATTTCACTTGATATATTATCATTTAACACACTATAAATATTAACAATCCCTTTATCTAGGTTTTTGAGAGTGCAAAAAAATTTGAAACTAGTGTTTTCCCACCTTGTAAGGCCCTCTGAGTGCGACCAGAGAGATCAAGAATCCAATGGAGGCTACTACCATTGGCAGTGCCTCTGGGGACCTGAACTTGAAATTGATAGAGGACATTCCTTCCAACAGATGGAAGAAAGTGTTAATAGGTGAAAATACATGTTCCACTAAAAACATGTCTACCTTCCCTGTCAAAAATGATTCCACTGAGGGTATGGCCCTGACTATCCCAGATGAGCTGGTTGAGGAAATTGTGGCATCCATGGACCTTGCATTGGTTGGTAATTTTTTCTCCTTCCATCCTAATATTGAGATGGTTAGGAAATGGGTATTGTCTTGGTGGAGAATTAAAGGTAGTGTTTTGATCACACCTATGGCAAGAGGCTATTCCTATTTAGATTTATGAATAGGGAGGATATGATAGCTACTCTTGCTAGAGGACCATGGTTGTATGGTCCACATTTGCTTGCCTTGTGTTTTTGGAAATTGGTATTTGACCCCAACTCGGACCTCAGTAAGTCTGCTCCTGCTTGGGTAAGATTACTAAGGTTCCCATTGGAATTCTGGGATGAATTTTTTTTTATGGCTATTGGCAACTCTATTGGCCAATACATCACTATAGATCATACAACCAAAACACAATCCATACGTGTGTATGCCTGATTGTGTGTCAATGTAGAGATTAATTAGATCCTCCCCACGTCTATAGAGTTAAAATCTAAATATGGGACTTGGACTCAGCCAATCATATATGAAAATGCTTCCACTTTCTATCAAATATGTAAAAAAAGGGACATATAATGACCCAATGTAAGGCAAAGCAAATAGGAAGGAAAGATGATTCCTCGGTTGAAGGTGAGGATCAGTCTCACAAATCTAGAAATTTTGGTAGTCGAGGAATGGGGGGAAATGTGAAAAACCTTGGTAATACTAAAAAGGTTAGGGAAAAGGCTGGTAAGGAGGAGGTCTTTGGTAATGGGGAAAAAGTGGTCCTAGAAGAAAATAATAATAAGGTCTTGGACAATGATAGTCAGAAGGTTACAATAGCCACAGTTAACTCTTTGGATCAATAGACCAATATGTCTGAGGAAAGAGAAATATGTGCCCAATCGATAGATGGGGTTAATGTAGAATGCAAAGTGTTAAGAGATGGTCAAGTGGAACTAACTCTAGAAATAGTAGATACTAAGGGAGAAGTAGCCTTACATTTAAACACAAATATTTTACATGCTCTGGAAGTCGGCGACCAAGCAGATAATTATTTAGTAACAGGTGAAATAGGACAAAATGGTAGTAGCAATGAACAAGAAGAATGGGTTACCCCAAAGAGAAAGAACCACAAAGGTAAAAAATTTGCAGATGTTGGCACCAATCCTAAACAAGGGAGACCAACCCTAAGAGAAACAAGACAAAGAGAGATTGCCAGGGAGATTGCCAGTGGTAAATAGAAAACACTTGAGACCCATCCCCTCAAATTATCTAAATGAAAATTTTATCTTGGAACTTGAGGGGCTTTAATAGTCCTTCAAAATAGTTTGAGGTTAAAAACTACATTCTAGATAATAAATTAGATATTCTATTACTCCAAGAAATCAAGATGAATGAGGAGAGTTTTAAGAAAATAGCTTACTACATATGGCCTAAGGCTACTTTTTGTATTAGTCCAGCTGAAGGGGCTTCAGGTGGGATTGTAACTATGTGGAATAGTTCTAAAATTTAGGGATCTCTTATTGCCTATAATAAACATTTTTTAATTATCAACTTCTCTTTGTCTTCCTTGAATTGGTTGTTGATCAATGCCTATGGCCCAAATAATAGAGCATTGAGGCAAAATTTATGGATAGATTTGAGAAATTTTAGGATTAACTCCCAAAACACTAGATGGATGCTAGCTAGAGACTTTAACACTCCATTATACCCTTCTAACAAATAGGGTGGGATTATTGATTACTCTGACAGCATGTTTGACTTTGCTGAATTTATAAATGATTGGGGACTGTTGGATATTGAATTTGAAAATCAAAATTTCACCTAGTCTAATAGAAGAAGAGGAGATCAAATGATTCAAGTCAAGTTAGATAGATTTCTTATCTTCAACAACTAGAATGATTATCATAATATCCATGTGTAGGATTTTCCTAGAACCATGTCTGATCATTGCCCAATCTTCCTCAGTTGGAGAGATTAGGGACAACGTGGTCCTTTCCCCTTCTATTTTGAAGCCATGTGGACCAAACATAAATACTTTAGACAATTAGTGGCTCAATGGTGGAAATTTCCTATCTAGGGCACTCCTATGTTTAGATTAGTCAAAAAACTCCAGCATATCAAACAAGAAGTTTATGGATGGAATAGATACAACTTTGGTCAGCTCTTTCATCAGAATAAAAACATAGCTAGAAAACTTGTAGATATTTAGAAGTAAATGGCTCAAGGCAATGATTCAGAAGACATTTATAAAGAAGAGAATGTCCTGACTTCTTAATGGAATAATCTTATGGACAGAGAAGAGGTTTTTTGGAAACAAAAATCTTGAGTTCAGTGGCTCAAAGAGGGAGATAGGAACATAGCCTTCTTTCATCTCTTAGCCATGAAACACAGGAAGGCTAACTCCATATCAAAGCTATGTTTGGATAATGGCAACATTATAATTGGAGATAATGAGATAGGGGAACAAGCCAAGTTTTTCTTTTAGAATTTGCTCACTAAACAAAATAATGATGATGGGAATGATGGAACTATGAACCAATTCATTCATAAAATCACTTGTTTGATAATTAAGGAAGATAATCTGGAGATGTTAAGACCTATATCCGAGGAGGAATTTTGTGCTATTTTATTTTCTATGGGTGCATTCAAAGCCCTAGATCCTAATGGCTTCCCTCCTATATTCTTCTAGGAATATTGGGATATAGTGGGAACGGATCTTACTGCTATTGTACATGACTTCTTCTGATCAGGTAAGCTTTTGAAACAAGCTAAAAATACTTTCATAGTTCTTATTACTAAAAGTTCATAGCCCACACACATTATGGATTTAAAACCTATTAGTCTATGTAACACTGTTTATAAGCTCTGCACTAAAGTTCTAGTTATGAGGATCCAACCTTTATTAGACAAAATTATTTCCCCTACCCAAAAATGCTTTGTCCTAGGCTGGTAGATTCTTGATGCTGTGATCACCACTCATGAGACTATTCATTCCATGGACAAGAGTAGAATCCCTGGTATGTCTCTTAAGCTAGACATTTCTAAAGCATATGATAAGGTCTCATGGACTTTTTTGTTCCAAGTCATTAGGAAATTTGGGTTTAATGTAAATTGTCTCACATGATATGGAGTGTTATCTCTTCCACAAAATTTTTGGTTATGGTCAATGGGGTCCCTAGAGGATTATTCTTTTCTTCAAGAGGAATCTGCTAGGGGGACCCTCTCTCCCCTTATTCATCATAATGGTGGACGTACTAGAAAGATACATACAAGCTGATATAGTCTCTAAACATTTAGTGGGCATAAAACCTACTTCTTCCCTTCCTCTTATGGTAATGTAGTAGTTTTTGGATGATACCATTCTTTTTGTCATTTCCTCAGTGATTAAAGCTAGGAGATGGAAGAATATTCTAAAAAACTATGCCATAGAATCTGGGCAAAGCATAAATCTCTAGAAAAGCAATGTGTAATTCTTCAATACTCTTAATGACCTTAGATGAATAATCATTGACATACTTGAATGTGTTGAAGTTGTCCTACTAGCTACCTATTTGGGTTTTCCCCTCATGGTAAAAGAGGTCACTCCTAGTTTTTGGAATGTAATTTTGCAAAGAAATCAGAAGAAACTTCTTGGTTGGAAAGGAAAACTTCTCAGCAGTGCTGGTAAACTGTAGCTTCTTCAGGCCTCTCTTCAAGGGATTTCTACCTACTTCCTATCTCTCTTTAAAATCCCTACATATTTTGTGGATAAATTAGAATAGATTCAAATAAAATTCTTATGGATGGGACTGGAAGATAAACAGAGAATGTCTTTAGTCAGATGGGAAAAAGTGTCTTCTAAAATCACATGGTGGCCTCAATATTAGGTCTACGAAGAACATGAACAAAGCCCTTCTCTCCAAAATTAACTGGAACCTAATTCATAAAAATAATGATTGGGGGGAAATAATGTATGCCAAATATATGAATAGCAGTGATGGTTCCAACTTTCTTCAATAGATGGGGTTACCCCAAGGATCTGTGATATGGAATAAAATGATAAAAAGTAGAAGCCTTCTTCAGCAAGGAATTAGATGGAAACTAAGAAATGGCTGGCATATTAAATTCTGAAATGACATTTAGGTAGAGGATAAGGCTCTCATCACACAAGGAAACTATGGAGAGATTTTTACATTGCTACTTAGTTTTTTAGAGATAAAGTTAGTAATTACATGGATAATAACAATGGCATAAGGAGCTATGAAAATATATTAGATTGTTGTGTTCATTACCCTGAGCTCTTCCCTAGAGTTTCAGAGATTCAGCAGTTGATTCAGGGGATCAGAATCCCAATCTTCCCATGTGAAGATGAACAGTACTAGTGGCTAGATAAGAATGGATGGTTCTATGTCAAGTCTACTTATCAATTGCTGATTCCCGAGGCTCAGAATAAAGAGTTATGGAAAAAGGTTTAGAATTATAAACTTATACCAAAAATTAACATGTTTTGGTGGGCTGTTGCTCATAAGAAAATATTAACACAAGACAACCTTTAGAAGAGAGGGTTTACCTTGGTCAATAGATGCTATTTGTGCTGTTCAAAAGAGGAAATAGTTTCTCACCTTTTCATACACTATGATTTTGCTCGAGAACTTTGGGGCATAATCCTAAATGACTTTGGTATTGAGCGGATATGTAACTCTGACCTGAAGGAAGTTAGTATCAACTGGAATCCTACCTTTACCCATCCCTGGCTCATGGAATTATGGAATAAAACTCTACCCTATTTGAGTTAGATTTTATGGAAAGATTGAAACCACAAAAAATTTAGGGACACTGCTAGAAATGCTTCTTAGGTGTTTCATTCTTTTCCTAAGATTCTATTGGAAAGTGTCTCCACTGCTCATATTCATTTTGTAGAGAAACCCCTAACTCAAGAAGAAGATCAAATTGTAGCTAAATGGAAGGTTCTAAACCATATTCCTACTTCTAATAATTCCAAAATTCTTTAGAGACTTAATACTAAATGGATTCCCCTAAAGCCTAACTAGATGAAAGTTAATTTTGATGGGGCTTCCAAGTCTAATGGTAATGCTAGTGGAGGAGGGATTATAAGAAATGACAAAGGATGAATGATTTCTATCTATGCTGGTGGAATAGGCTATCAAAGCAATAACTATGTTGAAGCAATGGCTCTCCTATGAGGGATAAAATTGGTTATATCCCTAGGTATAAGGAACTTGAGTATACAGGGGGACTCTAAAATGGACATCGATGCAGTTAATAAAGCATCAAATGTGGGAATTAAGGTAAAATATATCATTAGGGATATCCAATTTATTTTGTATAAGTTTTCTAGAGTGGATATTTCACATATTTACAGAGAGAGAAATAATGTTGCCGATGCTTGTGCCAATCTCGGCCAACAATTTTCAAATTGGTGATGTTGGTGCCAAGTAGTTCATATCCCTTCAAACATTATGGATATTATCCAAAAGGAAATGACTTGTTAAGGATGAGTCAAACTTATGAGAAGGATATCTCTTTTAGGTGGTCTATTTGGAGGGTGCCAACGTGGATCTCAGAGTTTGATATCTATTATACTCTTTTGATAATCATTCCTAATTTATTGTACCAATGTGTTAAGGCACACATACTTCATTATGGAGATCACTAGGAAATGATTTTTTAGCATGGGAGGAGTAAATTTGATCTCATCATGATATTAAAAATTATATGATATCACATTTTCATTATGCATATTCAAGAGCAAGGGCTTGTAACCACTACAAAGGTGAAAATTGGGAATTCTCTGGGTTTGGTCCGTAAATCCAAAATGGGGGGAGACAAAATTTGAATAGAACTAGTCTCTTATTGTGAGTTCAAAGATAATTTGTTAGTTTGGAACTACTATAAAGAGGAGGGGATTAGTCCCTACGTGGAGAGGCTCAATGGGTTTGATGAAAACCTGTTAGAGTAATTTGTGAGGTCTTAGTTAAATAGGTGAGTCACAGTTGGAGGAATTAGCTTTGAGATCTCTAAAAAGGTGATAGCTATGGATACAGGCATGTCCATGCAAGAGATGAAGATACAAAGGAAAACAAAAATCATGGACCTCTTCAGCCATAAATTTTTTTTGGGAGAAGGCAAATAACTTGTTCCTTACCAAGGAGGATTTGATCGAGCTAAATTATTTGAGCCATGGGATGGCATGTGCTTCATCCTCATGAATTACTTCATGCTAGAAGGATGATTCACCAAGTTCTATAATTATCATCTCCCCCTTTTAAATTACTTTAGGTGTAATAATCTCATCATTTTTCCCTTTTATCTACTCTCCTCCCTAGAACATTTTATCCTTAGGGTGAGAGCAAAAATGGCTAAGAAACCTGATATGAATCTTAACCACCCCCATCAGGGCCTCATTTTCTATTTTTATAATTTCCACCATGCCCTAGAGCTATCTTAGACTATCAGAATTGATAGTAGGGATATTTCTTGTAATCCTTTGGCTGGTGATGTTGTCGATGAGCCCTGTCTTTCCCCTATTTCGACCAAAACTAAAGAAGTCCCCTTCTCTACTCTTGAGGAGACCCCCGCTAACACCCTTGGCTCTTTTGTGAGCATGAAGGGCAAGAAGAGGAAGTTATATGCTGAGGAAGAGATTATTGGGGGGACCACTGTGGGGATGCATAAAAATCTTGGTAGGACCACTAGGGGTCAAGGTGGTAAATCCTATATGTCTACTAAGGGTAGCAAGGAGGGCTTCTCCTCTGGAGTTCGACGGTCAGGGAAGATTGATGGAAAACCCACTCTTAAGGATAGGCTTGTTGACTATTTAGAGAGCACCTCAGAGGAAGCCACCCAGGAGGAAGAGGACAAGGAATTGGAAGTTTAAGAAATCTTTGAGGATATTGAAGGTAAGCATGAGATAAGGGAATTTAAGGCTATTATGGAGGATGGTACTGACATTGAAAAAATGCTGACAAATAGGGAAAGATGTATGTGGAGGAAGTTGATGAGGAAATTAAAATCGAGATTGGTTTGAAAGCTAAAATTGCTGTCATCAAAGATCGCATACAGAAACTGGAGTAGAACTTCACCACTAGGATCCAGAATACTATTCTCCTGAACATGTCTATGCTGAAGGATTTGGGTAATACTATGTCTATTTTCAGTGTGGAGAACATTGAGAAATTGAATGAACTCATCAAATCTATGGTTATGTAAGGAGATATTTCTCTGTCTCTTGTTTTTTAATTTTTTTTTTTGTTGTGTCTGTTGGTACTCTGATCATGTTGTTTCTTGTCAGAAGGCATCTTTTAGTTTGATTGCCTTCTTGGTTTCTCTACTTACGTAAGGGTTTGACCCTTAGTCGGCCACCTTATACAATCAAAAACACACTATAAATATTTTATCAATCAATACAAACTCATATACATAAAATATGAAAATTAAAATCATCATTCAATATTTCAATATAACCAAAAGTAATCATATGATGTGGTTGGATATTTTAAGAAATTGTAATAATAATTCTATCTAATGGGTTATCATATTAATTAGTTTGTGGATAAGTATTTAAATTATGATGAAATGATGCATTTTCCTTCCCAATATCATGATTAAAAATTTTTTCACTAAAAAAATTGAATTTAGCATTTTCATTTTGTTGAGGTTTAGTTTCCTTTATAGTAGTTCTTAGCTCAATAACATTGTTATCAATAAGATCATGGATAATATGTTTGAGATTGAATAATATATTAATAGAATGACCATTTCATATATAGTAATCACAATATGCATTATTATAAAAATATTTTCCCTGTAGTTTACTCATGTCAAGTTCAAATGGAGGGAAAGTATTTAGACTGCATTCCAATAATTTTTGTAACAATTTGTAAGGTGATCATGGCAATATATAAAATTTATTTCTTTGTTGATATAATTATATCATCATGTTATAAGGTTGAGAAATATAATTTATTGTTATCTTTTCATCCAATTTAGTATCTATTGGCTTAGCTTTGTAATATGATTTACTTTGAACAATTATTTTGTAAGTTCAAGTAGATTAATGTGCATAATTAATCTTTTTCAAAGCAAGAAGATTGAATTCCTTTTCTCCTATTGTATAAAAAAATATATTTAAATGATATTAATTTGTTTAAATAATTGACTCTTGAAAATGTGAAAAAAATATTTGTGTGAAAATTTATCTTAATTCATTATCTACCAAGGTGTTATTCATTTTACAAGCATGGTATTTTAATGATGCACATATTCACTTAGCTCCTTGCTTAAGCTTGGAAATTTGTTCATAATAAAGATTTTCATCAATATTAATAGAAACATTATTAAAAAATAAATATACCAAGAGATTTAATTTCTTGAGTAATTGAGTAGTTATATCATAAAATCAATGTAAATTATATTATTTTACAATTCTTAGAAATAATTTGGTTCACAATTTGTCATTGAAATCATAATCTAAACATGTTATGTGAAAATATTTGAGATGTTGTTTTGGTTATCATTTAATATGATATAATGGAAGATTATGAGGTAAAAATAATATATTAACATGATATGATGCAATACAAAGTAATAAAAAATTATTAATTAAAGCTTTCAAATCCAATGAATGGCCAAATTTTGGTACACCTTGTTCTAATAGAAGCACTTTGGAATGCAAAAATGTAATAGCTTGCTTGAGGGATTATGTATTAGAAAAGGTATGTGATGTTTATTGAATAGCTATCAATGGTTCTAAATTAGTAATTTGGTTAGTCTAGGCATAAAATAATATTTTAATCGATGTGTTCAGCATAATTATAAGGTGAAAATTTAAGAACATGATCAATATTAATATTAGCAACACATGTTGTAGGATTTTCAAGAGGTTATTCAATAGAATAATTTGGATATTTAGATTTACTAGAATGATTAAGTTTATTTTTTTCCTATATACAAATAAAAAATAATCAATGTCATTAGATTAGGTGTCAAGATATTTTTAAAATTTCTTTTACATCCACAAGGTTAAAATTTTTATTAGCAAATGAATGATTTTTATCACTTTCTATGGTCATACAAATTCTATAAATAAGGTGTAAAGTAAGAAATATAACATTTTAAATATAAGAATATTATTATTGACATGTTTTACTTGAATTAAAAATAATTGCATTATTTAAGCTTAGTATAACATTGAACAATTAACTTATCATAGTCATCAAAAATATCTATATAACCTATGGAGAAAATATTTGTAAACAATAACTGAAAATAAAATGATATAAACTAGAGATATTTTCTATGATTGAATATTAGTAAATATTTATGAAATATAAGGTAAAAAATATATAGTTTTAGTGTTAGATATCATCCAAGGTCAAAATATAATGTTTTTAGTGTTACCTATTATATCTGAGATCAAAAGAAAGTTCTTTTAATGTCATATTTAGATACAAGGATGAAAGTATTTTTTTAATGTTAGATATTCTAAAATTTATCTAAACTCTAGGAAGACATTTTTATAACCCTATAAGGCTATAACCCTAAAGAAAAATTAAGGTTTTAAATGCTAAAATAATAAATAAAAAAATCATCGTTAAAGGTACATGAAAATCTTAGGTTCACCAATATGTGTTAGTGAATTTTTTTAGGTGAGTTATGATGATGATTAGTATTTACATTAGGTCAATAATTTTTACTATTATGTATATAGTTTTTAATTACCATATCATTAATACTATAAGGTTATTATTTATTAATTAGATATATTGTTATTATAACAATATATCATGTATTGTAAATATATTATAGTTAGTCAATGAGATATTTTATGGGATTGAGTAGTTAGTGGGATTCCTAGAATATAGGAAATACTTTCCTGTATATTTTAGTAATCACTCAAATGAAATATTATGAACTAGAATTTACTATGTGTTTGATATATCTCTATGCGTTTAGATTTTCCATTAACTTACATGAGTTAAATATTGGTGTAAGATCCACTAAGAACTAATAATGGTAAAAGAGTAGGTGGATCCAAAATGAGAGTATGAATAAATCAATATGTCCTTCTTAAGAAGAGTTTTAGAAAAAAATTAGAATTTCTTCATAATTAAGCTTATCATGCATTGATGCCTCATAGTTATTATTTGATTTCTTCTTCTTCTTAGAAAAGTATTTAAGCATTTTTATAATCCTTCAATCCATTGGCATATAAACTATGGAACATGATCAACTTGGTATAACTGGCTCACCCATGTCTTCATCAATGTTAACTTTGTATCTATGTTGTATTTGACCAGGTTTTTATCTCATTACCTTGAAGATATTTACAATCTATTATTCATAGGTTTTTATTTTGTCTTAATTAACCTTCTTTAATGAACCATTAGATCAGTATGTCATACATATGGTCTCATTCATGTCATTAAATACAACACCTATCTATAATTTGTATCTTTTTATTATCATGCAATGTTGATATTATTTTTCTAAAGAACTCTACTAGTATTTATTGTCTTCTACTCACTGATATATGAGTAAATCTATCTTGAAGAATTGAAAAAAAGTATTATATGAATAAAGGTTTCAATCACCAACTAAGTACTCATTTAAGATCAACATTCATTAATTTGAATGACCAACTATGCCAATATCTTAAGGGTTTTGGTCATTTTATCCTATAGTCATGTCTCAGATCTTCTGCCATTTGACTTGTCATCCATACATTTGACACCCAACACACATATTCTGACATCAAACCTAAATGTGCTGTGAACTTAAATTGTATGGTGTATTATAATGCCCAATGCATAATTGATATATCTATTTGAGATGCAATAACACTATGCCATACCTCCATTATTACATTATTGCATGTGTATGGATTATGATTTTCTCTATTTCCATATTATTTCCATTCTTCACTTTCAAATTTTTAACATTGATATATCATTTATATTATCTATCCTACCTATCTAGTTTTGACCACATCACTTTTGCATTGGAACATGCATTGCATTAGATAATTCACCATTTAAATTATCACAACACTAAACATTTCATTATTTATCCACTTGCATGCTCAGGATCACATCATGTTATTTTTATTTAATGTGTGAAGGTTTGATAAAATATTATGTCTATAAATGCTTAGTGTAAGATATTTATTTAATGTTTATTATGTCATTCATTCCATGTCAATAAAATCTATAAAACTATTAATGAAATATTTAATGGTATATCATTTAAATTTGCATTCATTTAATAGGGTAGAGCTATTTTTATGTGTCCTCAAAATCCAAAAATTCAAAAATGTCATTCAAGTTTTAATTTTAAGAGTCAGTTTTAAGGTAAAAGAGTCAAAATCAAAAATGAGTCAAGAGTCATTTTTTGTGTTGTGTTATTTTTTCAAAATCTCTGATTTTATGTCATATAGATTAAAAATTATAAAAATTAAAATATTTATCTTATGGATGCATTTTTAGGTGACCCTAATGTCCTATGTATTATTTCACATTAAGGGGGGAAGTACACCCATTGTGGAAACAATTTTACTTCACATATTCATCATTTGAGTAAGTAGCAACTTGAAGGAAGTAAAAGGAAACAAGGAAGGAGACAATTTAGTAACCTCTCATCAATCATCAATAATAGGGCCACACTTCTAGTATGGTGATTTATCTTTTAGTTGTGTGGTGTGTATTTCAATTTTTTAGCTTTTTAGTGTGGTGTGCAAAATCAAAACATATATATTTAATTCTTATTCACTTGTGAGTATTCCTCATATAACCCATTTTTTAGAAACATTGTAGAATTTTTATCAAAATGTATTATATAAATCATGATGTAAAGGTTCTTGGTAAACCTATGAAAAAACATTTGTGTAAGGTTATTGGTGAACCTCCAAAACTAATTACATAAAGTTTTTGGTGAACCTTCAAAACCAATTGTGTAATATTTTGGTTGAACCTAAAAAACCATTTTTGAAAGTTTATTTGTACACCTGAAAAACAAATTAGGTAAGGTTGTTGATGAAATCTAGATAAAACCATTAGCGAACAAGAGTGGAAGATGAATAAATGAATAGTTCTTTGGTCATCCATAGGTGGTGGATGTATCCATACATGAAATCCACTTGTAAGAATAAAATGTGTTTGAGTTTTATTCAATCCACATGTTGCACTATTGAAGAGAAGATTATGAGCACACAAAGGTGGCATGTTACAATCAAAGAATGGGAAATGTTTTACCATGTAAAAAATAAGGGGGTGAGAGTGTTTAATATTATTATTTATATTGGGTAAATAATATTTTCTATTGTGTAATTTTTTTTTTACCATATTGTTAATATGGTAAGGTTAT
Source organism: Torreya grandis (assembly GCA_037957365.1). NCBI lineage: Eukaryota > Viridiplantae > Streptophyta > Pinopsida > Cupressales > Taxaceae > Torreya > Torreya grandis. The sequence continues at coordinate 640,379 of JARHVA010000783.1, read as the reverse complement.
TTTTTGTTAGTTGGATATATTGTTTTTATAACAATATATCATGTATTGTTAATAGATTGTAATTAGTTAGTGAAATATTCTAATGGATTGGGTAGTTAGTGGGATTCATATAATAAAATAAATAATTTCTTATATATTTGTCTAATTTTTCAAATGAAATAATATGAACTAGAATTTACTTTGTATTTAATATATATCTATGTGTTTGACTTTGATATTAACTTTCCTGAGTTAAATCTTGGTATAAGATCCACTAATCACTGACAAATTACCATAATAAAAAATTTAAATAGATTTCAATTTTTTTATTGATAAAATAATATACAATATATGAGAGAGAGATGGAGTGTAGATACTATTCTAATTCTATGATAGAATTCACACATGGTGGATTGTCCAAGTTGAAATGAATAATAGAGGAGTTGGAGTGAGTACTCAAGGACACAATGGAGTGGATCATGGTGTAATAGAGTTTGACTTAAAAACATGTCATGCCATCCTCAGAATTTTTTAAAATCAAATGACATTAAAACTAATTATATGGAAACAAATGAATAGGGGCATAATATTAGTATTCATCATAACACACTCCTTATTTATATTGATAGTTCTTAAAATCCTTAACCACTAGTTGAATCTCTTATGAATGATGTGTATTTTAGGATTTTTTTTTCATTTTTAGGGAGTTTATATTCTAGATAAGTAAATTTTTGATTCAGAGGAAGAGATAGTTGAGGTGATGTTATCAAGGGTCTGCATGACTAATCTGAGGATAGGGTGCTCAAAACTAGTCAGAGTGGGATAATTTTTTTATCTCCTCCTAATATTCCCACAATCATTTATAAATTATTTATGTTAAACCCTAGTATTAGGACTCCCCCTTTAGTCAACAAATTTTGGTCCCTCTTCCAGCTAGAGCTTTACTTTCAACTTAAGAAGTTAAGGTCAGAGTGTTGGTGGTGGTGATAGAAATTAATATGAATTATAGATATATCTATATATTATAATTAAAATCACAAATGAATTTATAATTTCATTCCCATCTACTTAAACTTTTTTTAGCCTCACAACCAATGAATTTGCTATAATGAATATTTTATCCATAGAAGGATGCCTCAAGCTTAGGGGTACTTGATTTGACTTATTTTGGGTGCAATGTTGATAATTTATACTATAATTTATGTGAAAGATAAATAGTAGAAACATGTCAATTATTCATGGGTGCTCCTAAGTGGGGTTGATTCAAGCTCTAGGCATAGTGACTAGGTGTGTATTGATAAGGGGAAAAGATTACAAACAATCCTATATATGAAAAGATTTGGGAACTTCCTGAAAGAGAACATAATTATTTTTTAGGTTAATTGGAATATTTCATTTCGCCTCTTTTTGGATCTCTAATTATTTTTAGGGGTTGGGGGATAGAGTACCCCTTGGTCACATAAAAATTAAAATAGTGTTGACTTCCATGGAGATTTATTTGTATTTATGAATTGTTTATTCTAAGAATAGTTAACCATCTTATATTTTTTATATTTATAGTGGTTGATCATATCTGTAAGTTTTATTTTTATAGAAAAATGACCCGATAAAAAAGTAGGAGGTTATTTGAGTAGATTTGTTTCTAGATAGGTTTTGTCTAGTGAATTCATCTAGTAAATGAAAATTATTTTTGATTTTTGGTTTATATTCATTTTTGGTTACCTATGTTCTATTTTTGGTAACTCTTCACACACCACTTGTCTATTTCAACCTACACCCTATATTTGGGTATATGGACTTGGTCATTTAATATAGTAATGTATTGAGGTACTTTTATTCATGGAGTATGTCCTATGTTTTCTAATAATATTTGGTTGCTTATGGTAAAGAGTAACATTATTTTATTTTCATAAAGTATATCCTTCATATTTAACCCTCTTTGGCTACTATGGTAAAGAGCAGTCATCCCTTTTTTTCACAGAGTACGTCCTTAAGCTTCTTACCCTCTTTGGACATTTATGGTAAAATTTGTCATATTTTTTTCATAGATTATATCCTTTGTTATTTTACCCTATTGTGTTGTTTATGGAGAAGATTAATCTTCCTAGTAGAGTACTATGGATAATCCATAAATTCCATAGTTTTTCTAAATTCATTTTTAATGCATGGGCAAAGTTCCCCCAAACCTTTATTATCCAACCAAAAATACAAAATAAATATAATTTAACAAGGTGTTATAAATGATAAATACACAAGAAAAATGAAGGAGAATAATTGAATTTGATAATAAAAAACAATTTCAAACAAGGCTCTCTATGTAAATGAAAAAAAATTAATTTTTTCTATATGATGGTTGACTATGATGAATAATAGATATTAGAAACAATAAAATAATTACTATATTTACAATTTATTAGAATTAGAATTTGAGACTATGCAAGGTTAAGAATGGAAGATATGGAAAAGATTGACTCCCACTATTTTAATTATTTGTATAACTTTCATTTTTTATTAAAAGTAAATTTAGGTCATAGTCATGTGTGATAGATGGAGTTAGAACTGTATCAATGGATTTAAACTTAAGAAGTGTTTGGAAGACCTATGGATAGTTTTTCCAAAGATACAACCCAAGTAGGGCATGCAATGATTGAATGAACTAAAAAAAGGAAAAAGAGGAGTGTAGTTGGTTTAGCTGACCTCCATGACCCCCATAAGTACTGAATGTTTTGAACATATCTAATACTCCAGTGATGGAAAACAATCCCAATGTAGTTCTCCCACCTAGAAATATTTTTTTAATTATGATCCTTCAAATATATGAACACATATATAATCATATTGAATAATTTATCATGTTTTACTTAGGGTTAAATAAAATAGGCTTTAGACATAGTTGAGCA
>JARHVA010000783.1:507500-632500 GCA_037957365.1 Torreya grandis | reverse complement strand
TATGAGGGTTTCATAATCACATAGTTAAAATAAATTAATTCTTTTTTTATTTATATACTTCTCGAACACTCACATATTAATGTATATATCAAATGCATGGTAACCCTTGAATATGAATAGAGTATATACTTTTGAAATAAAACAAGTGACATGAAGTGGATTTAGTACCTACTATAGGAAATTTGCATTTTCCTAGAGGCTTTGAGAAAACTGTGCCAATTTAATGGACTATTTTTTATGTATTCAGTGAAAATTTTAGTCTTCATGGATTTTGTGAAAAGTAAAATGGTCTTAGGGTTTTTTTTAGGATATTTATCTTTGTGAATTTTTCAAGAGATGCATTGAAATTAATGCATCAATAAAATTTCTAAAATAAATGTCATAAATTTATGCATCAATGGTTTTTACATTTGGGGTGGATTTCAAATTTAAGATTTAAAAGTGATATGTGGCATGGTATTATTGTTATGTAAATCCTAAGATTTACAATTTTGTGATTGGTATATATCCATAAAATTTATCCTTGGGAGGCACCTAACATCAATGGGGTGACATGCAAAATCCCTTCATTAAATTGGTTTATTATACAGTCAGTGCCAAGATAGTGAGATAATGAGATGTTACCATATGGCATAATCTTGGTGAGTCATGATCCTAAAGAGGACCATATAGGGAGTGATGCCTCCATGATAGTGAGATAGATGGATGTTACCATGTGGCATCATCCTAGTGACCTATGATCCTAGATAAGACCATATAGGGAGAAATTCTTCTAAGTTAGTGAGATAGTAGAATTATACTACATAATATCATCCTGATGACCCATGATATTAGAGAAGGATGTACATGGAGTGATACCTCCAAGCTAGTGGGATGCTACCATGTGGCATACTCTTAATGACTTAATATCCTAGAGAGGTTTGTATATAAAGCGATGCCTCTAGGGTAGTATGATAGTGGGATGTTACCATGTGGCATCATCTTGATGACCCATAATCTCAAAGAAGGCCATACAAAGAATGATACTTCCAAGGTATTAGGATAGTGGGATGTTACCATGTGGCATAATCTTGATGACCCACAATCTCAAAGAAGGTTATACAAGGAATGATACAAAATATTAGGATAGTGGGATTTTTCCATGTGGCATCATCTAGATAACCCACATTCCTAGATAGGAATGTATAGGAACTGATGCCTCTGGCCTAACTTGCTAGTGAGATACTATCATGGGGCACCATGACAGTGAACCAAGAACCTAGAGATTTTCACTTGAGGTTGATAAAATTTTGAAATAGACACATATGAGAAGGCCCTAAGGCCTTGTGATCATGCCATATGGTGCAATCTAGGGCTCTCATGGAGGGGTCAGAGTGTAGAGATGGAGCATAGTAAAAAGGTAAAGGTGTGTTGAGATCATGTCACATGGCATGACTTAGGGAATTTTTTAAGTGTTGAAATACTATGAAAAAAATATTAATGCTAAATTTGATGGTAGTATCAAAGGCAATGAGGTAGTAAAAAGATGTGAAAGCATAGAAATGAATGTCATTACCTAGAAATAATTATATAAATCCAGTTCAAATACTACAAGATCCAAGATTACACCACATGGCATAATATTAGAAGCTCAAAACCATAAAAGGATGAAAGTGAAAGTTTGATGGTCTAATAGCCCTAATACCCTAAGATCTAAATAGGTTTCCATGTGGTAAATTATTATATGTCTAGAAAATTAGGAGCTTAGAGTGATTAAAACTAAATAAATTAGCTAATAATCTTGATTCTCTAAGGCATTGAGGTGATGATAAGTTTCTATGTGGTAAATTCCTAAAATCCGTAGACCTTAGGGATAAACCTAATTGTAGAGATAAGTATAAAAGCCAAAATTATGAAGAGATTGTTAGGTGATGCCATTTTGTGAGCCAAAACAAAAGATACATCTTAACGAGGGGATTTTAGGTGTCACCCCAATGATGTCAAGTGACCACCAAGCCTAAATTTGATGGGCATCTACCCCTCACAAAAATATAAATACCAATATCTATGTAATAATAATAGTGTGTCATGTAATACTTAATGAGCTTAAATTGATGTCCATCTTGAATGTCAAAATTGTCAAAGGGATTAGGGAAAGCTATGGTTTTTTAAATATTGATTTTCCATTGGTTTAGTTGATTTTTTAAGGATAAAGAGCAATACTTAATATATATAATCAAACTCACATGTTTAGATCGATCTAGTCTTAGATGATAATTTTAGATCAAGTGTAATAATTTTATATGGAGACCCTTTTTCTTAACATCATTGTCTCTTTGCTCTATTTGGATTTATTTGCATGTTCATTTTATGAGTGCTAATTGGTTTAATTATTTTATGAGTTCTACTTGAGTTCAAAGTTGAATGTTTGTCTTCATCTTAGTCCTTTCCTTAAATGATATGTCATTTTATTTCATGTTATATTTTGGACTCCATAACCTTTGTATTTTTAGTTTTAAAGTTTAGTATTCTATCTTGTATAACAAAAACAAATGCATTGGGATACATAATGTTGAAATATATGAATGGAAAATTGGAAGAAACACATAATGTTTTATTTTGGGAATATGAAGCCATTCTCATATGACTTCTATGTATAGATAAATCATATATAGATTTATGAATACAATATTTTGGAAAAAACATTATAATTTCGAAGAGAGGTGAATAAAATGGTCAAATTTGAGGATTTAAGTGATTCTTAAATATAATTTGTGGATTGCACCATAATAATGTCAAAGTAAGAGATGAATAAAATATTCAACTTTAATGGTTAAAATTATTTGTGAACATAATTTTTGGAATGCATATTGATAATTTCAAAGTGAAATATACATAAAATTTCCAAATTTAATGGTTAAAGTGATGAGGATATGGATAAAGATACTAAAACTCATCAATAATTTTGATGCATTGACATACATAATAGAGAAATGTAGTAGGTTTAGAATGGATAAATTGATTGAATGGGTTAATTTTGTGCATATACCTAAGGAAATAATGTAGCAACATATATTTATCTCTACTTTCACCTAAATTGAGGAGTTTTAGATTTAGCTAGGATAGGGCGTGTGCCAATGAGCTGATCACATCTTTAGTGTGGTTTACATTTGAAGTTTTTCCCAATTTAAACTATTTTTTTGACCATTTTTTTATTTTGATATTTGATATTTATATTTTTTGGGGATATTTTATTTTGTAGTCATACAGAGATTTGTGTTTCATGCAATCAAATTAACAAATACATAGTAATTGCATTGACATATCATACAAAAAAACTTATATATTCACATAAGGCATAGTGATAGAATACCATTTTGTGTTAGGCTAGTTGTTAAAGGTAGGAAATGGAAAATTCCATTAAATCATTCAATAAATATCAACATGCCAAAGATTTGCATTGAATAAGAATACATGTATTTATAATACCTGAAAAAACATAAAATATTTAATAATATATTGCATGAATTGAACTAATACTCCATTAATAAACATGTATGACATAAACAGTGATTATATTCATAAAAATATAATTTGTTGAACATATGCTAATGTAATAGACAATAATAAAAAATAAACTAGTAATATTAAAGTAAAATCATCAAGTGATTTAGTATCATTTATCTAAACATATCCTAATGCAAAGATCAAATAATTAATTTAAAATAAGATCAATTAACAAAAGAATCCACATTAACAATATGATAAAGTTAAATATTATTAAAGTCATTTAATTTCAAATAACATGTCAACATAATTTGATAGCTAATATGTTTAGATTTTGTTGAAGATTTATATTTGTAAAATAGTGTGATCAGAATGTATGATAGTGTTTTTTGTTAAAATAATATTAATTATCATATAAATACAAAAATAACTAAATTTAATACAAGTCCATTTGAGAAGATGATGTAAGGACCACTAGTAGATGAGATTTTCAGCTTGTTAAAGTGTTTCAAGCCATTTTAAAATACTAGATAAGAAACAAAGTCTCATGTAACAAATATATAAAATATTATTTTTCTATAGGTAAGCCAGGTTTTTTACCTTAAGCATGTAAAATATAATTTTACATGTTAGCTCGAGAAAATTGTTTATACTCAACTAGTTAGCAGCCTATAGAAAAGTGGATAATAGAGCAAGCCATTAGTTTCTATTTGCATCCATAGTTAACTCAAATAAAAATAAAACTTAATGCAAACATATGACTATGAGTTTATAAGTTAAAATAATTTAGTCAATTTATTCAATTAATTTATTATTGTAATTGATTTGAGTAATAAATATGTTTTATATTAGCTTATACATTAACTACTTGTAAAAAGGAAAAAATATTACATGAGGAACTAGACATCATATGTATTTGGAAGAAGCACATACTTCCTACTAATAGATACAATGATATTTTTCATGGGAAGGTGAAATTTTGATGTTGTTGTAAATGTTGTATTATAAAAGTGACAACTAAAATGTCTTAATTATATTTATCGACTGAGATTTTAGCTAATTCTAGTAGGTTTTCCTTCAACTATGTTTGATTCAAAATGCATTCAATTTTTCCATTTTCTATTTGAAGAATACATTTCAAAGAATGTTGGTATGTGCATATTTGAGCTTGTTGACAATTTTTGTAATGAACATATCTTATTGAAGACATCGTATTGATCACCAACTACCCAGAATCATTGCAGAATGGTTGGAAAGGTGATGCATGAGCATTTTTTTGTTTTAAAACACCTTTAACCTATAAAAGGATTTTTTTTTCATGTTGTGAATTATTGAAATTGGAAAAGTCATATAAACACAAATATGTTTTTCAAATAAAATAATGAATATAGGATAGATGCTTAGCTGAATATTTGCTTTTGACAAAAAATTAGATAACCTTTTGTATTTTTATCATTAAATAAATCTAGAAAAGTGGATTGACTTGCACAAAATAAAGGAGTGCCTTTAGTTCCATTCATAAAAATGTTTTTGAGAAACATTATTGGTGTGTTTAGTGAGAAACATTATTGGTGTGTTTAGTGATAAAAATATTTGTTGGAGGTTAGGATATAGGTGTTTGTAATTGTCATTGATTATGAACTACAAAAAAATTGTTAAATGCTAATGTTTTGAATAATAGTATGCATGTATATATGTTTAGATAACACAAATGATGTTGCAAAATATTAACCAAAAAGGAAAGATATTTTGAGTATGAGTACTGATTTTTTTGTGTCTTGGTCAATTTCACCATCTTTAAGCTGCAATTCATATTGGTTTTATAGTTTTTGATAACCAATCATGATGTCAGCCAATGATCCCACTGCATATGTGTCTATTGATTGTAAAATATCATGCATAGTCACATTTGGGATAATCCTATGTTCCTTGAACACTATTTGAATGATTTATATAGTGTTCTTCATATTTAATACAAGAAAACAATTATCATCACCTCTTTCATATTGGTTTTTATTTTTCATATTGAATTTTGTCATCTAAACACTATCATTGGGTGATAAATATGATAAGAATTTTTCAATATATTTTTTGTTGATGTTCATAGTTATTTTCAATTGACCAAATATGTCAATGAGATCAACATGCACTATTTCTATATTTGATGGCTAATTTGGATTCTTTATAAAGCCATGACCATATATGACTAACACATCATGTTCAAAAACATTGTCATTTTTTTGTAGAAAGGTCAATGATTGAAACTGGAGCATGTTGTCTTAGATTTATACTTCAATGATAGTTATGAAATACAAGATTTGAGTACAAATATTTTATGATCAAATATAATCAATATTTTTTAGATTCGTAAAAGTCAAAGAAAATGGAAAACCATACAATGAAAAAATATAATGTTATTTTTGGGCACTGTAATTTTCTATAGTGAATAAAAAAAATAACATTTCCAATTTTGTTTATTGTTATTTCTCTAATTGTGTTTGCATGTTGTCATGTTTTCATAGTTATATATTAGGTTTTCTATCTGTAAGGCTACAACAATGGTTTTCAAAGCCAAGGTTTGAATACAAATATTTTATAGTGAAAGATAATGACCATTTTTCCAATTGTAAAAGCTAAATAAAATGATAGGTTGCATAATTAAAAAAATGGTATTTTTTTGCATTGTAATTTTCTAGAGGAAACATGAAAATAAAACATTTTTATTTTAGTGTCACCTCTTATTCTTTTTATATTGCTTGACTATCATGTTTTTCTAGTTCCATTTTAAATTTTTTATTTACATTATGACAATGGCATGGACATTTCATATTTTAACATTATTAAGAAGAGAAAACCAAAGACAAGAATTTTGACTTTCAAAAATATTAGTAACTTGGAATAATTAGAAATAAAACATTATTGTTTTAGATTACCATATTTTAGATGAAATATAAGAAAACCAAAAAATTACCATTTTGGTGTTGCTTCTTATTCTCTTTTTATTTCCTAATTGTTATGATTTTATATATCCATATTCAATGTTATTTTTGGATTGGAAAAGTGGCATGAACATGTCATAGTTTGGCATTATCAAGAAGAACAATGTGAAAAAGAAGAATTGCAAGTTTCAGGAAAGTAATAGTTTATAACTAGAAATAAAACATTGCCATTTTGGTGACAGTTATTGTGGTGTTTTTTATTGATTATTGGTTTTGGATTGATCTATATTCAAATATATAAAAGTTTATTTTGCAATAAATAAACATTAGTTGATTGTAAAATATAAGACAATAAAATAATGCATAAGATAAATGCTAAAAATTACTATTTTGTCTAAATTCTTTTTTTCTTTTCTTTTATCTTTGGTACCAATTATTTGTGTGCCCAAATTGCATTATGTAAATGCATTTGTTTTATGGAAATGCCATGGTATAAGGCATAAAAATGCTTCTGTATTTATTTAAAAAAAAATTATTATAACTATTATTTTATTTATAAGTAGTTAATTGAAGACAAGTTACCTTATAGTAACTCCAATATGCATTGATAATGTTATTGATATCTAGGTTTATCCAAAAGTGGTTTATTAGAGTCCCTGCATGTGTTGTTTTCAAACTTTATATTAAAGATAAATTATGTCTATGCATCATGTCTAGAAGTTATTTTTGCACTGTTATCTACCTAAGCATATCAATATTGAAATCACCAAAAAATATGACTTTGGTGTTCAGTGCAAAAGCAGATGTCATTATTTTTATGAAACTCAAAATATTTATAATTAGAACATGTAGGGCTAAGTATATGTTAACTACTTGTATCAATGTGTCTAGATAAAGTATATCATGTGTCATAGTCTCCATGATTGATGTGGAAAATTATTTGTTTTTACTCAATCACAATATTTTTTAAAACAACTCACATTATTCCATGGAGTCTCATTGAACAATAACAATGAAAATTTTGTGTAAGAATCAAGTTATCCAGTGTTTGCATAATTCTAATTACTTGGAAGCATAAAAATATTTCATACATAATATCATAGTCATGGATTATGTTTTCTAAATGTAATTGAAATTTTCATGTATTCAATGACAAAATTGCAAAAGAATTATGTAGTTCAAGAGTAGTTTTGAAAAAGGTAGCCATTGTGCATAGGTCTGTAATCTTTACATTTCAAAATTGAATTTACCATCTAATTTTTTGGTTTCTAGTTTATAGAAAACATAAAATGAATTAATATTTTTTACTCATGAAGGTTAATTATATATAATTCCATGATGCTTGAAACTAGTAGGATCAAAATCTAGCACATCAATTGTAAGTCCCTATGATATGTGTATTGTTTGTACACATGCTATTTCAATTGGAAACAATCTCATATGGTCATGATTGGTTTTTTAATGTAAAATTTCCTCAAAATTCTTGTAATAGGAGTCTAAATTTTGAATATATGGTGAATTTAGGAGCTTTGAATTTTTTACACTAAACTCCTCTAATTTTAGAGTCATTAAATTGTATTGAAATTATGTCTAGTTCTTTGTGCATATAGTGTTTGACAATTCCATCAACACCATTTAATAATCCATCTTGTATGTCATAGTTACACCAATAAATTAAACCAATATGTTTCATTTAAATATTATTATCTCATGAAAGTAATGATTTTCATTATCGAGAATAATTTCATTAGTAAAATTCATTTTTTTGTCAATATCATTGAATTTATATGTTTCTTATATAAAGATAATAAACATCTTGGCATTTTGTTTTTTAACAACATCATTTTTATGAAATAATTATGTAAATGTTCAGTCATGAATAAAAGGTCTATAGAAAGCACTATTCAAGTATTCAATGTTTAATGTAGTTTGTTTGCATGTTCTGATCCAATTAATAATGAAGATGAATTTCATGTCACTTTGTTGAATGACTTAGTATAGTTGAAAGCATTTTACATTGTCAAGCCAGAAATTATATGTAATTATTTATCCATGCAAGAGAGGTTGTTCAAAAACCCATTTATTTATAATGGGTTATATTTGATAAAATTCACTAACTAAGGTAATATTAATATTTTCAAATGGTTTGGTGGTTGTATGCATGATTTGTTGAAGTATTTTGTCTATATTACAAAGCATACAGCTTCTTAGAAAAGATATTTCATCAATGAGTAGTAACTATATTTTTTGATAAAATTGGCTTAGGATATCCAAAGTATTTGAATCCAATGGAAAAATTTGTGTATATGTATATGACAATTAAAAAATAGAATGTGCAGTTAGACCATCTACATTGTAAGTAACTTTTATAGTGTATGCAATAATTAGTCCTTTTATTTTCAAAGGATCACTTTCGAGTTACTTGTTTTAGAAGTGAGCTAAAGTTTGATATATTAGTTTTGTATTGAATGTTTTACTTGTACTATCTTCTCCCATGAAAAATAAATAGATCAGGGTGTCTGGTTCCAAGGCTTTTATTATCATAATGTCTTTGACAATGAGTTATTTATCTTTATTCAATTTTCTTTCCACCTTTAAGTATTATTCTTTTCTCACTAGAAAAGACTGGTTAGTTGTTTTAAATGTCTTAGATTGTTGATTCTTTAATAACTTGATGCTTCAATTCAAATGCTAATCAAATCCTGTGTCATATTATTTTTAATTACTATAGCTTTAATTTTTGTCATTATCATTGGTAATGGAAAATAGTGTGGTATAATCAATGTCAAGATTTTCTATAATAGTGTCAATACTACCCCATTTTTTTTTATGTATTGTGTTATAAACATGGTTTCAATTTTGTCTATTTGTGTCTTATAAATTTAAGGTATGTCTCAGCCCATGTATTGAAACATTTTTCCAATGTCTCTTCATTGTTAGGGTATGGTAAAAATAACATTATTTTTTCTCTATAGTAGTCTTCAAAATCTATGTGCATGTTGTATCTAACATGTCAAATGATATGTGATTTTTTTCACTTCTCTCTATTTGTAAATTTTCCTAGGTAAAATGACACATATTAAGCCAAAGATGTATTCCAAATGCATTAGTCTTGCAATATATTTTTATATAACAAAAGCACATATTATGTCTTCTAAAATATTTGGTTCTTGTGCTAATATTTTATGACTCTTAAAAATTTATGTTCTTTTTTACTATGGTGACATGTTTATGAAAATTATTTTTCTTGAAATATAATGTAATCATAGTGAAATTAAAATGTGCACATCTTTCCAACTAGACATTTTTTCATGTTTTAATGGAGCATTTCCCAATTTTATTATGGCATGGAATTTATTTTCATTGTTATGAATTCTTTCATCATGCACTTTTTGAAATGCATTTGTCAATGTAAAATCAATTTTTGTCATATTAGAGCAATAATATATTGCAGTAGCACATGCATTCATAATGAACTATGTATCTATATTAACATACCATAATCCATCTACTTCTTTTACAAATATATTTACCTAGGTATTTGATGGATGTATATTTAGTAATATGACTAGACATGAAATAAAATATCATAATGAAAGTATGTATTATATTTTAAACAAATTTGAATCTAGAAAAAAATTAGAATATTGTTACTTTGGTATATTTTTATGCTCAAGCTAATAAAATATTCTTGAAACATTTTCTTTGTATATGTCTTTGCTTTGGTCTAATGGATCTAATATTATGGTTATATAAATTGGAGATAATAAAAAATTTAATCTAAAATAATACTATATACTTTCTACATGTGCTTGTGTTATGATGTGTTAACATTCTAGCCAAATTATCAAGTTATGATGAATCGCATGATATGTACTTGTCCACAAAATTTTCAATTTTAATATTCATGAAATAGCCATATATGGTTGTATCACGTATCAAGAGCATAAATGCAAATTTTCATTTCCTCTATTTTGAAATTTTGTTACAAAAAAATAATCCAAAACTTTTCCAAATAGTTGTTCATTTTGTAACATCAATTTCTTGAATGCATTGCACCTATGGTTAAATAATGACTAAAAATAACATGGGTTTTCTAATAATTATATCAATAATATTTTATTCAATTGTATCCTTATTTTTATTATTTATTTTGGAAGACAAATTTTTTAATGCATCAAATAATGGCTCCTAGTAATGTCTATTAATTATTAATGTACAAAAAGAAGTTGGCAATTCCAATTGTCTGATCATTGTAAAAATATTTTTTATTGAATTTTCAAAGTTCTTAGGTAATGTTCAAATGGAATTGAAATATATATTTATAGTCTATATCTTATTTTATAATTTTTTTTATTCCATTTTACTTCAAACATCTTTGGCATACAATTTTTTCCATTCAATTCACCTTTTCATATGCATACCTCGACACAAGATGCAACTTGGTGTATAATTATTGTAATATATTTGAAGAAGATATTAGTGACATGAGTTGTAATATAATTTTATTTGTGAATAATCTATTTTTTATTTTGGTATGATATTTTTTTTTGACATCATCAAGATGACCAAAATCATACTATGGAGTTGAAAAAATCATTTTAATGTAAAAAATGTCCTAAAAGATACCTAATGGTTTTAATCATTTAGTTAGAGAAATTTCAAAGATCTCATATTATAAATCTTACATGAATTATGATTCACCATACACATGTACCAAATATTCATTGATTTATTCCAACTCATCTTCTTGTGTGTTAGATTCATCATATTTGGTATAAACAAATTTAGTTGGCATGTCTTCAATTTTTCATTCAAATTAAATTTTTTATTCCTTATTAATTGTAAATTTTTCTTACCTATATAGCAGGGCTTGAATGTTTTTTGACAATGTATTCATGATATATGTAGGTCTTACATTTTATATTAAATATGCATCTTTTTTACTCCAAATTTCCTTTTATTTTGATTGCAACTATTTCAATCTCATTCAATTAACTAGGCAACACCTTTCGGATTTGATCAAAATCTATAGGAACATTTTTAAATTTTCCAGTAAGCCCATATTATTAGTGTTTATATACAATATCATATATTTTTGAAAAATGCATTCTCAAAGAAACCAATCTCTCTTACAAAAACATCAATTTTTTCATACCACATAGTTTTTGGTATCTTACATCTACATAAAGGTAACACCACTACATACTACCTAGAAAAATACGGGGTTAGAACTGATAGGATGGCCATGTGGGATAGTGACATCTCAATCCTAGCCCAAATTTTAAATATTATTAACAATTATTAAGTGAATAAGTCAAAAATATCCTATGATAAAATCACATGTAGGAACTTTAACTCCATGTGTGTGAAGATTCCTCCCTTCGCATTTTTATAATTGGCATATCAAAGACTAAAAATATTTCATCCAAGATATTAATAACATACTTTGAGTTTTATAATTTTAGGTTTAGTACATAATTATCCATTATCCTATTCAGAATAGGATAGACAATATTCAAACTCAAATGGGGGTGATCGGGACCACCTAGAACCTATTTCATGTGTTGAGGTTTAGGAGAATAAGAAGGTATAGAAGAAACTATGTAAAAGGGGCCTAGTTAAATCTATGTTGAGGACTAAAGGACACAACAAGGATCTCTATAAAGAGTTTATTTTTATATGGAATAAATATATAATTAGTATGAGGTGAGTAAAAATTGTAGTTATTCAAGAAAGTGTTAATAAAGTTACTGGGATGCCTTGTGAGGGTACAAAATATTACAAATATAAGATTAACATGTTGGAGATGATGTAAAAGATTTTTCAAATAAATGTCTTGATGAAGACAGACAAGAAGGGTTTTTCACATTAGGATCTTCAATGATGGTGGCTGGAGATATGTTTAAAAATAATGAAATACTTAACCCTTGAAGGTAAGTTTACACTAATTTTCTCCCAACATTTTTTACTTCTTAATCACTTTTGTGGGTATCAAATAAATCCATTTTTTAACCTTATAAATTACTTAGAAACCATGACCATAGCATATTAAGTTAGTGATAATGATGAAATAATCCACCATGGACTCATCCTTTTGGTTTTCCAACATGGTGAAACCATGTGTGGGAAAACCATCCCATTGACTAAAGACTCCTTGGTTGAAGGCATCCCTCTTGAATACACCTTGGTTGATGACCCTTCTACAGAAGAATCTAGCTTACTAGATAAAGAGGAAGGGTCCTTTTCCCATGTCTTTCTTAAACCCTTTTTCCCATTTCCTAAGCCATCTCCTCTCAATTTCCCTATTTAGTTCTCTAATTCCTCCACAAAAAAGAAATCTAGATCTATGGCCAATCCTTGGATAAGGGAGGATAACCCTAGAAGTATGGAATTTAATAAACTAGTGTAAAACAGCACTAAATGTATAAGGGGACTATGTGTATTATTGGAGAAATTGTAAGGTATTGGGAGGTCCATGGCCTCTCTCATAAAATATTGGAATGACCTTAAATCAAAAAATATCAAGCTTAAGCATGATTGGATAAGGAAAAAGATAAGAAATTCCTTTTATCAAATAAAGAAGGTAATGTTGGGATGGGGTATAAACTCAATAAAGACACTCATCCTTCCCTGAAGGCCAAAATGAAAATCATAATCCCCCAGATGAAGTCAAAACAAGATCTTCTAGAAAGACCTTCCAAACATACCCAAGTGAAAACTAACCAAAAATTGTTGTTGGTGAAGACAAATGAAATAAATCAAGTTGTTTCAAAGGAGAAATATAATTTGGAGGAGGTCTAAAGTAATTTTTTATTTCTTTCATATTTTGATACTTTATCTTAGTCTATTTTTATTATTGATAGGCATAAGTTTTTTTGATGGTTTTCTATTTGACATCTCGTTTGGCTTTGTTCTTTGACTTTGAGTCTTATTTTTTTTAAACTTATGGTTTTTTTATATATTTTCAAAACTAGATTAATTTTACCTATCAAATAAAAAAAATTATCCTTTATATTGCTTTGATATTATTTGGCCCAAATCAATTGTTTTTGACATTGTATCAATAAAAGTAGAATGAAATGTTTTCACAGTGACATTTTTAATCAAAACAATATATTTGTTTAAATGCAAGAATTAAAAAAGCCCACAAGCATGAATATGTGTGTCTTTGATTAATATTAGATAGGTTTTTATATTTATATAAATTTTCTTGCCATGTTTCTCATAGTTAAAGTGTAAAATTGTTTGGATACAAATCATTGCCTTCATAAATCTAAACAAATTTTGATGTTTATTTGTGTCATTTTTTCATCTTTTTATTACATTTTTTATGAATGTTTTTTCCATATCTAGATATGAATTTTATAAATTAAAATTTTCAATGATATTCATTTACTCTTCTTAGTTTGAGTTGTATTTGACATATGAGTATCGGTATTTGGTAAATTTTTGTCAACCACATGATGAATTCTAGTTGTCACATAAGCTCTATAAATTATTTTCAATGAATCATAGTGAATATGACTTGTGTCTATCTCAAAAAAATAATGTTATATTTTTTCCATAGTTGAGCATAATTATAATATATTTTTAAAATATTTTGGGTTTTTTCCAACCATATTTGAATTTTTCTTTCTAAAATTTTTCAAATCCATGAGCAAAAAAATAATTAATTTTAATACCACTTTGTTCATATATAAATCTAGTTGTTGTAATGTACGTTATCCAATAAAAAGTGTTTTCATAACCTTTTTTATATATCCTGATAACAAACCTCTAAATAAGTTAATGCATTACCTTTTACTCCCACAATTGCTTGTAAAAGGACTAAACCATATATTAGTGAAGAATATGACTATTGAATTCATGTTTAGTTAATAAACTAATGGAATTGAAAAATATTTATCCATATTCCAAGTCAAATTCACTAATTTTATTTGTCATGTTCTTCCATTCCATTTACAATGGCATTCCAACATAGAATATGATTATTACAATTAGTTGACAGGTTTGTATTGAATGTTAAACTCTCAATCCATATTTTTTTCAAAAATAATGGTTCAAAATGGCCTTAATAAAATTTCATATCATGAAACAAGATTTATTATGGTAGAATACAATTTTATATGTTAAAAAACAATTTTTTTGTCTGTTAGATCTCAGATACAAACTGGTATGTCTACTAACTTGTTATTTTCTCCTTGATCTGTACATTTTTTTCTTAAACTCTCATTCTAACAAAGTATGTGATTATGTCATGTATTGGATGCAACTCATATAACATAATTTGATGTAGTTTATGGACATATGAATTTATTGATTTTATATCATATTATTCAAATGGTCTATAAAATAAGCAATTATTTTAATTCCTATCATACTTGATGGGTAACAAAAATGAAACCAGATTTGAAATGCATCAAAAATGCAATCGATAAAAATGTAATTAAAGTATGAAAATATAAAAAAAAATTAATTATTCAAATCATCATCAAGCATACTAAATGATTCCATTTTTTTCCATTTATATGAATCTATGCCAATCAAAGCTTTTAAAGGATCTGATGTCATGTCTTTTGTTTGCCTTTTCATTTTCATATTTTTTTCATTTTTATATGTTTTTTAATATTTGCACTCTTTTTTCTGAAATGATATATTTATTAATCTACATTAAATATTAATTATGTAATATATATCAACATTATATGTATGATATCATAAGCAGAAAGTAGTTAGACACTATTGCAGGAGATGAATATAAATGAAGAAGATTTTATGTTTTTTTAATTCATAACCAGACAAAAAATTATCTCTGTTACATTTTTATTATGTGCATACACATAAAATATTTTTTATAGCATGAAACACTAGCTATTTTTAAATAACATGTTTAGACTAAGACTTTGAACAGGACCCAGATAATGTTAGAGACATTTTTTACATAGAAAGTCACCAAATGACTAGATAACAAGGTATTAATAAAAAATAATCAAATAACATCCCTAAATTTACTCATGTAATAAACTAATGTTTATTGTAGAGCACATACCTATTTACCCAACACATATCCAATGCATCTTGACATGATTTCATAAAATGGAATAGAGTTATAGACAACTACCAAGCTTCAATCCATGATAATGACTAAAAAGGAGAAAAAGATCAAAATGAAATAACAAATAACAAGACAAATATTTATCCATCTATTTAATTTCATTGACCAAATTCATAATCAAATCACACTTATTTTGGACAATGTTCTTGTAAAGTTAATTCCACTGTATAGGAATATAAATGTTTATATCTGATGAGATATGCATTCACCTAACAAAAATGTCATATCATAGAATCATATTAAATGAAAATTCAATAAGTAATTTTATTTTATATTTTTATTTATCACTACACAATGAAATTAGCTCTAAAAGTTTGTCCAATTTTTAATTCTAGTGAATGATTGGATAGTCTTAATTTTTAATTTTTTTTTGAAATTTTGTTATGACCTTGTTTGACCTACATTCATTTCATATTACTGATATAGTTAGTTATGAACTATTTGGGACACATTTTGTTTGTAACACTATGGTGTTACAATTATGTAATATACATTTATACATTTTATTATTGTTATTGAGATAGTTATAGATATACTTTTCCTTCAAACATCGGATATTTATGCTTAACGAGTAATAATTTACTATTTAGTTCAGATGTGTTATTTAAATAATGTTCTTGAATTTATTAAATTTATATGTCTAGATAATATTGATGGCCTATTTTTTTTCAAGGACATGTAATTGAGTTAGGCTATGTCTGGACTTGAAAAATAGATAAATATGGAGAAATAACATGGATGAACTGAAACATTAAATTCTATTATAAAAAATGAGATTGATAGTACTCTTGATTAAGTCATTTTATTTACATGATTTAAGTGTTAAATGCTATCATTTTAATTTCATATTCACTATTGATTATTTTTATTTAGTTTTAACATTTGTATAATCATTACATTAATTGATGTTGTTGATTATAAGACTTATCAACTTTGTTGAGTCATGATTAGTCTTGTGACTATTGATTTCTTGTTGATGTCATCATTATTAGTCATTCTAGTTCATTATGTTTTCATTGGATTAATGACTATTGAATTCAATATGGCATTCAGTCACTAGTTGTTCTTGTGTTTGTATTTGTTTTGATAAGTGTTGTCTACTTATTACCTTGATGGGATTATCTTGATGCTATTTGGATTAATGCTTAGTATCAACATGTGTTACTTTTAAAGGCAATTTAAAAACTAACCTATCCACTCTATAGTTTAATGTTTATGAATTAAGGACTTTATTTTAATATTTTTTCATTTAGAATTCATTGTTAGTTATAGTTAGGTTTTGCTTGGGCATGTCCTAAGGTTGTTAGGTCATGACCTACCTTGGGGCATTGGTAACTACTTTGATGTTTTCATTTAGCCATTCAACTTTATAGTCATGTCATTGGATTGAATTACCATGCACATGGGTTCAGTCTATTAGAAATGGTTTTTAAGTTTTATTTTAGTCATTTTTGCTTGTTGTTTGAAGATCTATACTCCTTGGAAAGACTCTAAAATAAATTTGGCATGGCAGCCAAGGGGAATGAAATGCATTTTTTCATGAGGTTTTTTGGGGAGATTGAACTGCATTTAATCATTGATATTGTTAGCTATATGGGATTTTAGTATATTTAACTACAGTTTGATTTCATTTATATGATCAAGTAATTTATTTTCAAATCATGTGTATTTTTAGATGCATGTTTGGCTTAGCAATTTGGGAGATTGGAAACAAAGAATGTCTTCTTTTGTGGTCAACTTCTAGATTCCAAGTAAGTGATATTTTTTTAAAATTCTAAGTTGCATTATTTGATATTTTTGTAATGGTGAACTAATTATTATTTTAGATATAAACATTGGCATTTTTATTTTACCTATATTATGGTGTTTATATTTAAAACCGTAACTGGGTCAATGGATTTTATATTTTTATGTTAGTGCATGTTGGGTGTTGTATAGCTCGACCATGGTTTTATGGATATAAATATGAATATATATTTTTATGTCTATAATAGATGTATATACTATGTGTATATGTTAATATACACACATACACACATATATGCACACATATAGTTTTGTTTGTATTGTTGGGGTTTTGTTTTGATACACCATTTTTATTTGATGGCTATGATTATGTATTATTGTGACTATGTCATTTTTTAAGTACATTATGGTTTTAAAAGCTTAACTATGTTTACTCATGTTTTTTAAATGATGTTTTATTTTATTTAAGACTGATGTTGTTTTGAACCCATGACTATAAACTTGGGGGAAATGACATTTTTTAGCTTCTATAGGGTTATAAATGAAAACTAGGGTTTTGGGGGAAAATAATATTTTACTATTGATTATACTAAATTTTATTATATAATTTGGTCATTATTAATTTGACTCAAGTTTGTAAAATATTGTTTGAATTATTGGTATGATTCTGGTAATGATGGTTGAATCAACTCATATTATTGTTAGTTGAATTATGCTTAAAAATAATGATCAGTGGATTAGTTTATTTTTATGATTGTGTTATATCATTATAGTTGATATGTAATATTTTTATATTTTTTAGTAAATCATATTTCAATCAAAATCTGACCCATAAATTTACATAGGGTTTTAAATTTTCATATTTGGTTGGTTGTAGTTATTTTCTTCTTTTTTATGAGTTTTTATTCTAACTCATTAATATCTATTAAATTAGTATCTGAGGATTACTTCCTAATAAATGTATGGCATAAGATTTACAATTCATATTATATTATTTAAATAAAATATGGATCATAAATTGAGAAGCTCAAGAAGATGAGATGTAGTTGTAATCAAATAGTAATTTAATAGATCTTGGTGAGATGAACATGTACAGTTCATTTCCTATCTATTGTTTGATTATTTATTTATGGTCAATATCAATATGTTTCATTCTTCCTATTCCAACCATTTATCTATTTCATTGATCCATATCCAACTGATGGTTAGGGTGGTCTAGGTCCATTTATGGTTGGGCTCTTTGGGATTAGTGAGGTGGGATTTAACTTCATTGGTTCATGTGCAAAATGTTTTGATACACTTCTTATTTATCTTGAGTTTTGATGGTTGTAGATGAACTAAAAATTTTATGTAATACATTTTATTCATTATAGTTATATTTGATATAAGTAATGTTATGTTTATCATGTAAGATTGGTTTATGCTTATGATTGTAGTTTTTCATTTGATTATCCATGTATTCTTTGTATTGTTATTTATATACAAAATTACATCAATTCACTAAGACATTTTTTTGATGAACATAGTCATGAGATTTTAATTTGTACTTTTAGTTAGTCTCTTATTTTAGATTAAGTAGAATTACAATAAAGATTAGAAAGTTATGGCATTATAATTGATATATTTTATTGGTTATTAGTTGACTTATAACCTAAAACTATATTCATATCTTTTTTTATACTTAATGAATTATTGGGTTCATGCTATTGAACTAATTGGTAATTTAAGGTTACAAAAGTGGTCTTGGAACCTAGTTTTAAAAATTTATTTGTGAATTTTACATGATTCTTTTATTGTGATTGGGTGAATGAGAATTGGAAAGTAATTTTGATATGTTATGACTACATCTCAAAAAAAAACATGAAAGTTAATTTATCTTGAATACTTATTATGTAATTAACATTATTCTTATAAAATATAAGTGATATTAAATATTTTGTGCTTTCATAGTCCATACATAATGAATAAATAGATTTTGGAAAAAACTATCTTTTTTTATTTATCTAAATGTTTCAGATCACCCCTCATGGTCCTTAATTAGGAGAAAAAAGGATTAATGATTGAACAACTATCTTGTGATTACTTAAATAGTGTAAAGGACAATGGTTACCTAGGGTATTAAATATGAATCTAGCCATTGCACCTCCCTTATTTCCAATTATAGGCATGTACCCTAAAGTGGTAGAGGATTGAAAACCTAAAAAGTTTGATAAAATAATAATTAGTGAGCCCTATATTAAAAATTAAAAAATTAAAAATGGTTGGGTACTCAGGAATTATATTAATTTAATCTGGTTCAAAACATGGATAAATATTTATTAAGGAAATATTAAAATTAAATCACTTATTACAATTACTATCAAGGTTTAAAATGTTGGAAAATTATTAAAAGACTTACTAATTTTTTAACATGGTTAGAATTTTTGTTAGGATGAGATTAAAAAATTAAAACACCTAATATAAATTAATAACAATGGAAATGGTTGTTTAAAAATAAATATTTTAATAATTTTAACCAAAGTTAGAAAAAAATTAAGATCGAAGAAAATAAATTTACCCAATGAAAAAACTATTAATGTTTAAATTAAGGGAGCCTAGATAAAAGGTTGTTAACAAAGGGTCTCTAGGCATGACCTATCCCTAGGCCTTCATCTCTATTAATATTAGAGGAGTGTTTACTAATCTTTATAGCTTCCCTTATTTTCCATTTATGAAAATGCTTATCTACAGAGATAACTCTAGCTTCTTCAATGCATATAACATGTTTAGTTTTGTACAAGTGTTTTGCTAGGGCCAACTTCTCCTTCCTTTAAAGTTTGATATCTAATACATGTTCCTTGATTATGGTATGGATGGACCTTCCTGTTTCCCATATATAAAGAATACTACAAGAGTAATCAAATCTATAAACCCTACTTCATAAGCTAGGATCCATAAGGTCTTTTGTTGATCCTATAACCATATGTAACTTGTTGGCATGGATTAAGGTAGAATGAATATTTTGACATTTGAGGATTTTAGATATCATGTTGGAAATACCTTCAACATATGACAAGAAAGCTACCATGCCACCATCCCTAGACACCTTTTCACTATGACTTTATTGTTAATCCTGGCTTGTTTTATAGACCTAAAAAATTGTTTACTTGTGTATCCATTCATTATAAACACCTTTTTTAAGTGTTAAATCTATTGATCTAGGTTACATTTATCACAAATTTTGAAATAACTAGTGGCCATGGTTTTTAACATTCCTACCTTTTGAGCTGGGTGATGATGTGAAGAAGCATGTAAATAAAGGTTAGTGTGGGTCCCTTTTTTTTACACCTTCCTATCAAGGTAGCCATATTATTTTTTGTAAATTAAAACATATAATAAGGGTAGGTTCCCCCTTCCTTAGTTTCAATACTAAATTTTATGCTAGGTATGATACTTATTAGGTTGGAGTGAAATTATTCTAAACTATCCTTTCCATGTTTATAGCATAATTTAGTGTCTTTGAAATACCTATTCTACCATTAGGATTTAAGACGTCAGGTATTTAGAGATATATATTAAAAAAATTCCATGAAGAGGTTGAATACCACCATAAAAAGATGATAACCCACTGACACACCTTCACAGTGTTTAAAATCACACGCTTAAAGGAGAAAAACATTGATTTTATACAAAAAGATACTAAAGAGGCTATTTACTCATCTGTGATATGTAAGACTACTTATACCACTTCATCAATAAAAAATTTCATGAAGAGGAGCACCACATCAAAGCTCACCAATAGTTCCTCACTGTTGACCCTCTTTTCTTTGATGAAATTCATAGAATCCCCTAAGTCATAGATAAAAGATGAAGTTTTTCCCACTAGTGGATTCAACCTATTAGCTTGGAATGCTACAAGAATATAATTAGGTGAGTTAATATTATTAATAATGGGACTAATTGGATTGCATTTCTTATGCATTTTAGGGGCATTGTAAACTCTAGGGGTGAGCTTTTTGCTAGGAATCAACGTTTTATTGGTCAAGGTGTCAAGAGAGGAGGATTTGATAACCTTAGTTACATTCTTTAAAATGTGAGAAACTAGGTTATGGGTAATCCTCCTATAGCTACCACTATTAATAAGGTGGTATTCCATCTTCTCATCATAATCCACATGGTTCATAAGAACAATGGCATTACCTTTGTCATCCTTGAAGATCACAATGTCTTTGGTATTGTTTAAATTTTTAAGATCTCTCAATTATTCTTTAGGAATGTTTATTGGAGGGGATTTTCATGGAAAATATTAATGACAAAGTCTTTTCTAAACTCTTTTACAATATTTTAAGTAAGGTTCTTGAAGACACTATCGATAGTAATAATGAGGTATTCCTTAAGGAATTGAAGAGGAGAAATGGAAAAACCTAAACCTCTTTCTAAATTTTTTAAATTGGGTTTGTCAATGTGAAAACAGGATAAGTTTAAAAATGAATTATCCTCCCAATCAGATAACACCATTTCATTATTACTATTATTATTATTTATTACTTTTAACTATGAGAAATTGAAAATTGTTAAAATTATTGTTATTACTAAAATTAAAATTGTTAGCTAGTGTTAAATAATAATAATAATAATAATAATAATAATAATAATAATAATAATAATAATAATAATAATAATAATAATAATTATTATTATTATTATTATTATTATTATTATTATTATTATTATTATTTGTTAGATACATGGTTGTACCCTTATTGAAGTAGAGTGTTGACATCCACCTCACACTTGGACTAACATTAGATTAAGCTACAGGCTATGGGTTACCTATTGTCTAGGACAAACCTCTAGTTTTATTGGGATAAATCACATGGTTTCCACTTTAATTCTATTTCTAAGACCTAACTCTATTGGGATGAAAAGGGAAAAGAGATTTTATAAAGGAAATCTAAAATAAAGTGGTGATACACCAACATGATATTTCATCTACTCAAGTTGAACTTAGACAACATTAATGGATAGTGTAAGGTATTGAAACACTATCTTCAATCATTTCTAGGCATCAATATTTCATGTAGAGTTATATTTGATAAATAAAACATGAGGTAAGTGAGATAAAGGTATGATTATAGGATATTATAGTCAAATCTTCACTCTTAAACTTAACCATCAACACACTAACACACTACATAACCTGTAAAGAACACTTGTTAGCATCTAGGTGAAGGCATTAGACCTTTAGAATGGAAATTATACCAAGTATTCATATCATAAAATCATGCACACACTAGACACTGATCATAGATAAGCTAGAGTAATGTATTAATAGTCTAATAGGTCCTTAGAGTACAAATTAGGTAGAGTCTCCTCTTGCCCAAGAGAGGGATATAATACAAGGTCATAAGGCTTGAATAAGTATAAAATGAGGAGATAAAGTGATGAAAATATGGAATGGAGGTGAGATAAAGGAGTCATAAATGACCATGGTCCACTCAACCTATAGTTACATCAGTTATAACAATCCTTCTTCTATTTTCTGCATGTATTGGTCTTCCTTAATGGATCTTTTTGGTAGTGAAGTGAAAAAAGGGAAGCTAATTATGCTTCATTAATCCTCATAAAATGTTTTAAAAAACCTAAAATATTCCATTACTCATCCGTATGGTAGTTATAAGGTGTAATTAGGCCTCTAAGAGATGTTGAACAACCCAATAGTTCTTGTGCATGTTGACCCAGATATGTAGCTATCCCCCTCTCTCATGATGAGTATTAAATGTGTGCCTAAATAAATCAATTATCACTTACCATGTGTATTAAAATTTATATAAATAATTTAAGTAGCCATTATATGCCATTATTTTAGCTCTCTTTAACCAAGTAGGCCAAGTAGGCCAATTAGGCCTAATAGCTTGACTGTATGTATGTTGGCTACCATGAAACCTATAAGAAACCTTAGAAACCTATGGATGAGTATGTAAAAATATTTTTAAAAAAATCTCATAATGATTCTATCCTTAAAAACATTGTAAATCTACAACCTTACTTCATCTATACAACTAAGTCACTTCCTCACTCATGCCTACAGACTGACTATTTGGAAGTGAGTTGAAGAGGCATTTATAGATGGATTCTTAGACTTATTATGACTTGAGAAAGTTTAATAAGTGTCAAACATCCCCCCAATGATTGGAATCTTATCAAATAGTTATTCACCCTTATTGATACTCATTTATTTGGAAAAGTATAATTTTTTAACCATTCTATATAGATTATGTAAAATTAAGTACCATGACAAGGTCCTCCTCTAAGTGTAATTGATGTTACAAGTGGTTTTCAGACCATTATAGGGTGGTAAGTTTAAAAAATCTCCACATTTCCAAAAATTGGTATGCCTTAGGGTTTTAACATGGTTTTGGATGTCTACCATCTTAATGATGGTTCATAAATTCTAGACCTTCAAACCCAAACATATGTACATGGATGTTTAGTCCATAGACCCCCCTAAAATAATTGAAAATCTTGGGTTCCAATGTAGCTAGTGTGGGGAGATATGAACATGAGATGATAGACTTGTAGTCCTCTAGAACATATAGATAGGGTTGTAGTATTAGAATTCAATCATAAAGGTTTTCCCATAAATCCAAATTATTCATCCGTGGATGTTGAGCCCATAACGGTCCCCAACTTCCCCTATGATAATTTTATCTGAGTCCTTTTATAGTTCAAAATCCAAACACCTGGAGTGATGGTTTGAACTAGTTGTGTAAGACTACGTGACTTGAGTTAGTTATTGATACCAAAATTGACCATTTTATGTTATTATCTACTTTAAAACTTATCCATATGACCTAATACATCATCCCAAACCTAATAATTTTGTTATACTTTCTTAGGAGAGTTTGGGTATAATGTTATGGTGGTGTGGGCCTTCTATTCCTATAATAGGATTTTAGGCCTAATTATCCTAAAATAAGGTTCAAGGGCATAAGTGACCTTTATTTCACTTTATGGTATAAATACCATCATAATAAATTTATTAATAATTCCCCATCCTCTATATCTAATCTTAGATGCTCAATCTCCTAACTCTATTTTCAACTATCTCATGAGTGTGCTCAAAGTTTTCACTGACAGTCTGAGTGTCTACATACAATGTAGGGGGTTTGAGTCTATTTTAATTTAATATAATATTTCCAATTCCATTATATAAACCTTTTTCACCTTTATTATCCCATACTTCAACCTGTCTTATCTTCCTCATAATATTGCTTGTAGGTTTGTCTGCTAGTTTAGGTGTTTGTGACATAAACACTATCTTCCACATTTTAAAAATGGTGGTGGAGTTTTTAAGGATCATAAAACATACCTTAGGGATATAAATAATAATTATGTATCATGATGTTTCATATTTTTTCTCTCTACATACTCCTATACAATAGGCTTAGGGTTTGGTGAAAGTTTTTGCATATGCATCCGTAAAGCTTGTTTGAGAAACTTCATGCCTTATTTGAGGCTTATAAAACCTTATAAACCTTAGTTTTATACCCTTAAATCTTAAATAATATTTGAAATAATAAAATGGTCTTAAATTTAGGAACAATCCTATTAAGGTGTGTATAAGACTAATAGACCTATATAGGCTTATTATGCTTCAATGCTCTTAATGACTAAAATGAGAAATCCTAATATATCCTTATGGGGGATGGTAAGAGACATATTTTAGTATTTAAATTTCACCTATTTTCATGTATTAACAACCCAAATCTTCCTCCTTATTCTTATTCTTTCTTGGAACTACCATTTATGCCTAGAAGGTTTCACTATCCAATAAGGTTCTTTTATATCTACATGCATTAGATCATTATAAAAGGGGGATTAAAGCCTTTATTAAATGGTTTTAGGGAGGTATTCTCAAATATATAATTCAATACCCAATTCCTCTTTGTTTTTTCCCTAACTTCAAACATCTTCCCCATTGTATGTATCTTAAGATCTTACATTTAAGCCTATATGCATTAGTTTTAGGCCTATACTGAGCTAATTTGGTCATCAAGAATTTATTAGTGTTTGATACTTATGAATTAAAGACATTTATGACAATTTATTACTCAATTTTCATCTATCCTAAACTCAATAACCACACATTATAGATACACCTTAAACCTAAAAGTATAGGAATGTTTTAGGTCCTTTAAGGCCTAATAATCTCAAGAGGCCATTATACCCTTCTATGTATCTCATCATTGAACTAAAATTATGATATATATACCACACCTTTCTCATTTATCCCTTATAAATTTTATATCCTCAAAAAACCACCTAGACCTATATATGTCTCTCACTCTTATAGTTAGTCTATATGTACCTAGTTTAGGCTCAAAAGAAAGTAAATAATTAGCACCTTTTTTTCATCCAATGATTTAAATAATAAAGGTTATTAGGCATTTAAGATACCATTAAAAATTCCTTATTAACATTTTTCAATATCTCCACCAATCATACTCCATCAATCAACTTTCACTCTCTAAGTCAAGATCCTACATATAAGTGGTCTTTCTAAGTCTACCTAACCATGTAGGAGTCTTGAGGAGGTGAGTATGTAATTTAGGGTGATATTATAAGATTTGTGATATACTAATGTTATTATTGACCTCATTAAACTCCTTTATTCCCAAAACCATCATCATCTTCTCAACATTCTCAAAGTCTGCATTCCCTATCCTTAGCATGCCCAAAGGGTTTGGATGAGTTTGGTATCTTTGAGGGGTTGAAGATATGTTAAATTTGTATTCCATTATTACTATTAATCACTATGGTATTATTTGACTCTTATTTTAGGTCTCTCAACCTCCTACACCACACTTTAATAGCCAATTTCATCTTTTCAATTTGCACAAGGCCTATAAGTAGTCATGAAATTTGTTTGACAAGAATTTGGAATGAGAGTGGTCTAAGTAGAGGGGAGTGAGTGATAAGTAGTTAGGTAATGGGGAAGGGTATGATTAAAACACATGATGATTTATAATTTAAAATAATTTAAGGACCTTTAGTAATAACCCTATTTTCTTCATGTCAAAGAAGGTTTCATTCCACTCATCATAGTCATGATAAAGTAAGGCTTAAAGGTTGTTTGGTGCTATGGTGAATTATATAAATGATTGGTAAGGTAGAGGAGGTGAAAAATAACTCAAGGAACAAATACTAAAACTTGAAAACATCAACCCTTCAATGTATATGCACCAAAAGTTCTTACAACCATGAGTAACTAGACTATAGTTTGCAAGATGAAGAAAGTATGAATTTTTGTTTGCTCCCACCATACACACATGTGAAAAATGGGTTAATGGTGTTGGATATGGTATATGAGGACTCCAAGAACATAAAAAAATCATTGTTTTACATAAATTCTTCAAAAATCTATAAAAACCATTGTAATTTCTCAACCTCGCACAAATGAAGAAGCTCACTGGAGTGGCCAAGTTGTTAGTGATTATTGCTAAAGATCTAGCTAGGAACCTATATATAAAGTCCATGGATAAATTTTTTAAGGGATATATATTTAATCTCTCCAAAATACTAACTACTAATTTTATAGGTCTTATACGAAATGAAGGAAAACTTGATAGATTACCTGGGCTGCTAATGAAGCCAATGAAGAAAGAGCAATAGTTTTGGACCTTTTCTAACTTATTTGACCTTGAAACTTATTTCATACATTTTCAATGAACTCCTATATAGTACTTGACTCCCCCTTTTATGTACTAACTATATAGTTATGTATAACTTGTAAAAATCACCTTAAAACACAATATTTTCACCATTTTCTCCATGTTCTAAGCTAGAACCACCATTTTAGGATAGAGATATGGAAAAAATAAGTAAAATGAGTATTACAACATGAAGAGTTGAAAGGGTACCTTTTGGCATGTGTGTGGCCCATGTGGCTAGTGGGGAGATGGAAATGAGTCTTAAAAGGGACTTTTAATGGCATGAAATTCTTAATCATAACTAGAGATCCAAATGGGACTTCTTCAAGACCATTTAATGCAATGAAACACCATGATATTCCATTTCTAAGATTTTAAAATGAAAATTGACTCATATGAGGTGATTTGAGGAGCATTTGATGCTTAAGGAGGGGTGATGAATGTTTGAAATGGATTAAATGAATAAACCAAGGATAATGATAGTGATCACACTAATAAGACTTCATATTATGACCTCAAAAAAAATTCAAACACTTTTCATATCTTTGGAAAGGTCCATATATCATGAGAAATAATGACCTTAAACTTGTCAAGATACCTTAACTTTATCATAAGATCCTTAAAGTCCTCAAACAAGAATAAAATCACTCATTTGGACTTTTCAAGACTTATTGGAATTCATATTTCACACTCCAAGATCACTGTAACACCTAACACATCACCAAATAGGCCTAAGGTAGTTGTGACATATAAAACTCATAAATAGACTATAAGACATTCTTAATCAATGTTATAAGACCTCTAGCAAACATTCATGAGATCATAACAAGCTTAGACAATGTAGATAAGCTAAAGAGGGGTATTATGCATGTTTCTGATAGTAGGGGTTGACATTTGCCCTTGTGAGGCCAAAATGTCAACATTATTATTATTATTATTATTATTATTATTATTATTATTATTATTATTATTATTATTATTATTATTATTATTAAATGGGTGAAAAAAATTATTATTATTACAATGGTTAAAAATATTATCTAGTGGATCATCATAATCATCATCATTAGGACAAGGGAAGCCATAGGAACAATGTCACATTCTATTGTATAAGAGTGGGGTGATTTCATCAAATATGGAGTCAAGTGCTCATTCAGTTATCCAAGTAGTTCTAGAATTATTACAATAGGAACCAACATAGTATGCTCCCAATGTGCTAAACATTTATCACTCAACTGCACTATCATCAATTCACATAATGTGCAAACCTTATGTGCTCACCCAAGGCACAATAGAGAAAGAATTGGGGCCTTCATTGGGCTAGTTATGTCATGGTGCAAGTTTTCACTTATAGGACTTGGTCATTCAGGGAAGGCTTTTGATAGATTAATTAACATAAGCATTTTCTAGTCTAAGCTTGATGGTCTATAGGCACAAGCCTTTATTAAACTAATTCTAGCATTATATAGGTGTTATATGGGTTAAGGAGATGTTTTAGATCAATTTTTCATTCTTAGGCTTGATTATTCTTAGCAAGGGTACCAAATCTTGGGTGTATGACTCTCTTTACACTTAGGTTATTTCAATAGATTATGATGACATCATCAACTAAAATAGGTATACCACTAACGCTCTAAACTAGAAGCTTAAAAACAAAGTGATTAATATAAATATATTAGAATTACCAAAGTATAACTAATATATTCAATATTCATTTGAATAGTGAAGTATAAGACATTCAAACTATAAGTACTATGTTTTAAAATAAACATTCTTCATTAATAAAATTCTAAATATAGAGCATAGTCCATAATATGTAAAACAAAGTATATGCTTGAAATACTTTACAACCTAGTGGCTCATAAGCAATCTTGGGTGATATAATTGGAGCCTTAGTGGCATCTATGCTCTATCAAATGCTAATAGTGGCTATCAAAAATTTAGAAGTAATTTTTTAGAGCCTTGATAGATTAATCATGTACCCCAACTCACTGGTTTGAGCTTTCTTTTATATACTACAAGAGTATTGAGTTGGATATTTTAGCAATCATTCCACAAACTCCATTACCTTATACCCTTTGTGCTATAGTTGTCACATGTATCCACTTATTGAATGTGCCCAAAAAATCATTGAATTGGTTAGTCACCTACCAACTGGTGTAAGGCGTGCATCAATTCTTTTATCTAACACAAAATATACCAAAATAGAAATCATTCAAAATGATTGTCTCACATTTAGGTGTATGTAGTGCTAGCACGAATCCATAATTAACAATATAAGGGCCCAACATTACCCCATACAAAATTTCTAGTTTGCACTTAGACTAGTTTATTAAAGCCTTAGGCATGTAGAAGTTAGATGTGATCTCCTTAAGTTTGATGCTAAAGTCCTTAAATCCCTTGATAGTGAGATTCATTTCCTTAGTGGCACTATGTATTTCTAAGGAGGTAGCACTAATCATGACCACATCTATCTTCTCTAATTCTTTCTTGAAGGCCTCAAGACTTGTCTTATATTTTTTCATTCCTCCATCTAGGATTACTCCTTATTCATAGGCTTTAGTCTATAAGGTGTGAAAGAGTGCTTCTAAGTCCTATTCATAATCCTTGATCTAGGTGATTAAGACATTAACCTTCCCCATTATCTAGGTATGCTCTAACTTGCATGTAGATTATACCTACACCATTAGCTCCTCCCCCCCCTTTGTTTTCTTGAGGTGTGCACTTACAAATGATGACTAGTTGGAGAAGATACAAAAAATGGCATTGTCTACATTTTCACCCACTTTAAGCTTGACAAAGAGGTTTACCACCTCTACAATTTTTGTAGCTAGCTCATTTTATAACATGGTTTAGGTATCTTCTTCTTCCTATTCATGTGGCAACTCTAGTTTCATCCTTAGGAGCATCTACTCCATAATCACATAAATATTATCAACCTTAGGAAGGTTGGATGTTTTGATGCCAACCAAGAGGGAAGGTTCATCCATATATTTTCACTCAACTAGATATTAAAATTTTAATTTCATGGTCTGTACTTTATCTTCAACATGTTTAGTGAGTTTCTTCCATTTCATTGCCCTATCATCATTGATAATATTCTTGAGCACAAATTTAATGGCCATATGGATAACTACATTCTTATACTATAATGGGTTCATAGCATAGGAATTTATGATGAGGGAGTAATACCCCTCTTTAGGTTCATTTATGCCCTATATGGCCTCTTAAGGTTCCTCAAAGGGAGGCTTATCCATGAAGATTTCAAATGCAAACAAAAGTTGTTTTTGCATAGTAGTTATGGTGGATTTTGGTGGCATGAAATCCAACATATATAAATATTCATTTTTATACCCATTTTGTGCCTTATTTCCAAGGCTAAAATTTTCACATTATTCTACTATGATGGCTAGCTTTGTTTTCTCTTCTTCCTCTTCATCGACACTACTACTTTCTTCCAAACCTTCCTCAAAGGTTTATTTTTCCTATTCCTCGAGGGTTTATTCTTTAGACTTGTCCCCTTTGTCTTCTTATTTATAGGGTTTATTAGTGTTAACCTTCAAGTGTTCCTCAATGCCAGCTTCACCTTGTTCATATTCCTACTGGGGTTCCTCATCACTCTCTTTCTAATATTCTAAGGTGCTAGTATCACCTTCCTTTTATTTAGACACCCCTTCACTACTTGGGCATGCATTTTTTGTAGATTCTTATACTTTACTAGTGGGTATATTGGCCACCTTATTTGATTTCTCAAGGTATTAGTTCCATGCTTGTGAGAACCTCCTTTATTTTTTTCTCTCTCTTGTCCTTCTCTTCCTTATCCCTCTCTTCCTCAACCTCAACCTTCTCAATATCTACCTAGGTCATACCCATTTCCTTCATATCCTTCCTCTTCTTATTTAGCACCAATGCCTTCTAAATATATACCTCATTCATTCCTAATTTCCTTCACATCTTTCTCTTCTCCTCATCAATTTATGGAGATTATGTGGAGAGATATTTGGATGAGGCAATCACCTACTTCTCCACTTCTTTAAGAATGAAAATAGTGCCACCTTAGAAGGCCTTTTGAACATACTTGGCACTAGGCTCCTCTCTCACTTCTTATTCTTGTGCAATGTAGACTTTTGATCCATCTTATTCTACCTCTTCATCCATATTTTCCTCCTTTCCTTATGCATAGGCCTCTTTTTCCTCCATTTCTTCTAGAGTTATTATAAAAAATACAATGGGACCCTTGGACTTCTTATTTTTCTACTTCTTATTGGAGGAAGCAGTCTTTGGCATGAAGGTCACATGCTTATTATTTGTATCTAAAGGAGTTGTTTCTTCACCAAAGGTGACCCTTAATCTGATGTAATATAGGATTTATTTAAGTGTTTACCCCCATTTATTTTGGATAGACTTATACTATGTTATTGGTGTTGGTTTTCCTTCTTCACTAATCTAGAGGGGGTGATTGTCATCCTTCTTAGGATCAATGCCCTTCTTCCATAGATTCATCTCATAGTATAGATTTAAGATTTACCCTATGATTATTTCTCTCTAAAGGGGATGAAGTTATATGTGGTTAGAGACATCATCCTCATATTTTATGGCTTTATATCTTGAGTGTACATACTAGTGCATCAACCTCCTCCTTTCTCAATCCATGGCCTTCATCAAGATGTCTAGATATTGTTTATTGGGAATCCTCCTTAGTTCCTCCCTAAATTATTTTTTGGAAAATTCATAAAGGTGTTTGAGATAGCTAGATAGGTTGTCTTCTATGAGTACCAAGTACACTACATAAAAAAGTTGCATGACAGAAAAAGTTACCATTATAAATATGTGATAGGGGAGCTCTTGAGGGATGTGCCATTAAAAATTCTTATACGTATTGAGAACACCACCCTAGCAAACATGTCTTATGTTTTTAGGAGAATGAAGGTGGGTAGGTGAATTCTTGGTACTTCATTGCTAGGGATTTCTTGGGTGTTGGGAAGACCCAAAGGTTGTCTTTGTCTCCAACAAGGATGCCAATCTCCTCCATTACTATTAATATCAACATTAACCCCCACCCAAAGGTCTGTCATGACTTGTAACACTCAAGCACATTCTTCACCATTTATTTAGAAATGAATTTATTAATATTAAACTTAACTCCTTATGTCATGTGGTGAGAGATGTAAGAGTAGGTCTTGATAATGTTCATCCATCTTCTATAAGGGAAAACTTTATAAATCATAAGGCATGCCATGAACCTCATGTCATGGTCCTTTATGTATTTTATTTATAAGGTGACCCCTATATTTTAGTATTATAGGAGTTTTACAACCCTCTTACTTCTACATCATCCTCTATCATTAGCTGGATATCTATTCCTAAGCCTAAGAGCTTAATGGTTATGTTGATGAGGCATGTTGAAATCCACACGCACCTCCCAGTGAATTAAGAGTGATCTCCATGGACATGTGAGAAAAGGAATTACATGAGTTCCTCTAATTTTCCAAAACATGGCTACTCATACATATGGGTTGCATCAATGGTCGTAAGCCTATCTTAGATGGAGACATTAAAAAACATCATGGATACCTTTATATTCACTCCCATGTCAACTATTTAGTCTTAGTTGAACTCTTTCATGTTATTTGACATGAAATAGTTGTATTATTTTAACCTACAAGTGTGTGTGAAAGACACCAATGTCTCTACCATTAAGACTTTAGAGGGAAATTACATCTCTCTATATGACATCTTGGATAACACCTTTGGGTCAACCTCAATGATGTAAAATCCCTCAACTAGTTGTACCTTATTATTTGTATTGGTTGTATCTTATACCTTCCATGAATTATTGGCATTTTTATGCACCTATGGTGGACCATAACTCATTCATTTCTTTCCCATTCTCAACTAGTTAGTGTTTAAGCACAATCTATTGATCTTGATGAAGCCTGTAAAGTTTCTTGGTGCTTCCACATCGTTACAGGGTCTAGGACTGTGACTTTAACTCCTAATTTTCTTGAACCATTAATGGTGGCCTTGAAATCACTTAGTATTTGTGTTTTTGGTTCTCTTATAATTCCCTCTCCACATGCCTCTATTCCAATCTCAATAAAACCATAAATTCTATCTTTGCAACCATTATTGTTTGGTAGATGTGGGTGCTCAAGTATCTTTCTGGTAGCATTTTATTGCTTTAGCTTTGGTTCAGCTATGATTTTATGTTCAAATTTTCACAAGGTTTGTAACCTTCAACAATAAATTGGTCATTCCTTTATACCTTATTTTTAAGTACCATTTTAATTATAGGTGATTAATGACATGGTGGTGCCTAGATTTATTGAAATCTAGTAAAACACATGAGACATATGAAAATCCACCATCACATTCCCATTTATTGTGGATCTTTATGACTCTACCATTATCATATTAAATTCTCTGAACAGCCTTTCATTAACATGAATAGTGATTCAAATGGCCACTTCCTACCTATTATTGGGAGGATGCCAACTTGTAATAATGATCTTCCTCTTATGTTTCATTTACCCTGGTGTGACCTTTACCCTTCTTATGGAAACTTGGGTACAATACTTCACATGCATATGATTCAACCTCATCAGTTCCATCTTTTCATCTTGTGCTTCCTTTCAAGCATGCTTCCATTTCTTGGTCTATTTCTTGTGCTTTTGTTTCTTGACTTGGCCTATCCTACCCCATATAAATTCATGCACTGGTCCTCTAAAAGGAAATTACATTTCTCTATATGACATCTTGGATAACACCTTTGGGTTAACCTCAATGATGCAAAATCCCTCAACTAGTTGTGCCTTCTTTTTTGTATTGGATATCTCTTCTACCTTCCATTCCCTCTTGGCATCCTTATGCACATATGGTGGACCATAACTTATTCATTTCTTTCCCATTCTAAATTGGCTAGTGTCTAAGCATAGTCTATTGATCTTGGTAAACCCTGTAAAGTTTATTGGTGATTCCTCATAGTTTTAGGGTCTACAACTGTGACTTTAACTCTTAATTTTCTTGCACCATTAATGGTGTCCTTGGAGTCACTTAGTATTTATGTTGTCTAGTTATTTTATAATTCCCTCTCCACATGCCTCTATTCTAATCTCAATAAAAATATAATTTATCTCTTTGGAATCGTTCTTA
This sequence comes from Torreya grandis, assembly GCA_037957365.1. Lineage (NCBI taxonomy): Eukaryota > Viridiplantae > Streptophyta > Pinopsida > Cupressales > Taxaceae > Torreya > Torreya grandis. Next base: position 598,367 of record JARHVA010000783.1, on the reverse strand, counting down.
GTTGGTAGATGTAGGTGATCAAGTATCTCTATGGTAGCATTTTGTTGCTTTGGCTCTAGTTTAGCTATGATTTTATGTTCAAAATTTCACAAGGTTTGTAACCTTCAACAATCAGTTGTTCACTTCTTTATACCTTATTTTTAACTACCATCTTAATTATAAGTGAGTAATGACATGGTGGTGCCTATATTTATTGAAATCCACTAAAACTCATGAAATCCATGAAAATACACCATCACATTCCCATTTATTGTGGATCTATGTGACTCTATCATTAATATATTAACTTCTCTTAATAACCTTTCGTTAACATGAACAATGATTCAAATGGCCACTTCCTGCTTATTATTGGTTGGATCTCAGCTTGTCATGATGATCATCCTCTTATGTTTCATTTACCTTGGTGTGACCTTTACCCTTGTTATGGAAACCTAGGTATAACACTTCACATGTATGTGAGTCAACCTTGTCAGTTCCATCTTATTTTCCTATTGTGCTTCCTTTCAAGCATGCTTCCATTTCTTGGTCTATTTTGTGTGATTTTGCCTCTTGCCTTGGCCTATCATACCCCATATAAATTCTTACAATAGTCCTCTATCACTTCATTCTCTAGGTTTCCTATACCCTTAGCATCTTTTACACCTCCCTTTTATCTTTTGTGCACTATCATCTTCTGTGCCTCTCTTTATCACTTGGTACTCATATTTTTCCACGTCTGACAAACTCCTAACACCCAAAAACTTAGGTGTCTAGCCTTAGGAGCTTAGAAAGTAACTATTCTCAACTCACCTAATTGGTTTTATGTGTGAAATAAATAAAATATTTATCCTATGTGATTGAAATTTGATTGCTTGTTTACTTCACACAAAGAACCCATAAAATATAAGGAAATGTTTGGCTTACACTAGAATTTATTCTGGCTAGTACAACACAATTGAATTATGACCAAGAAGTTAGTGTTTAATGGTACAAGTACCATTTTATTGCCTATAAGACTTCAATTAATTTATTTTGAAATTCTCAAGGAGAATTTCACCTAAAAATGTGTAAAAATTACATGCACCTATCTCTAATATGTAATGGATGACATAAGGGCTCATCCAACTAAATTACAACTTTCCCTAATGGTTGAGGTCCTTAGAGTCATATGCTTATCATGCCACAAATTTTGGCACACCTTCTCTATCTATTGACTCCACCTTCCCTATTTGTGCATCTCATCCTAGCTCTCTAAATATTCTAGTCATGTGCTCAAGGACTTTTGGTCATCCAAATGATCAATACATGCAATGTATAATGAGGGCACTATGAACTCCATCGATATAATGGCCTCTACACCAAATAATAATTGGAATGGTGTAGCCTTATTCATGCACTTATATATCATTTATTAGGACTAAAACATTATTAATAATTGATCATCCTAATATTTGTGACTAACATAACATATAATAGTGATGCACATCCCTTGTATCTTATTGAACACCTTAACTATGCCACTTGCTTGTGGATGATAACATGTTATCTTATTGTGTGCCACCATGTATTTAGTTTGTAGGATGTGAAAAGTTCCATTGATGAAGTGTGTTCCTCTATCACTAGTTAGATTTAGTGGGAACCCATAGTGAATTATGGTGTTTTCCCATATAAACCTTGTGGCAGTGGTTGTTATACAGTATTTGGTTGGCACTGTCTTGGCCCACTTGGTGAAATAATTGATGGTTACTAGAATATGCCATGCACTTGTGTGCCTTAAGTGGGAGTGATTAGCCCCACAAAGTCAATGGCTCATTTTTAAAATAGTGCCTAGGCAAAAATGGGAATGAGGGGCATCTCATCTTGGTGGTTAGGTTTCCCTATGTCTTGGTAGATGTCAAATGACTTAGTGTAATCCTTTGCATTTTGGAATAGACTTAGATACCATAAACTTGATTCTAACACATTACATGCCATATCATCTCCAACATAAATTTATATCCCCTAATGTTCCTCTCAAGACAAATTCCATTTCATGTTTAAAACACATCAATGTAGGACTTCATCTCAGCTCAATTTATATAGTTCCCTACTAATGAGATGGAAAGGGGTGACATGAACTACAAGTTATTTATTCTCTTCAATTATCATAGTTTAAGGTCAAGATCCAATAATTAGAAAAGTGATGATATTTTCCAAGTCTTCAAGGACATGTTGGACCCTATAGATTTGTACATCTAGTATGTCATCTTTTATAAGCACTACCATATCATCAGTCGATATGGAATAAATGTTGTAGGCCCAATTTTTGTTTCCAAATCTTTACAAAACTAGAATTATTTAAATATAACTATCCATCTACAAATGTACCCATGGAAAATAGGGTTATTTATGAAGTACTTAATCACCTTATGACCAGTGAAGAATATGAATCAGGTCACCAACAAGTATTACCTAAATTTATATAGGGTGTAGACCGTTACAAGTGCCTCATTCTTAATTATATAGTTCTCTGCATTTATCAATTTTTTTGCTTACAAATAAAATGGGATGATACATCTTCACTTCACTTAATTACACCAGGATGATGCCAATTTTAGAGCTAAACTCATTGACATGGATGTGGAATGGAGTTTTCTAGTTTAGAAATTGTAATATCAGTATGCTATCCTATTTGAGCTTCAAGGTTTTAAAGGCATATTTTTGCATTATACCCCAATAAAATGGGCCATCCTTGTGAAAGATATATTCTAGAGAGACCATGATATTTACATATATCCTTATAAAATTTATATGGTATTCATAACGAGCAAGAAAGGTATAAACATATTTCTACATCGATGGGGTCTAGAGTTATATGACTATTGCAATCTTCATGAGATGGATGAGTAGACCATGTTTATAGATGATGTACTTGAGCAAGGTTCTAAAAGGTGTCATGAAGATGTAATTTTTGAGGTTTAAGGATATTTTAAACTACCTTCACATCTCAAACATTAGGTACAGGTTTTCATAATGGTCTTTCACTAACCCATACATAATCTAGTCTTGTAGGTACACTTGGAGGAACTTGTGAACAAAGTCCTTAAATGTAGTGATCACCACTCTAGAGAAGATAATAGGTGTATTCTTGAGTCCAAAGGTCACCATGTTGTATGTGAAACAAATCCATTCTTTTTCAAAGGTAATTTTAAGCTTGCCCTCCTCCTCAATATGGACTTGATGGTATCTTGAGAACACATTAGTGAATGTGTATATTTTGTAGCCTATGATGCCATCCAAGACTTCATCGATAAATGATGTCAAGAAGGGGTTAGTGATGTAGGTATCATTCAAAAATATATAGTAAATTAAAATATGGATACACCTATACTTATTGATGATAATAACCATGGGGCTTACCCATTCATATTTTTATATAGGGTAGATGATACCTACGACCATGGGGCTTACCCATTCATATTTTTATATAGGGTAGATGATACCTACGGCTACCATACAATCAATCTACATTTTTACCTTGTCATGAAGATTGGGGTTTATTTTCTAAGGGTATTTTTTAATAGGTCTTGTGCCATAAATTATATTTATACTAATTTTCTTAAGGGATTGGTAGGTTCCCTTCATATATTATTAATTTTTAAGAAAAAGCTCTTTGAACTCCTTTAAGAGATCCATAATTTGTGCCAGCTCTGCATCAGACCAATATGCACCTAGAGTAGCCATCTTTGGTTCACTTTCTGAATTGATGTATACCTTGGTAGTTTTGAGTGATGAATGATAGGGATAATTTCTCTCTTGATGATAATACTTCACTTTCATACTTACCTTAGTTATTTCTATATAAATATGAGTAGGTTATTGATCATCACGGGTGTTATAATTCATTGGTGCATTAGCTTCTTCTTGTCTATTGAGGTTTCCTAGTTATATGCCTTCTAAGTATTATCATCTTCATCACTTGAGTAACTATTGAGTGATTTTTATTAAAATAATGTTAGGATTGGTAACCCATTTTCATAAAACATGTATTTTATGCACTCCTTAATGATTGAAGTGTCTTCAAACACAACCCTACAAATTACTCACAATGACTTGATCAATTATAGGTTTTGTGAAGAAAAGGAGATGGTTTACATGAACCACTCCTTGAGTTCATCCTAGTTGGAAATCTCATGGTACATCTCATTAACAATGTACCATGATCATGCCCATATCTTCAATGTCTTATAGAAGGCATGTAACAAAAGGTTCCTTGGGGCATTCTCACCATAAAAAGTCCATGTTTCCTTACACAAATAAATATGCACTACAAGGTTAGAGTCATTGGAGTAGGTATATATTTCTAGGTCCTCATTATTTTTCTATAATCTAATGTATATGGCTACTTTCACATCTTTCCAATTTAGTAAGCTAGGCCTTTGTGCTACCCACCAATGAGAAGCAGTGTTCCTCAAAGTATATACTAGTGCACCTATTTTATCTACATCCTTTAGGATGCATAATTCATGGTTGAAAACATAATATTCCATAGGATTTATCCCCTCATACCTTGTGAATGCCACAAATTTATTTTTACTCAAGTGAAACACTCTCTTTCCCTTATTTTTAGTGTAAGGGACCCATATTTTTAAAGTGTGATCAATCTAAACCCATCAAGTCCTCATAATTTTTGGTGCCTTTGTGTGCACTAAGTATTACCTATTACTATTGGTCTCATAATATTATTCAACCAATTAATTAAAAGTAACATTAATGGTGTTTGAGTATGATTGTGTATCTTCCCAAGAAATCAATTTTTGATCATTGGGGTTGAGAGTCTTGATGCCTTGCATCTTGATGTTATATATGTGGTTAATCTCATCCTCAAGATCAAAACTCTCTATAAAGGGGGACCCTAGTCACTTGAGAGAGGGATAAATACCCTCTCCTTTCCATTTTCAAAGGTCATATAACACCCCTTCAAGTGCATATCTACATTGTTCACATAACACCATGGCCTTCCAAGAATTATGGAATGGTTATCTTGTTCTGCCAACTTGATCACCTAAAAATTAGTACATAAATCAATGCCCATGATATCTACAATTGTTAATTTTATAATTTTAATTGGTTGTGCCTAGGATTTGTTGACCATTAAAAGAACATGAGGGGAAGGCCTCATGGCTAGCCTACCCATCTTTACCCATATATTTTTAGTCAAGATATTAACCTCATTACCTATGTCTATAAAGACCTCACATATAGACCATCCATCAATGGTGGAATTCATAGGGATTTCTTGATCATACTCCACATTATATTTATGCCTCACTTCTCACTCTTGTGCCATGTGTGGCATAATGACTTAAAATAGATTTTTACGTACATACTCTAAGAGCAAATTCTTCAATAGGGGTAGTATCCATTTTGTTTTTAAGAGGTGTAGGATATAGTTTAACTCTTGTATCTTATCCTCTTATCTATCATACTTCTTACAAGAGGTTGAAACTAGTGCTTTTAGGTCTTGTTCCAGTTGAAGGTCCTCTTATGGGTTTTGAATGATGCCCATTTCCTACTACAATGCATCCTTATAGCATGCAAGGTTTGGGTAAGGCATAGATTTGGGATCAAGACACATTATGTGCTTAGTGTGAGTCATCGCCCCATATTATAAGTAAAATTATAGCATTGGTGCAACTGGTGACTATGTTGTGAATCCACTCTGAGTAGTTGCTTGCATCTTGACTATCTCTACACTAGTTTGTTGTGCCTTCAGAGTCCATTTATATTCTTTTAGATTGTTCCTATTCATTATTTCTCCCTTATCTATACCAAGACATCCTTTGGTACTTCTTTTTATATAATTTGGGGCATTCCTCAACCTTATAGGTTCCTTGACAATACCCACATTTGGGATGTGTAGGGCAGTCATGTTGATAGTGTTCTATGGAAGCATGCTTATGACATGAGTGGGGCAGGAACCTTCTACCACTACATCCTCCATCTCACCCTCTTAAACCTATTTAAATCCCATATTGTACATTTTATTATCTATATCCCTCACTTCCTTGGTTATCTTTCCCTCTAACTATAGTAATGGCATATCTTGTGCCTTTCTCTATGTTCTTGTGCATCTCATCGATCACTTAGTAGTCATATATAGAATAAGTGTAGGAGTTTCACAACCAATAATAAATGGTTTTTTAAACCTAACTATAACATTTCAACAAATTGAAATTACAAATATCATACACTTTTTGATAGACCTAACATCTTAGAAGCAATGTGTAAGCATTCCTTTAAGGGTAGTTATTCCTATTATGGCCTTCCATCTCATAATCAGTGCACCATAAACCACTTAAGTCATATTATAATGAAATAATATTAATATTTTAGATTTGAATGGCCATGGATGTAATCTATACCTCCATGAATGGGTTGATCCCAATGTCGGTGCTTCTGACTAAATTAGATCTAAGCATGATTTCAAGTGCTTTGTAAGGGTCTATGAATATCTTCATGGATAGGTTTTTTTTGAATGGTATTAGGAATCCTCCAAAAAACCATTATACATGTTGGGAGGGGTTAATTCCATAAGGAAGCTTGGAAATGATATCTTTAAACCTTGCATCATATAGGTGCATGCTCTCTGAGATTCATTGGTTAATCCCCTTGAGTGTGGTGATGCTCTGTTATTCAAACTATGGTATGCTAAATTACTTTAGTAATTATTCCTTCATGGTATCATATTCAACCATATCCTAGCTAGGATCAAATTTCCTAAACTAGGTATGGTAATGATAAAACAAATGTATCATAAACTAGGTTTCCTTACACTGTGATTGGGTTATACCCAAAGTGTACCATTATAGTTCACATTTGAGCACATTCTCTACAACATTTTCCACACCATGATACTCTATACATTACATAACCATCTTGTAATATATCTATTGTAGGGGGTAACTAGCATTTGAGGCACTTATCCCCCTAGTACTTATCTTGGAAGTGTTCCTTAAATACCTCTAGCTAGTGTGTTGGGAATTGGTCTCATTATTGCTATTGGCACAATTGATTTTGATGGCACTATACTACATATGGCATTGAGCCACTTCTTGTGGTTTTTTTCCTAGTCCACATAGCTGACATTAGCTAAGTCAAAAGGCTCATGCTCATGTTCTATTATGTTGAGCTAGTGCTCAATGATCTAGGGCTAGTCTTTCCCAACTCTTTATAAGGAATAACTTATTCAATTACAAAATTACACTCTAAATCTATAAAAAATTTAAAATAAATATTGACAATAGGGTCAACTATCACACTTATTATTTCTTCAAGTGGGGGAGCTAGTGTAAGAGATTATGTCATAGGTTTAAAGGGTGTAGGTGCATCTAGTGAATTTTCAATCACCAAATATTTTAGGAACCCAAACCATCACACACCCATCAATTGTTAAGCACATTCTATCACTTCATTATTTCTCTCATCCTTGTATTTTTATAATTCAAGAGATCTTTCCGCATGCCCTTCCTGATTACTAGAGGTTTTCTCAGCAATTCTAGGTTTTATATATTCTATTATCTTGTGCCATCTATTATTATAAGTCTATCTCTTGAGATATTAGGTGTTAATCTACTTGTCCCATTCCATTTCACTTCAGCTACACATCCCATTCTCCCCCTTTAAATTGTTCATATGCAAAAGTACTTTAGCCTTCCATTCCCAAAGTTTTAAATCCATAATCCACCATTAGCTTCTTGAACTCTATGATGAAATCTTTTACAAATGTTCCTTTGGGCTCACATAAAAATTTATAGTTCTCTTCCTCAGAGTAGGAGTATGTTGAAATAATAAAATCAAGCATGTAATTGTTTAGTACTCATTGCCACCATTTATTTACTACTCTAGTCCAAGTGGCATCTAAGGTCTCAAGCCTTTCTAGGTGCTCCTACATCCACTTATAGATCTATTCATAGATTCATATTTTCTAGGTTTTATAAACATCCAACCATTGGTACACATGGTCAAGTACTTCATAGAATAATACCTCATATAGAAAATCATATAGGTTATTATAAACCCATTTTCTTGGCTTTTGTCATTTATAGGATGTATGATTCAGTGTAAAGTTATATTCCACCTTTTTTAGCTAGTGCTTGATGTTATCAAGGGAGAGTCAGAGAATTATTCTATGACACCATTGCAAAAACAAAATTCAAAATGGGTATTAATAAAGGAACCAAAATTTTGCATAAAAGTGGGATTAATTCATCAAATATGGAGTTAGGTTCTCATTCAGTTGTCCAATTTAGTTCTAAACTTATTACAACTAGGAACCAACATAGTATACTCCCATATTTCTCAACATTTATCACTCAACTGAACTAGCATCAATTCACATAAGCATCAAGCCTTATGCACTCACTAAAAGTGAAACATAGAAATAACTTGGGCATACATTAGGCTAGTTTTACCATGGCACAATTTTTCACTTATATCACAATCCTTTATTAAACTAAGTCTAGCATCATATAGGCACTATATGGGTTAATGGGATTTTTTAGATCAAGTGTTCATGCTTAGGCTCAGAGTTTCTTAGTAAGGGTAAAAAATATTTGGTGCATGACTCTCTTTACACTTGGGCTATTTATATATATTATGATGATGTTATCGACTAACACTAAGATTCCATTAATTTTATAAACCAAAATCTTACAAATAAAGTGCTTAACATATCTATATTGTAATTACCATATTATAACCAATATATTCATTATGCATTTCAATAGTGAATAAAAATACATTTAAAATATAAGTACCATGTTTTATAGTAACCATTATTCATTAATCAAAGTCCAAATATAGAGCATAATCCATAATATGTAAAAAAAAATATATGATTAAAAGATGTAATGGCCCAATGACTCATAGGTGATCTTTGGTGATATAATTTGAGACTTAATTGTATCCATTCTCTATATAATTATAATGGTAGCTATCATAAATGCAAAATAAATTCACCAATACTTCTCTGCATCAAATTGCATCCCCCAAATCATGGGTTCAAGTTTACTATTATAGGCCACAAGAGCACCTTATTCTAGGGTGGACTTGTGCACATTGAGTGCCAAGATGGATATTTTATCAATCATTACACCAAATACTTCCATTCACACTATAGTCTCCATGTGTAGCCACTTATTGGAGATGCCTAAAAAATCATTGAATTGGTTAACAAACTACCAACTAGTTCAAGTTGAGCATTGATTCCTCTAGCTAGCACAAAAGATACCAAAATAGAAATCATCCCAAATGATTAAATAATTTTAAGGTGCCTATATTTTTGGTGTAGATCTATACTTCAAAAAATTAGGGCCTAACACAATCAATAGTCATGACATTTTTTCAATTAATATCCTCCATAAAAACATCCTAAAAATTAACCCTAAAGTTAGGGTGAGACTGTTATATCCCAAATTTCCACCCTTGATAATTCAAGGAGACCTTGTAAAATTTGGGATAACATGGAACTATTTGTATAATAGGTAAGCTACTACAAGAGATATATCTCTAAATTTGAAAGGGCTAGTTCCTTTGATCTATATTCTAGACTCACCCACTAAACTAGACTAACTACTATTAGGGGTGAAAAGGGATAAGGAAACATAAATCAACATAAAATAATTAATGTGATACACCAAAGATAGGTCCATAAATCACACTTGCATTTGTACTAAGAAATAAGAGTGCTAAAACTGACCTCAACTTAATTTCCTTTTAGCATAAGAGTTTCTACATAGAGTCAGATGATATACATATCTAGAAGAGGGGGAAAAGGAGGTCTCATATTAGACACTACCAATATATCTCACACTTAAAAAAATACTTAAAAAACACATACACTTCATTAGACCTGTTAGAAGAGATGTTATTACTCACATAATGCATACAAGATAATAATGGAAGTAATGAGAAGACATTCATTACTTATCATCATAATACACTAATTGACATATTTAGGCAAGATTTTTAGAAATAAAATAAGATTCAGAACCTTATTCAAAGACAAATAAATATGTCAAACTAATAGGACTTCACCATATCAATTGTGGATTCTTGTACAACACTAAAATGGCTTGAATATATAGAGCATAAGAGAAGAGATAGAAAAAGTGAAGTTTTATAATCACAATTCCAAGTGTTAAGGCTTAAAATATATTTAAAATTTATGAAAATATAGGTATATAATATGTCATGAGGTCCTCTTAGATAAGTGTCTGTCATAAATGTGATAACTTATTGAATTTGGTGTAGAGATCTCCATGTCTTTCTTGAAACTGCCCTCATGATGATCAATCCACCTATCTATCTTAAACTAACTTATAAGTCCTTAAAACATATATTATAACTTTGTAAGGTGGATATATGATTTGTGATAATTATCTACACCCCTCAACTGATAACCTTTCCTTTATCACTTGTCATTCACTTTCTTTCAGCTATTCACTAGCCCTCTAGGCCTGATCCACACACTTGTCACTTAGGTGTCCTATATATGCTCACATATATTCATTATATGGATGTTATACACCTCATCAAAACATTTTTTTACTATTTTATATCAAATAAACCTCAATGAAATTAAAAAATAGATTTCTCATCTTCAACGTAGGTAGTCACTTCACTTCTCACTATCTTTTTCAAGACTCCCTGCAACAAACAAATTATAGAAGGTACTTTAATGCATAAATAAGGTGATATATGAGTATGGGGAGTTATAATAATTAATTTCACAGCTTCCATAATATCCTTCATTCATTATTTTCCTTCTGCACCTTCAATTCAACCCAAATCCTATAGAAAATAATATATTAAACATGTCTATATAAGTGATGGCACATAAAAACTTAATGATATGGAGATTGGTAAAGTTAAAAACAATTATAAATCATATTTTATGTTAATTTACCCCTCTTGGATGCATAATTATCCATGTATTCTTCATCAAGTTCATAATAGGGTTGTAGGATAGTTTTAGGTCACATAGATTGCTAGCAATGATTCATAAATGTTAGATGTTCAAAATTGGAGCCAATCCCACTAATTTGGATTATAGGAAACCTCTAAAAAATTCCTAGTTACTTTATTCACCATGTAACTCATGCATATAGATATGAGTAAAAGAAAAAAGACTTCTCAAACTCCTACATACATTCTAAGTACCCCTGAGATAGATTAATGCCAAAATGACCAATTTTGGTTGATATCTACAAATAAATTTGTATAATACATCCTAAATTATACCCTAAAGTTTATAATGTGGTTTATAAATATCTCATGATCATGGAAGTGAAGCTAACCACCTTGAGGGTTTATGCCTAGTTCTAGGCTTAATAGGCTTAGATTGTGTGTTCTGAGTATTTGACCCTTTTGAGTGTTTCAACGAATTTAGGTTCTTACTAAATTTTTTTTAATATGTAAATAATCATTTCACATCATTATATAGTACTTAAAGACTCTTAATTCCATCCTTCTCTCATTAATGTACCATGTCTATAGGTTTGCCTTGACTATAAAGTGACCCCTATTTGAGAAAAAATCAAGTGCACTTACCCTATTCATTTGACCTAGTGGAGACTGTGGAGGGATATTTTAGGTCATAGTTACCCTATGTGTAAATTTTCAAAACTTTATCATTATCAAACAGATTTTAACACTTCAAAATTTCAAGATTAGTTTTGTAGACTTGTGACTATGTAGGATTTAGGTAAGGCTTAAGAATCTTGAACTATGACTATGTTCACTCATCTTTGGCTCTATGAATTAGATGTAAACATGATATCATCACTATAAGAGTGTAATATATGTATTAATCCCATTATATATATCTACTTACAAAATAAACTTGCATTCTTCATGAGTTTGGGCTAGTCTACAGACTATGTCCATAATTTGGACTAATTATATAGTGAGGTTTTGAAACCTAGCTTAGATCACTCCTTAATATATTTCCTTGTCTCTAAGGATATCATGAAACAAGATGTCATTTTTTTGAGAATGATTTATATGTGACCATATTCAATTTATACCTTTGTCTATCAAGAAAACTTGTTTTTTCCACTAGCATGAGCTAGTCAGAGTTCTCAATTTTGAACTGTAGGTGCTTACTTCAGTAGAAGCTAAAGGTTTCCTATAGGTGGTGATGTGTTAAAACACTATACTCGCACCCTTTTTTCTCTTCAAGTCACTCAAGGCATATCAAACTTGAATTTATACATTCCTACCTTGAGACCATGCATCATTATATATTCACCAATGCACTAGGAGTTGCTTATAAGCTACAAGTTCATTTGGACTAAAAGGCTTTATAGCTCTTTGATCACTTTCAATCAAGATTTATCTAGGTTGAAAACCACTCAACCATTACCTTCCATGACCTAGAAACATCGTCTTATTCTTAATATAATACCTCTAGACTTAACCTATAAGGATGAAACTATTATACATATCTAGATCTCATATGCCTTCATTAGTAGATGAAATTTTGTAGAGTAGATTCCTCTTTTAGAGAGATTAAGGTAAATGTTCCCACTTTACAAATTTTCTAACTCTGCACCTCTATGAGTGTCAGTGAAGGGATTGAGTGCATTTTTACTATGTTTTAATGTTTTTAGAACTTCAAACCAATTTCAAACTTGCCATATCTCTATCATGAAGTTCACATATCTTATCAACCCATTATCTAAGAACTACTACACAGTCAAATATATGACTATATATTTGGGGTTAATTGACTATGCTGGTGTGTTAGGCCTTAAAATCAATCAATAATCCTCTTGAGGCCAAAACTTCAATGGATAAATTAATAACCATGTTATGAAGGATTTAAAACAATATATTTTCCTTGACTTAAATCCATTCACAAGAGGATAAAGTTTTGCAATTGCCAAACATTGTTTTGTAGACCATGATAGTGTTCACTTATATCAAAGGGAGATGCTCTAGATTACCTTACATGAAAAAAAATGAAAAAACTATTTAAATCAACATGATAAGGATGAAAATACTCTATAACTCCACATACATCACTTAAAAACATCAAACCAATGAAAATAGATGGAGAAATTGACGTGTTAGGGATGTGCAAGATATTTGAAGGCATTAACAATCTTAGTCATTATTCATGTAGTACATACCACCATTCCATAAACTATGACCATGAAATGGGATCCAATGAGGACTACTTACATATCTCAAATGCAATCAGACCAACTCTTCTTATCCCATCTGTACTAATAATAAATTGTTGGCATATTTTTATTTATCCAAAATAGAGATGAGAGAGAAGGATTGGGTTTTATTAGTTTTTAACCTATTTAATATTATTACACCTAAATAAAACTAACTTTTGGAAATCTAAATATACTTCCCTAAAGCCTCCACATGTGTCATATGTTTCACATCAATTCATACAAGCATCTTAAACTAAATTGTGTATATGATATCCTTCTTTATACATTGAACTTGCATATTTTTTAGTTTCAAACTATCCTCTTAAACCATTATAACATGTGGTACATAATATATACTCTTTAAATATTTTTCCTTAGTTTAAAATCATACATTTCAATCTAACATGACCAAAAGGTGCCAAAAGGGATATTAAGACAAGATGATAAATATGATAATGTTAGAACATGTTTTATGACCTCATTAATGACCATGTGACTAATTAAAACCTAATATAACTTATTAAATGTTTTAATATGCAATTTGGTTTGACTAAATTTTCCCTAGGGTTAAATTTAGTCAACATTTTGGCAATTTCTTAGGGGTAGCGTGTCTGATATGCTAAGGATCAGTTACCTTCTCCTATCCTTGGGTAATGAAGTCACCTATACACTAAAATTTAAAATGATATGCCTTTAAAAATACCAAAAAATGACACAAAACACCATAATTAACAAGCACACAAAATAATACAAAGACACCACTTGTGCTCTTGTTAACACTTAGGGAAAACGTGCAAATAATTCAAAGAAACTGGACTCTATACAAACTAACCTGAAGTAAACTTTCACCTCAAAAGGGAAAATTTCTACCATTGTTTTGTTAATGAGATGAAAGATTAAATTAATAAATTACCTTTTGATCTTTGGCCCTGACATCTTCCATTCCTTCATGATTGTCATTCTCTTTCACATGATATAAAGTAAAGCAATGACAACTACAAACATGTCACCTATGAAGGTGAACTATAGATGCACTTCAATAGTATTATAATGAATTTGTTTGATGTTATCTCAATCATGATAAATTATTTACTTATATGGGTAGCTTCTATCTTGGTGCTTTGAATATTGTCATGTTGTACTTCAAAAATAAATACATCTTCAATAATGTATTCAACTTGGACATCAAGATGTATAGGTCTTTTAAGAACCTTAAATTAAATACATAACTCATACAATATTTTACACAAGTCACCTTGTTCCATGGCATCAATTGATCCATATTATATTACACTTTCAGATTCAACCTCTTGCTCATCAACATGAGAATCAACCAACTCAGCTGATGTGGTATCCTTATCAAGCACCTCTTCTTTCATTTCTTGATCAGGCTCTTTGTGAACAACTACCTCATGGTCTATATCTTATCTTTCTTCACTCAAGAAGGTTGTCTTTTGATTATCTTCACCAAGAGGATTCCCTATGATGAACTCTTCATCATATACACTTTAGTCATATTATTGATCAATTATAATTTGATTTTTCTCTTCTTCACTAATATCTCATAGGATGGGTTCTCCTTCAAGAAGGGAGGAGGTAGGAGGGTGTTGAACAAGTTCATGTTTTGGAGAATAAATATGAGGTGTATTGGATGGATCATGAATGGCCATAGGAAGGGAAGGAGTGACATATAAAATGGGATACTCTTGAAATAATTCTTAGAGAAAGAGAGAAGGTCAATTTTTCTATAAGTGTTCCATTCTCTTCATCAAATACTTCACATTTCTCATAGCCCTCTTGAGGCTCTATAATAGCTACAATCATGATCTCCCACATTTTTCAATAAGGCCTCTTTTACACGTTTAAACTCTTCTTGGATGGACTTCCATGAGGGTTAAGCTATAGGTTCCTAAGGAGAGATCAATGAGGTTGGAACAAACACAAGGTTTTCCTCCTTGACATCAACTTATTGGTCCTTAATCTCTACATCTTTCTTTCCCCAAGACTTCAATACTTGGATCCAAGTTGGAGATTTGAGGATATTAGGTTCTATTGAGTATATTTAATGATTTAATGAGGATAAGGGAGATAAGACAACTAATATGAAACACAAGAAGATTCTTGAGGAGGGATAGGTTTAGTTTGAGGAAGACTACCTCCAAGAATTTACCTCTTAAGAGCTTATATTTATTATTTAATATCTTTAACCACATATTCTTAATAAAATTATTCATATACTTCTTCATAAGCTTCTTCATAGGGTTTCTCAATAATATCATGTTCATATATAGAAGGAAAAAGCTGATCATAGGGATACTATGGCTCATAAGATTGATAACAACCTTGATAGGGATATTGAGGAACATAGTATGGGTCATGACAAGGTTGGTAGGGGGTGTATATTAGGAAATCTCATGGAAATAAAAATAAATTATTTTATTATAATATATTATGATTACCTTAGGCATGAAAGAGTGCACTAGTCTACAACCAAGATTCAAATGTTCAAATCACTACATACTATAGGAAATAGATTATTACAAACTCTTATTTTCAAAGAGAAAATCTACCTTGAACATCCTTCTTAGATTTCATGTCCCACAAGGCATGCCAAAAAATTTATATCCCAAATTTAAACCCTAGATAATTCAAGGAGACCTTCTCAAATTTGGGATAACATAGAATTATCTCTATAATATGCAAGCTACTACAAGAGATAGATCTCTAGATTTGAAAGGGTTAGCTCTTTTGATTTATATTTTAGGCTCACACACTACACTATAATAATAAATATTAGGGGTGTAAATGGATAATTAAACATAAATAAACCTAACTAATGAAGGTGATACACCAAAGATAAGTCCATGAAACACACTTGCATCTGCACTAATAAATAAAATTGCTAAAACTAACCTCAACTCAATGTCTTTCTAGTATAAGTGTTTCTACGTGGAGGTATATTTTTGTGCATATATATAGGTAGGTGAAAATTAGGTCTAATATTATACCCTAATATTATCTCTTACACTTTTAAACACACTTAACAAAAACATACACTTCATGAGACATGTTTGAAGAGATGCTACTACTCACACAAAGCATACAAGAGCAGAATGGAAGTAAGGAGAAGACATTCATCACTTGTCATATAAATACACCAATTTAAATACTTAGGAAATATTTATATATATAAAATAAAATTCATCACTTTATTCAAATATAAATCAATATTTCAAACCAATAGGGCTTTGCCATACCAATTGTGGGTTCTTTTACAAAGCCAAAATGGCTTGAATATATAGAGCATAGGAGAAGAGAGAGAAGAATTGAAGTTGGAAAGTCACAATTCCAAGTTTTAAGGCCTAAAATACAATTACAATAAAATAAAATAGATATATATAACATGTCATAAGGTCCACTTAGACAAGTGCCCATCATAAATGTGACACATTCTTGAAGTTAGTGTAGAGATCTCCATGTCTTTCTTGAAATTGCCCTCATGATGATGAGTCCACCTATATGTATTGAAATAATTTATAAGTTATTGACACATAACTTATTACTTTGGAAGGTGGAGATATGATTTTTTATATTCATCTATGCCCTTAAACTGATAGCCTTCTATTTTTAACTTGTCATTCAATTTCTTACAACTATTCACTAACCTTCTAGACTTGATCCACACACTTATCACTTAGGTGGAATATAGATTATAATGAATATTCTAATAGACCTCAATGAAACTCAAAAACACATTTCTCATCTTCAACTTAGGTAGTCACTTCACTTCTCACTATCTTGTTCAAGACTGCTTACTACAAAAAATATAGCAAAGTTAATTCCATGAATCATTAATGTGAGAGATGATTATGGGGAGTTATAAAAAGTACCTAAACACCTTCCATAATGGACTTCATTCATCATTCCCTTATGTACCTTTAATTCAAAATAAATCTTGCAGAGAACATTGAATTAGACCCATTTATACAAGTGATGGTACATAACAATTGAATAGTGAGGAGATTAAAAGAGTGGAAAAATGTATTAATAATCCCATAGGTAAATGGAACCCTCTTAGATTCATAATTATCCATATCTTCTTCATCAAGTTAATAAGAGGGTTTTAGGTCACTTTGATTGTTATCTATGATTCATAAAGGTTAGATGTTTAACCTTCAAATCAATCCCACTAAGTTATAGTATAGGATCCCCATAAACTAATAATATATTATTGAGGTACCATACATCTCATCCATATAGATATGAGAAAAATAAAAAAAGGCTTCTTGAGCTCCTACTTGCATTATAGGTACCCTTAAGATAGGTTTAGGCCAAAATGACCAATTTGGGTTGATCTAAGTAAAAAAATGGGTATAATTCATCCAAAATTATCACCTAAAGGTTTTCACATGGTTTTAAAATATATCATGATCATGGAAGTGATGTTAATCACCTTGAGGGTTTATGCTTAGTTATAGGCCTAATAAGCCTAGATTGTGTATTCTAAATATTTGACCCTTCTGAGTGTATCTATGACTATAGGTGATTCCTAAAAATTTATTCATATATAAATCAACCTTTCACATTATTTTAAAATGATTCAAGGCTATTAATTCCATTCTCTTATCATTCATGTACCATGTTTATAGGTTTGCCTTGACTATGGAGTGACCCCTATCTGAGATAAAACATAGGGTACTTCCCCTATTCATCTGACCTAAAAGAGACTATGGAAGGATATTTTATGTAATAATTATCTTCTATGTCAATTTTACAAACTTTATCATTCTCAAAGAGCATTCAACACTTTAAACCCTCAAGATTAGCTTTCTAGACCTATGGATGTGGAGGATTTAGGTAAGGATTAAGAATGTTGAACTATGACTATATTTAGTCATCTTTGACTCTAGAATCAAATGTAAATGTGGTGTCATCACTCTAATAGTGGAATATATTTATTCATCCCACTATATAACTCTTCCTACCAAATAAACTTGCATTCTTCATGATCCTATGCTACTTTATAGATTGTGTGTAGAATTTAGACTAATTATATGGTGAGGTTTTGAAACCTATCTTAGATCACTCCTTACTCTACTTTCCTTTCTCTGAGGATCTCATGAAACAAGAGGCATTATTGTGAAAATTATTTCTATGTGATTCTTCAACTTATACCTTTTTCTATCAACCAAACATGCAATCTCCATTAGCATGAGCTAGTTTGAGTTCTCAATTTGAAATTGTAGGTGCTTACTTGGGTAGAAGTTAAAGTTTTCCTATAGTTAGTGATGTGTTTAAACATTGTACTCATACCCTTGTTTATCTTTAGGTCATTAGAATCATCTCAAAGATGAATGTATATATTTCTCCCTTGAGGCCATGCATCATTCTCTATTCACCAATGCACTAGGAGCTGCTTGTAAGCTACAAGTTCAATTGAACTAAATGGTACTATAACTCTCTGATTAATTTCAATCAATTTTTTTATAGGTTGAAAACCACTCAGCCATCAACTTCCATGACCTAGAAACTTAATTTTATTCTCAAGATACTACTATTATCACTCAATTTTTCACCCTTTTAGAGGTTATTCAATCCTCCTAAAAATAATGTGAAACATTGGATTACCTCTAGGCCTGTGGGTTGCCTATAGTAGAGGTAAACTTCTAGATTTAAGGGATAGATCCCTAGATTAGTCTTTGATATATTATAACCTATACTACTTGATTTCTTGTATTAAAATAGATAAAATGAAACATAAAATTTAAATTATTCTAATAAGGTGATACACTAGATTGATATACACTAGAATACTATATACTTTCACTATGAAAGATGACTCACAATACTAGTTTCAACATCCTCAATTGTTCTAACATAAGTGTTTCAAACATGGAGGTGATATTCATTAAAATTTTCAAGGTGGATGAATAATTGGTCTGATTGTAGACACTAATTATATTATTTACACTTAGATACAAAAAAATACATTAGCTACACTTCATGTGACCTATTAGAGAGAGGACTACTTGTGCCAAACATGAAAGAGTAAAGAGAACACAAGGATAGATAGTTATCACTTGTCATTCCACTATACACTACTTCACACACTTATACAAGACTTTATGAATTCAAAACCATATTATAAATATTTGTTTCAAAGTAAAATACATTATTAAAACTAGCAAGGCTTTTCCATACTAGGTGTGGATAATTTTACAATGCTAAAATGACATGAATATATATAGCATAGGAGAGGAGAGAGAATGAGTGGAACTAAATGGCCCCAAGTCCAAGTTTCAAGATGTGAAAAAAAACTAAAATTCAAGAGAATTAAGTTGAAAATAGGTCATGAATTCCTCTTATATAATTTTCCATCTAAAGTACATCATTCTCCCTCAAGTTAGTGTAGGGACCGTTAATTATCCTTCTTGAAACTACCTTGTTTGATGATGAGTCAGCTTGATTATCTAAAATTTATATATAAGTTGACACATAAAAACTGACTTGGGAATATGTATACATTATTTTTTAAATTCATGTACACCCTTCAACTAATATCCTCCCCTTTTTCACTTATCCTCCACTTTTTATAGTTATTCATTAGCCTTCTAGGCCTAGACCTTCACACTTGTCACTATGGTGACAAGTATTTATTCAAGGATATTAGTTTAAAATGTGTTAAACACCTGTTAAATACCTATTTATCCTATTTTATATAAAATAGACCTCAATTCAACTCAAAAAAATATTTAACATCTTTCACTTAGGTAGTCATGTTGCTTCTCACTATCTTTTTCAAGACTATCTGTAGTGACCAATCTATCAGAGTATAATTTGTACATAACCAAGGTGATAATTAGGTATGAAGAGTTATATGTCTATACACACATTAAAAAATTACTTTCATCTATCAATTCCTTTATGTACCTATAAAACACTTTAAATCTTAGAAAAAACACAAAATTAGGCTTATTTGTATAAGCGATGGTATAGAGAAACTAAATGTCAAGGAGATTGAGAGAGTATAAAATGTATAAAAATAATTTATAAGGCCAATTAACACATTTTTAATTCATTTCCATTCATATTTTATCCATTGGGTTTATATAAGGGTTTTAGCAGTGTTTTTGGTCACTTGGGTTGTTAACAATGATTCATAAGAGTTAGATGTCTAAATATTGAACCAATTTCATTGAGATAAATTTGAAGAACCTCCTCAATTATCCATATATACCTGATGTACCATGAACTCATTCCATATAGATATGAGTGAGATAACTTGGCTCTTGAGCTCTTTCTATTCATTTTTGGTGCCCCTAAGACAATTAAGCTAAAATGACTAATTTTTGAGTTGATATCTATAAACAAATTATTCTCATGAATTTAAACTCTCAAATGAAGGATTTATAACTAATATAAATAATCATATTATCATGATGTTGAAGTTATAATTCATGAGGATTTATGCTTAGTTTAAGGACTAATAGTCATGACTATGTTTCTATGTATGAAGTCACTTTTGAGTGGTGACACTAACTATAGGGAACTATAATCACTTATTTAAATTAAATATAATCCAATAAATCTTATAAATTTGTTTAAATAATCTCCCATCATCCATTTATTACCAATGTATCAGGTCTATAAGTACATGTTGACTATGAAGTGTCTCCTGTCTATGATAGAAAAGATGACACTTCCCTTATCTTTTTGGACCAAATGAGACAATGGGAGCATAGGTTCCATCCTTATTACATTATGTAATAAATTTAAATCCTTTATTATTTTCATATAGGCCTTAACATATCAAACTCCTAAGAGTAGCTTTTAGAGGTATGATTGTGTACAAGGTTTTAGATGACTGAGTGTGAAGTTTGAAAACCTAGTTTGCTCATACTTTGATCTAAGAATATTATGAATATGTGATTATAAAAATAATATTTAATTATACATTCTTATTATATTTTATACCTTTTAATTACACCAATATTCCAACTTTCATTATCCTATACTAGTCTGTGATTGTGGTAAATTATAGATGTGCATATTAAGGAAACCAATAGGTTCTTATAAGTGGTGGTGTGTATTTGAAATTTTTTTTCCACACATTTAATTCATATGAGGACATTAGTACATCTCACATATATATGAGATTATCTCTTTCCTTGAGACCATATATCATTATCTATTCACCAATGCATTATGTGTCATTTGCAAGTTATATGTTCATTTAGTCTCAATAGCACTATACCTTTTTGAGCATCTTTAGTAAAACTTATCTGAGTTGGAAAGCACTCTATCCTATTATTTATCAACCAAAAAACTTCTTATTTAATTGTAATGGTGTGAAAACTAGGTCTATGCAACAAGAGTGAAGTCATTATTCTTGAATAGACCTCCTAAACATTCACCACAATATGCTATTGTGTAAGGAAGAATCCTCTTTCAGAGAGATTACGATAAATCATCCCACTTTGAAAATTTTATATATCTACTCCTATGTAAGTATAAATTAAAGGAATTATTGTATTTTTTAAAATTTTAAGGCTTTTATACCTTCAAAAAAATCTTAAACTTATCAAATCTTTGTCATGAAAACCAAATCTAGCATCAACTAATGTCTAAGCACTTCTACACAATCTTATAGGTGACTTTTTCAGGGTTACTTGACTAAGTTGTTTTTTAATATGATTATAAAAAAAACCTATTACATATTTCAATGGTATAATAATATTTTATCATCTTGAAAATCTCTTCAAAACCTTGAAACTTTCTTGATCCATCAAGATGACTGCTGAAATCTTATTTTTAACTAGTTATAAATGATAATCATAAGAAGGTCTAACTGTGTATGCAAGTTCAAAATTAAAATCCACTTGTTTCAATTTTTTTTTGAGATTTAATCTACATTAGTAAATCTAAATATATTTATACCATAACTATGTTATGAGAGGAGTTAAAACAAGTGCATTACCTTAGATCTGAAGCCACTTACAAGAGGACAAACTCTATAATTTTGAAACCTCCACCTTCAACCTCACTTGGTGCTCATTCTTATAACAAGAGAGATAATTATCAATATTAATCCATGTTCACATGTGTCATACCTATTAATTCCACATGAAATTTTTGGATATCCTCTACAATTCCCCACACACTACTTGGTTCACATAGACCGAGTTAATCAGATGAGAAAACTAAAGCCATTCAAGTTATGTAGGTAGTTTGGAGGTGTTGATAATCTTAGTGATATTTCATACCATAAATATGAATACCATGACCATTAAATTTAATTTCATAATCACTAATTTCATCCACAAAATTCATTCAATCCAAATCTACTTCTATTATTTTTACTAAAAGAAAACTTTTTGACCTTGTTGACCTACCCAAAAGAGTGATAGGAGAGAGAAATCATTTTTTCTCAAAATTTGATATGTAAAATCATCTTGAGCCTAATAAATACCTATATTTATCTCAAAATACCTTATATAATCCTCCACACATTTCATATGGGTTATGTAGTCCATATAACTAACTAAAACTACCTTGTTTACAGTTGATCTCATTTCTTGGATGTTGAATCTACATTTTTTAGTTTCAAAACTTATATATAACACATATATAACACATGGTACATTATATAACCTATTGACACACTTTTAATCTTTTTTAACACTATACATTTCATAAAAATGACCCAAAAGGTGGCATAAAATGACTTGAAACCAACTAAACAAAATGATAAAAAATTTAGAACACATTATATGACCTCATTTATGATAATGGTGAATAAATAAAAAACTTAGGGGGCCTAATAAAATTTCAAAATATAAGGAATTTGACCTAATTTGACCTAGGGTAAAATTAGTCAACATTTTGGTGATTTACAAGGGGTAGAATGATAGTTATGCTAAGGACTACTTGCTTTTTACTATCCATTGGGATACGGAGCCACCTATATGCTACATTTGACACTGATATGCCTTTGAATAGACCACAAAAACACACCAAAAACAATAACATAAAAAACACATAAAGGAAGAATCCAAATAACAGACTTGTGTTCTCTAATCACTTAGGGAAAATGCACAACCAACTCAAAAAAAGACTATAATATATACACTCTAACTTGAAGCAAACGTTCTCCTCCTAGATTAAAGGGAAATATTGTACCTTATTTTACCTCATGAAATGAATAATTTAATGACGCATTTTTCCTTTTGATCTTTGGTATTTATTCTTTCAATACCTTCATGATTTCCACTATCTTTGGCATGATCTCAAGTGAATAAATGACAACTACAAACATGTCACCTATGAAGGTGAACTTTTCTTGAACTTTAACATCATTCTCATGAAATTTATTGATGTTTGTTCTTGTTTAAACCATGAACACTTCTTTAATTATAGGGGTAGACTCTATCTTTCTGATTTGAATATTGTCATGTGTACTTAAAAAGGAAATACATCTTCAACTATGTATTGAACTTGGATAGCAGGAGGTATAGGCCTTTGAAGGGCCTAAAATTTACCACATAATTGATATAATATTTTCCAAAAATAATCTTATTTCATGAATTCATCAACAACTTTTTATTTTACATTTTTAGATTCAAACTTTTGGTTGTGCATATGATTATCAACCAACTCAACTAATGTGATATCCTTCTCAAGTACCTCTTATATCATGTCTTGATTAAGTTATTTGTGAATAACTATAAATTCATCTATATCTTCTATTTTTTCACTCTAAAATGTTGACTTATGTTTTTCTTCACCAAGGGGAGGCCTTATGATGAGCTCCTCATCATAAAAACTTGAGTCATCTTCTTGATTAGCTATAACTTGAGATTGTTCTTCTTCATCAATAGACCATAGTATGGCTTCTCCTTCAATAAGGGATGAGGTGGGTGGGTCATGGATAGGATCATGGGTTAGAGAGGTATTATGAGGTGTGATAGAGGGTTCATGAATTATCTTTGGAATGGAGGCTTCTTGAATGATCTCATGGGGAGATGACAAGTTAGATTGTTTAATACGAGAGACATTCTCTTCAACAAGATTTTCACCTTACTCATATCCTTCTTAAGCATCTTCAATATATGTAATTTTATCTCCAACCTCTTGACTTTATCACCTTTCTAGTCTATCTACTTATCTAAGAAATTAAGTTATAAAAATTTTAGTAAACTTTAAATGGATGAATAATTGAATAATTAATCTCAATTTTCCCTTAAATTTATTAAAATTGCATTTAATTCAATAATTTAATTCTTAAAATCTAAAAATAGAGAAAAAATGATAATGGCTCATTAATTTTTATATGGGGTTCAATAATTTGCTACATCCCTAGGTTTACTCTTCTAAGTGTTTTAATCAATTAAAACTCTTAAGAATGATTAAAAAACTCTTCTATGTGTGATCATAATAAATATCTATATCACATAACCTATATTCCCAAGAAGAATAGACTTCCACAGTTGAAAATGATGTCCCTACTATAATTGAACACCAAAATTCTTATCTATTTAAAAAAAACCAATTCTATTTTTGTATCCCCATAATAATAAATAATGTACATGTTTTTATCTTGCAATGCCTAGCTGAGTTGGCTAGGTGCATGTATTGGTTTACCCAAAGTATCAGGTTTAGTTCCCACTTTTTTATTCTTATATATTATATGTGGGAACAAAATCCCACATGCTTAGGAGGAATTGGAGTTATATGTCTTAATTTGAAGTGTAATTCCATGTAAATATGCCCATGTAGACATGAAAGCCACCCTCCTCTGATGTTGCCCATGTGGTAGTCCATGCATAGTGGTAAATATGTTAGCACCAAGACTAAGTGTTAAGTCTACTCTATTAAAAGCTATGTTTAGAGATTCGATGGTTAGAAATAAACCATGAATAATAATATACTTAGAATATATAGACATGTATCTTCTTTTGAATATAATATCATCATGATGGGGTAATATGGATATGTGTAAATATATGAACAAAAAGATATATTGAGATATCTCAGTGGTAATTAAATAGGAAGATATGGAAATGCTTAATGGAAATTATATAGCTAAGGTGTGGTATTATTGGATATATATTCCCACATCTACAACCAAAAAAATTAGAACAACATATAAAATAATTATAATATAAAGAATATTAAAAATACGACAACCAAAGACTCCCCCCATGAAAAGAGTGAGTCAATTCTGGCTAAGGGCCCTAGCCAATAAATAATAGGGTCCATTTTGACCTTTATGTTTATTGAAGACCATCATTAATAAACTTTTCAATCTCCTTATATTTTATCTGCATATCATATTTACATTGTGACACTTGTCCTTTCAATATTATACCACATCATCCCTTTCCAAGACCAAACTTTTCATACAGAATAAATTTTTAAAACAGACTTGGTTTTTGACATTTCAAAATGTGCCTAAAAGTTCACACTAAACTCTACATTTTTTGAATAGTCTATTAAAATCCTAAATTTATCCAATTAGAAATTTCATGGGGATCCTTTAGATCACTCATCCCCATTGAGAGCTTCTAGACTTTGAAAATTTGACTTAATGATCAACCAAGTGAGGGTATTTTTACCTCACCTTTTTTATTTCCATCCATTTTGACTTGTTCAGATGCATTCCTTTCAAAACAACATGAATATATTCAACATCACCTCTTCACGTAGTCCTATTTTTCATATAAATAATAACATCTTCATTCAACTCATAAAGAAATTCAAGAGCAAAATCATCGACATTAGGAACTTGAATAATCTCATCGTGATCCATGATCATAGGAGGCTCATACAATTTCATGTTTTCTACATTAACCACTATGTATATTTGCATATAAGAAGGTAAATCTAATTATAAATCATTTGAACCAATCTTTACCAAAATCCTAAATGGATCATACTTGATTGGTTTTAGTTTTTTACCTTCACCTTTAAATCTTTTCTTACTAATGTGAATCTAAATTTGATCATCAAGTTTTAATTGGTGATCAAATTGGTTTTTATTGTGCCTAGTATTATATTTATCTTGGTTTTTCTCTAATTATTCTTAAATAACTTTTTGAATCATCTAAATTCTATGAATTAACTTTTTAGCCTTCTTGACATCACTATTTTCATCCACCACTGAGTCAGATTCTTTTCCAAAAGAGAATTCAAAAGGAGACATAGAAAAATATCCATAATAAGTCTCAAAAGGAGACTTTAAAGTAGAATAATTTAAATCATGATTATAATAATATTACACATAATATAAATGCTCATCCCATAATTTATGATATTTACCAAAATACCCCTTGAGTAGATGTACCACTATTTGGTTGACAACGTTTATTTTTCCATTAGTTTGTGGATAAGAGGTAGTAATTTTATTTATCTTAGTATCCATTAAGTCCCATAAATTAGACCAAAAATCACTGAGAAATCAACAATCACAATTAGATATAATAGAAGTGGGTAAACCTAAATGGATCTAAACATTTTTAATAATAGATTTTCAATATCCTCACTAGTAACTTGTTTAGTACAAGGAACCAAAATACACATTTTTTTAACCTACCCACAACTACATAAAGATAATCATGTTTTATTCATGACATAGGCAAACCTCCTACAAAATCCATATAAATACATTCCTAGAGATGGTTAGGAATAAGAAGAGGTGTATATAATCCTAACTTTTGATTACTAGGTTTACTTATAGAACAAAGAATACAACCTTTGATATATTTAGATACATTTTATATCATACTAGGCCAATCAAAATATCTTTGTAATTGTACAACTATCTTACTAATGCCAAAATGACCTGAAACAAGATAAGTGTGAGATTCTCTAATCATGTGAATTCTCTCATCTTATGGGATACATATTTTTCTAGGATGATATAACATTACATTAGTCACATGATAGTCAAATGATTTTACTTATTTACCATTTATCTAATATTCATAGACATCCTTAAAATCTACATTTTTAGCATATTATTCCTTATATCTTTCATTAAAAAAAAGACTATGATGTAAAATAGTAGATGCTACAATATGAGGTCTAGAAAGCATATAAGCAATCTTATTATGTGTTCCCTTTTTATACCCTATAACAATATGGAACTATTGAAAAAATACCATCCATCTAAAGTGTCATGATTGTTGTAACTTCGATTGTGATTAAATATATTACAAATGATGATGATCCATATGGATAATTATCTCATTGGCCATCAAATAGTTTTTCCACTTTTTCACATTCTACACCAAATCATATAACTCTTTATCATAAGTAGGATAATTTTTTACCTCACTTGTAAAGGTTTATGAATGAAAAATCACTAGTTTTTAGTTATACATCAATATTTCCCCCATTTCATACCCACTAGGATTAATTTATATCTCAAAATATTATCATAAATTAGGAAGTACAAGAATAGGATCCATACTTATCTTTTCTTTCAGAGTGTTGAAATATTTTTCATGATTTCATCCCCATTAAAATATATGTGAATGCTCCAAGAAAACTCCTAACCTATATTGCATTATTAGGCCTTGGCCAATTTACTATGGCTAGAACTTTTGTAGGGTCTATTTTTAGTGAACCATTCCCTACTACATAACCTAAATAAATCAAAGATGTTTTTGAAAATTCACATTTTGACATCTTTAAAAATAGGTTTCCCTTATTCAAAGTATCTAAAAATTTTTTGATATGTTTAAGATGATCTTCCCATGTGTTACTAAAGATTAAACTATTTTCTAAGTAAATAATTACAAAATCATTTATAAATTGTCTTAACACATCATTCATAACCTGCATAAAAGTGGTAGGTGTATTACAAAATCTAAAAGGCATACCAAGCCACTCAAAAATACCTTGATTTATTTTAAAATTAGTTTTCCAACTCTCATTGTCACTTATTTGTACTTGGTGATAATCACTTCTCAAATCTAACTTCATAAAATACTTTTCATTTTTTAAGGTATCTAATAAATAATCAATATGAGGAAGAGGGTAGTGGTTTTTAAATATTATTTTATTCAAAACTTTGAATTCTATGCACATCTTCCATGTACCATATTTTTTAGGTACCAAGATAATAGGTAAACCACATGGAGAAGTAATTTTCTAAATAACACCTTTCTCAAGTAACTACATCACTTGATTCTTTATTTCTTCATTACCTATTATGGATAACCTATGTTAGGATTGTGGAGCTAAAAGCTTCACTGATGCAAACAGGAGAGGAGGTTGCTGAAGGTTGCTGAGTTGCAAAAGAAGTTGGGGTCGGTCTGATCAGCCGACGTCGGCAGGAGAGCATAGAGAAGCAACCGACGTCGGTCATATATCGGCCGACGTCGGTCACCTCCAGGCAGACAGCGATTGACGTCGGTCACCTGTGTGGTTTGACTGCGAGCTAATTATGGGCAGTTAGCTAACGAACCAAGTGTTTGCATGATGAGTGCTAATTTTAGACTCATAGCTGTGGATCTAATTATGGTAATTAGATGTCTAATCATTGTTTGGATGAGATCTATATAATAGACTCATGGTTGTATTGGAAAAGTGTGCTAGGGAGTAAGAGAGCATAATTATAAGCTCCTTCTGTGTGTGAGGTAGAGCAATGGTGCGTTCCTCCTAGTGCCTCAGTACCAGGTGTGTTGGTGCTGGATTGGAGAGCCAGCTGGGTTCTTCAAGAGTGTAAGATCTTGGTCACAGTTGCATGGCCTATATAGGAGATCTACATGGTAAGTAAGATCGTTGATCTGTAGGTGTATGTGTGTGCAAGGTCAAGGTTCACAGGTGAATAGAACCATTGTTTGATTTACAGGTGTGCAAGGTCATATAGACAGCAACACAACAGGGAGCAGTATCAGGCAGGATCTACTTGGAGTACAGGTGTGTACTCAGATAGAGCAAGAGGAAGGCAAGGGAGTTCCTTCCATAAGTATGGTCTGTTGAATTGCAGGTTGTTTTAGATTCATGGGAGATCTACTTGAAGTACCTTGAGTACTTGTGGAGCACGTGGAGTGCTTGTGGAGTGCGTGGAGCACTTTTGGTGTGCATGGAGCACGGGAGGTGAACACCAACTCTGTATTTTGAGTTGGGTGTTGGGACCTGTGAGAGGGAGAGCTTTGGGGAGAAGAATTACTGTTCACTTGAGGTGTGGGAAACCTCTGTAAGGTGGTGGAGAAGAAGTGGCATCTTCTTTATTGTATTCTTTTCTGTATAAAGTGTTAATACAAGTTGTGTATTGTCTCTCATATTCTGTGTTATTCTGAATTCTAGTTACTTGGTGAATCTAGTTAATTTCCGCATATTAAGTTGCTTGGTTTGGTAATCAAATTGTGTGCTTCCAGTTTATATCTCCCAACAAGTGGTATCAGAGCCTTGGTTGTAGGTTCTTGAGCTTGATACCAACAAGTGGTATCAGAGCTAAGGTTGGAGGAAGCAGGTTTTGTGTTTGGTTACAGGGCACTCTCAGGGGTTTTTGATCGAGTGGGAGTAGAGCAACAACAGATCAAAGTAAGCTAAGAATGGAGGAGTTGAAAAGCACAGATGGTCACTCACGGTCCTATGGAAAGAAAGAGCAGGTAAAAGATTATTGTTGGTTGGTAGTAGATCAGCATGAAGAAACTGAAGATACAGATGTAGCAGGTGTTGTTGCACAGGATGTGTTTGCAGGTTTCTTGGATAAAGTTGAATCTTGGATAAAAGATTCAGTTGCCTCTTTCCATGTAGTTCCAGGTAGAGGAGCTGGTAAGCCTTGCCAAAGAATTGGCAAAGGGGAAGTGAAGCTGAAATTGCAGGCGGCCAACACACAGGTGTTGATGAAGGTCATGCAGGTCCCAAGTTTGGAGATATGGCTAATTTCTTCAGAAAGATTGGGTGATGAGAGATGCACAAGAACTCTCACAGCGGATGCACTTGAATTAGCTGGTGGTAAGAAAATAGGTATCCTTTATCTACCTATTTATATTACTGATTCTTCTTTTGTTGCGGAGACGTGGCTTCGTAGGCTTGGTCACATGAGCAGGAAGGAGATGCATGTTCTTAAGTGGAAGATAGATATATTTGACAGGCTTAAGAACTGGAAAGCCTTGGTGTTTATGGAGGAGATGGCAAACAGAACCCAGTGGATGTGGCTGGATACTTTTGAGCAGGGCAGTTTGGACATGGATTTTGATTCAAAGAAGCTCGCGGGTAAAAAGTCATCACTCAAAGGTGAACACAGGTACCGATGTCGGTTAGGAGGAATCGGCGTCGAACAGACAGATGCCGATGTCGGTCATGTGCAGACCGAAGCCGGCGATGTCGGGCATGGTAAGACCGATGTCGGTCATGAGACCGACATCGGCAGTATGTAAGACCGATGTCGGTCAGAGGACCGACGTCGGCAGCAGGGACACCAGCGTAGGTAGGTTTGTAGTCAGGTACAGACGCATGGAACTGACATCGGTCGGATGCAGACTGTGGGGTGACCGAGGTCGGTCACTGTAACAAATTTTGGGTGGACAGTAAGCTGTCAAGGAGTCTCAAACACCCATATGGAGGACTGAAGGCATAAGTAGGCCCTCAAATTCGTTGTTCCTCTTCTTTATACATGTTGCTGATTGTAGAGCAGGAAGGATCCAGGAAACAGGTGTGAGCTTGGCATGGATGAGGATGTGATTCCTTGGAGGAGAACCAAACAGGTGTGTTTTGGTAGAGATGCCAGCAGGTATGAAAGCACAGAGACGAACGGATACCTTAGTAGAAGAATAGAGAGAACGGATACGTGAGACGGAAGATCAGGTATATGGTCTTGTGGAGCTGCAGGACAGTGGTACAGATTTTGACAGGTGGAGGACGGAGCATGGCTTCAGTCAATGTCAGGGTAACTACTATGATTTGACTTACCAGGGGGATGGTGATTGCAACATCATTCTGTTGTTGTATGTGGATGGTATATTTTCTAGCTAGCAGGTTTGTACATACAGGGTTTTGCTGAGCTAAGGGTAAGATTAGTTCAGTGGCATGTCAGGAGGAGTTTGGAGCAGCGGAATTCTTTGACATGGGAGGCATGGAGATCACAGGTTGATTTTGTCTCGAGTGGGAGCTGATGTGAATCAGGTGTTGGCGAGGTTCAGGATGCAGAGCCGGAGCACACTAAGGGCTGGACAGGTACAGTGTCTGAAATCACATGAGGTCTGGTATAGACCTAAGTATTCCCATGCAGTGGGAGCTGTCAGAGAGTTAGGAGCCAATTCGGGGAAGTGGGTTCTCAGGTTTTCTGAGAGGGACCGGTAGCAGGTGTTGCTATGCAGGGTCAGGAATTCACTACAGGTGTTGTAGGTTCGGATGTGGCAGGGTACTCGAATGACAGGTGGTACACCACGGGATGTGTGGTGGGTTGTCTTCAGGTGGGAGCTTGAAGAGGGATACAAACCAGGAAATAGATTAGATGGAGCACAGGTACAGGTACAGTGTAGCTGTTTATCTCCAAGTGGGAGATTGTTAGGATTGTGGAGCTAAAAGCTTCACTGATGCAAATAGGAGAGGAGGTTGCTGAAGGTTGCTGAGTTGCAGAAGAAGTTGGGGTCGGTCTGATCAGCCGACGTCGGCGGGAGAGCATAGAGAAGCAACCGACGTCGGTCATATATCAGCTGACGTCGGTCACCTCCAGGCAGACAGGGACCGACGTCGGTCGCCTATGTGGTTCGACTGCGAGCTAATTACGAGCAGTTAGCTAACGAACCAAGTGTTTGCATGATGAGTGCTAATTTTAGACTCATAGCTGCGGATCTAATTATGGTAATTAGATGTCTAATCATTGTTTGGATGAGATCTATATAATAGACTCATGGTTGTATTGGAAAAGTGTTCTAGGGAGTAAGAGAGCATAATTATAAGCTCCTTCTGTGTGTGAGGTAGAGCAATGGTGCGTTCCTCCTAGTGCCTCAGTACCAGGTGTGTTGGTGCTGGATTAGAGAGCCAGCTGGGTTCTTCAAGAGTGTAGGATCTTGGTCACAGTTGCATGGCCTATATAGGAGATCTACATGGTAAGTAAGATCGTTGATCTGTAGGTGTATGTGTGTGCAAGGTCAAGGTTCACAGGTGAATAGAACCATTGTTTGATTTACAGGTGTGCAAGGTCATATAGACAGCAACACAACAGGGAGCAGTATCAGGCAGGATCTACTTGGAGTACAGGTGTGTACTCGGATAGAGCAAGAGGAAGGCAAGGGAGTTCCTTCCATAAGTATGGTCTGTTGAATTGCAGGTTGTTGCAGATTCATGGGAGATCTACTTGAAGTACCTTGAGTACTTGTGGAGCACGTGGAGTGCTTGTGGAGTGCGTGGAGCACTTGTGGTGTGCGTGGAGCACGGGAGGTGAACACCAACTCTGTATTTTGAGTTGGGTGTTGGGACCTGTGAGAGGGAGAGCTTTGGGGAGAAGAATTACTGTTCACTTGAGGTGTGGGAAACCTCTGTAAGGTGGTGGAGAAGAAGTGGCATCTTCTTTATTGTATTCTTTTCTGTATAAAGTGTTAATACAAGTTGTGTATTGTCTCTCATATTCTGTGTTATTCTGAATTCTAGTTACTTGGTGAATCTGGTTAATTTCCGCATATTAAGTTGCTTGGTTTGGTAATCAAATTGTGTGCTTCCGGTTTATATCTCCCAACAAGTGGTATCAGAGCCTTGGTTGTAGGTTCTTGAGATTGATACCAACAAGTGGTATCAGAGCTAAGGTTGGAGGAAGCAGGTTTTGTGTTTGGTTACAAGGCACTCTCAGGGGTTTCTGATCGAGTGGGAGTAGAGAAACAGTAGATCAATGTAAGCTAAGAATGGAGGAGTTGAAAAGCACAGATGGTCACTCACGGTCCTATGGAAAGAAAGAGCAGGTAAAAGATTATTGTTGGTTGGTAGCAGATCAGCATGAAGAAACTGAAGATACAGATGTAGCAGGTGTTGTTGCACAGGATGTGTTTGCAGGTTTCTTGGATAAAGTTGAATCTTGGATAAAAGATTCAGTTGCCTCTTTCCATGCAGTTCTAGGTAGAGGAGCTGGTAAGCCTTGCCAAAGAATTGGCAAAGGGGAAGTGAAGCTGAAATTGCAGGCGGCCAACACACAGGTGTTGATGAAGGTCATGCAGGTCCCAAGTTTGGAGATATGGCTAATTTCTTCAGAAAGATTGGGTGATGAGAGATGCAAAAGAACTCTCACAGCGGATGCACTTGAATTAGCTGGTGGTAAGAAAACAGGTATCCTTTATCTACCTATTTATATTACTGATTCTTCTTTTGTTGCGGAGACGTGGCTTCGTAGGCTTGGTCACATGAGCAGGAAGGAGATGCATGTTCTTAAGCGGAAGACAGATATATTTGACAGGCTTAAGAACTGGAAAACCTTGGTGTTTATGGAGGAGATGGTGGACAGAACCCAGTGGATGTGGCTGGATACTTCTGAGCAGGGTAGTTTGGACATGGATTTTGATTCAAAGAAGCTCACGGGTAAAAAGTCATCACTCACAGGTGAACACAGGTACCGATGTTGGTTAGGAGGAACCGGCATTGAACAGATAGATGCTGATGTCGGTCATGTGCAGACCGAAGCCGGCGATGTTAGGCAGGGTAAGACTGATGTCGGTCATGAGACCGACATCGGTAGTATGTAAGACCGATGTCGGTCAGAGGATCGACGTTGGCAGCAGGGACACCAGCGCAGGCAGGTTGGTAGTCAGGTACAGACGCATGGAACCGATGTCGATCGGATGCAGACTGTGGGGTGACCGAGGTCGGTCACTGTAACGAATTTTGGGTGGATAGCAAGCTATCAAGGAGTCTCAAACACCCATACGGAGGACTGAAGGCGTAAGTAGGCCCTCAAATTCATTGTTCCTCTTCTTTATACATGTTGCTGATTGTAGAGCAGGAAGGATCCAGGAAACAGGTGTGAGCTTGGCATGGATGAGGATGTGATTCCTTGGAGGAAAACCAAACAGGTGTGTTTTGGTAGAGATGCCAATAGGTATGAAAGCACAGAGATGAACGGATACCTTAGTAGAAGAATAGAGAGAACGGATACATGAGACGGAAGATTAGGTATATGGTCTTGTGGAGCTGCAAGACAGTGGTACAGGTTTTGACAGGTGGAGGACGGAGCATGGCTTCAGTCAATGTCAGGGTAACTACTGTGATTTGACTTACTAGGGGGATGGTGATTGCAACATCATTCTGTTGCTGTATGTGGATGGTATATTTGCTAGCTAGCAGGTTTGTACATACAGGGTTTTGCTGAGCTAAGGGTAAGATTAGTTCAGTGGCATGTCAGGAGGAGTTTGGAGCAGTGGAATTCTTTGACATGGGAGGCATGGAGATCACAGGTTGATTTTGTCTCGAGTGAGAGTTGATGTGAATCAGGTGTTGGTGAGGTTCAGGATGCAGAGTCAGAGCACACTAAGGGCTGGACAGGTACAGTGTCTGAAATCACATGAGGTCTGGTATAGACCTGAGTATTCCCATGCAGTGGGAGCTGTCAGAGAGTTAGGAGCCAATTCGGGGAATTGGGTTCTCAGGTTTTCTGAGAGGGACTAGCAGCAGGTGTTGCTATGCAGGGTCAGGACTTCACTACAGGTGTTGTAGGTTCGGATGTGGTAGGGTACTCGGATGACAGGTGGTACACCATGGGATGTGTGGTGGGTTGTCTTCAGGTGGGAGCTTGAAGAGGGATACAAACCAGGAAACAGATTAGACAGAGTATAGGTACAGGTACAGTGCAGCTGTTTATCTCCAAGTGGGAGATTGTTAGGATTGTGGAGCTAAAAGCTTCACTGATGCAAACAGGAGAGGAGGTTACTGAAGGTTGCTGAGTTGCAGAAGAAGTTGGGGTCGGTCTGATCAGCCGACGTCGGCGAGAGAGCATAGAGAAGCAACTGACGTCGGTCATATATCGGCCGACGTCGGTCACCTCCAGGCAGACAGGGACCGACGTCGGTCACCTGTGTGGTTCGACTGCGAGCTAATTACGGGCAGTTAGCTAACGAACCAAGTGTTTGCATGATGAGTGCTAATTTTAGACTCATAGCTGCGGATCTAATTATGGTAATTAGATGTCTAATCATTGTTTGGATGAGATCTATATAATAGACTCATGGTTGTATTGGAAAAGTGTGCTAGGGAGTAAGAGAGCATAATTATAAGCTCCTTCTGTGTGTGAGGTAGAGCAATGGTGCGTTCCTCCTAGTGCCTCAGTACCAGGTGTGTTGGTGTTGGATTGGAGAGCCAGCTGGGTTCTTCAAGAGTGTAGGATCTTGGTCACAGTTGCATGGCCTATATAGGAGATCTACATGGTAAGTAAGATCATTGATCTGCAGGTGTATGTGTGTGCAAGGTCGAGGTTCACAGGTGAATAGAACCATTGTTTGATTTACAGGTGTGCAAGGTCATATAGACAGCAACACAACAGGGAGCAGTATCAGGCAGGATCTACTTGGAGTACAGGTGTGTACTCGGATAGAGCAAGAGGAAGGCAAGGGAGTTCCTTCCATAAGTATGGTCTGTTGAATTGCAGGTTGTTGCAGATTCATGGGAGATCTACTTGAAGTACCTTGAGTACTTGTGGAGCACGTGGAGTGCTTGTGGAGTGCGTGGAGCACTTGTGGTGTGCGTGGAGCACGGGAGGTGAACACCAACTCTGTATTTTGAGTTGGGTGTTGGGACCTGTGAGAGGGAGAGCTTTGGGGAGAAGAATTACTGTTCACTTGAGGTGTGGGAAACCTCTGTAAGGTGGTGGAGAAGAAGTGGCATCTTCTTTATTGTATTCTTTTCTGTATAAAGTGTTAATACAAGTTGTGTATTGTCTCTCATATTCTGTGTTATTCTGAATTCTAGTTACTTGGTGAATCTGGTTAATTTCCGCATATTAAGTTTCTTGGTTTGGTAATCAAATTGTGTGCTTCCGGTTTATATCTCCCAACAACCTATACATGACAATGTTAGGAAGAGAGGAATCCTACTAAAATTGAATCTCATTTTTAATTTCCCTCTTAGGATGTAAACCTTGTGTCTCTTGGAAAACACCATTATAGATAAAAATAATCTTTTCTATCTCAAATTTATGTTTAGGATCACAACCCTCTAAGGCCTAAGATTTTTCATCATCCTTGGCTTTTACAACCATAAGAACAAAAGTCTTACTTGAGTTTACAAGTATTTTCATTTTCCCTATAGAAATAAGAGTCAAATTATCCTTAACATGATGGGATATTACTATGAATTCATTCCCATCTTTTATAAGCACATATTTGATCTCTTCCCTATAAAAGATTGCCTTTTTTCATATAAGTAACGACTACCCAAAACAATTCCATAAATATCCAAAGGAACCACATCTAATTCTTCATCATCAATGAATTTAGAAGTAATAACAAGCCTTAAAGTTCATGTTTTCATAACTTGTAATTTTCCATCATCACACACCCATCATAAAGGATATGGTTTGGATGTAGTTTAATTGTGATTCCCAAATTTTGAACAACCTCTTTAAAAATAAGATTATATTGTGATCCACTATCAAAAAGAGTTTCTATTTTACTATGTTTAGCTATAACTCTTATGCGAAAAATATCAATCCTTATATTTTTAGCATGGTTAGATTTAGTTTTAGAAGAAGAAGCAACAAGAGAAGGAATAATGTTAGAAGAGTAGACCCATGGAAATCACCTTTGTTTCATCACTAGAATTAGCTCCCTGGTCTTGTTGAACCATAACATTAGCCATTTTTTCCTTATTATTACATAGCCTCTTCAATTTTAGGTTTGAATGGATTTTTCAGCACTTATCCTCATCATGATTCTTCTTACAATGATTACAAAATTGTTTTCCTTTCTCTTTCTTAATGTGTAATTAGATCTACTCTTACCCTTTCCTTTAACTTTGTCTTAGATTTAAAATGGCTTATGATACTTTTTCTCATATGCTTCCTTAGTCATCTTACCCATGGATTCCTTGTGGGTAGATTTCACACAAACTTCATCAAGGTTAGAATGACTAAACATAAGAGTAGTATGCCTTAAATAGCTATGAAAACCTCCAATATACTTTAACAATGTTTATAGATTATAAAGAGGAATTTATAAAATTAATTCCATATTTATAAACTCTTGAGTATAGTCATGTACACTCTGACCTTTATTTCATCTTAAATTTTTCCAATCCATAGTAGCTTATTGTAAATAACCCAAAGGATAAAATTTCTTTCTCATCTCAGACACAAAATTATTCCAAGACGAAATCACAATACCATATTGTTTAAGATCCTCTTGACTCTTACTCTCCCACAAAATGAGTGTTGTACCACCCATATGGAGAGTAGCCAATTTAATTTTAGCTTCCTCATTGTCAATCTTTTGAATCCTACCATATATATCAATATACTTGACCCAATTATCCAATTTCTCTACACTTAGCTAACCATTATAAATTGACAAATCAAATTTAACATCTAATTTCAAGTGTGGGATAGTTTTACCATCTATAAATAAGAACCTTTCTTGGAATGTGAAAGAGAAAATTTCTTTTCCTTCAGTTTTATCTTCCTTTATTTTCTCCTTCATATGTTCTTCATACAGTTGCTCAACCATGGTTTTCATACTAAGTAAAGCACACCAGAACCCTACTCAAACATCTCTAATCCCATATTTGACTATTGGCTTGCATGTCTTGCACTAATTTTAGAATCAAACATTGTAAGTTCTCCTTCACCATGCCTTGATTTAGACCTGGTTAACAAATAATACTATACTATAATGCCAAACAATGTTATTTATCCTTGATCACTAGATTTGATACCAAATTGCTCCAAAAATTCAAGTTATAAACTTTGCAATGAAATTAAAATGGATGAATAATTGAATAATTAATCTCAATTTTTTTTAAGTTTATTCAAATTGGCTTTAATTCAATAATTTAATTCTAAAAATTAAAAAATTAAAAAATAAATGATAGTGACTCAAGAAATTGTTTATGGGGTTCACCAATTGGCTACATCCTTGGGTTCACTCTTTTGAGTGTTCTAATTAATTAAAACTATTAATAATGATTATAAAACTCTTCTAAGTGTGATCATAATAAATCTTTGTATCAAATAACCTATATTCTTAGGAAAAATATACGTCCATAGTTTAAAAAGACATCCCTGCTACAATTTCACTCCAAAGTCATTCTCTATTTAAAAAAATCAACTCCATTTTCTCATCCCCCAAATAACAAATAATTTACATGTTTATATCTTTCAATGCCTAACTGAATTGTCTAGGCATATATATTGTTTTACATGAAGTCTCAGGTTTAGTTCTCACTTTTTCATGCTTGTATTTTTTATGTGGTAACAAAATATCACATGCTTAGGAGGAAGGTAAGTTTTATGCCTTAATTTGAGGCACCATTTCATGTAAATATATCCATGTAGACATGTGATCCACCCTCCTTTCACATTACCCATGTGGTAGTCCATGTGTAGTGTTATGTTGGTTGGCACCAAGATTGAGTGTTAGGTTTAGTTCATTTGAATATATGTTTGGAAATTTGATGGTTAGAACTAAAACATGAATAATAATATATTTGGAATAAATAGACATGTAACTTCTTGTGAATAAAATATTATCATGATGGGATAATATGGATATGTTGAAATATATGAATAAAAATATATATTGAGATATCTCTGTGGAAATTAAATAAGAAGATTTCAAAATGTTTAATGGAAATTGTATGTCTAGGGTGTGGTCTTATTAGCCAGATAGTCCCACATCTACAACCATAACAATTAGCATAATATATAAAATAAATCAAATATAAATAATAATTAAAATATGGGGGCAATAGACTCCCCTCCATCAAAATATAGAGTCAATTTTGGTTGAGAGACCCCATCTAGTAAATAGTGGGGTATATTTTGACTTTTACACTTGTCAAAGACCAATGTAAATAAACTTTTCAATCTTCTCATCTTTTTTCACATGTTGTCTTTACATTATGACACTTTTCCTTTGAACATTCTACCACATCATCCCTTTTAGAGACCAAACTTTCCATAGTACATAAAGTTTTCTAATGGACTTGGTTTCTTATCATTTAAAAAGCAAAAGAAAGTTCACACTAAAATCTATGTTGTCTGAATAATCTCTTTAATACTTTGATTTAAAATCAATGGGATCATCTGATTCCTCATGACAAGGTTGATAGGAATCAAGATGAGATTAATATGGATCATAAGGTTGATAGGGAGACACTTATTTTTATTCTTCTTGGTATCCTTCCTCATAGCCTTCTTCATAGGGATACTCAATAACATCATGGTCACATGAAGGGAAATTGGGATGACC
Organism: Torreya grandis; assembly: GCA_037957365.1. Classification (NCBI taxonomy): domain Eukaryota; kingdom Viridiplantae; phylum Streptophyta; class Pinopsida; order Cupressales; family Taxaceae; genus Torreya; species Torreya grandis. The sequence goes on along the minus strand of JARHVA010000783.1, from coordinate 558,781 downwards.
AAGACCCTAGGTCATGCCACTTGGTATCCCCATAGGTTTTCTACACCTTTCTATGTTAGCTTTGCTAGGCTAATGCATTATTTCCATGTGGTGGTCTTAGATTTACTTAGACCTTCTTTGAATAGTCTACTATCATTATGAATCACTGATCTAATTATTATGGATTAAGTGTAGATCATTAATTTTATATCTATAGGGTTCAGTCCTTCCCTATGTGCTCTATTGGATTTCTAATAGGGTTCCATGATGATGACACTTGTCATTTTATCACTCATCTCAGGTTCCTTTGACTATTCAACTTTTATCTCACATCATCAGATCATCTTGATCTATAGAAATGCATGTCATTAGATCTTCCTCCATTTGAAAATAAATGGCTAATTTAAGGGGTCTAAAATCGATGCTTGTGTAACTATCTTGGAGCATTTGAATCCTAATGATTAGTCCCTAGAACTTAAATTTGATATCCATATTATTGTTAAAAGATGTCCATGAGACCATCATATTTACAATTTAAAAGTTTCTTCAGGGACTTTATTCTATGGAAATTTGGTCAGTGGGTTATTTGTCTTCAACATTCCAATATGATTCTTAATCCTTTTATCTTCAGCTTCTATTTATCATTGGCACTTCTACTTTATGTTTTTCTTCAACACAATTGTCTTGAAATGATTCTTTCAGGCATTTTGTTAGGATAATTATCTCAGATAAAATGTATGAGTAAATTTACATAAAGGATTTGGCCTTTGGATTTTCACATTAATCATAACAATTATTTTGTAAATTTTGTTTGAAATAATTTCCCTAAAGAAATTGGTCTTTTACACTTTTACCAAATGAATTGAACCTTTGCACTTTTTCCAAAGGAATTGGGACTTAGCTCTTTTTATCTTCATAGGGATAATTGTTTCAAACATTTTTTACAAAACAATTTCCCTATATTAATTGAACCTAGTACTTTTTTTGAAGAATTTAGACTTTACACTTTTCTCAAAGAAATGTAATTCTCTCAAATTTTTGCATAAGAAAAATTCCCAAAGGAAATAGGACTTATAATTTGTAGCAACATTTCAAAAAGTACCCTTCAACCATTTGAACATAGCCTTTGGAAGTTTTGTCAAGGTTACTTTCCCTACAGAATTGCCCTTCGGCCTTTTGGAATGGCCCTTTAAATCTCTTGAAAGTGACCTTTAGACTTATTTAAAATGTCATCTAAATCTTCTAAAAGTGCCCTTCAAAAAAATTTCAAGGGTAAAAACCCTTCATTATTTTTTGTGTGGACAAAATGCCGAAAGAAATTAGCCCTTCCAGATTTTTGTTCAGATAAAAGCCCAAAGGAATAATCCTTCAAACTTTTTTTGTGGAAAAAATACCCAAAGGAATATTCCTTTAGACTTTTTGTAAACACTTTGGTTGAAATAAATAAGTCATTACATTTCTTTATAGCTTTTTGTGTGGGTCAAATACCTAAAGGGAAAGTGCCCTTCAAAATTTCTACCACAGACAAAAAGTCCAAAAAAAATAAGACTTTTTACCTTTTTTGAAATAAAGGAAATAGGCCTCTAGGATTTATGTGCAGACAAATTGCCTAAGGGAAATAACACTTCAGGATTTTTGTGCTGATAAAAAGCTTGAAAGAATATGGCCTTTGGATTATTTGTGTGAACACTTTTTTATGAAAGACTCTAAGGACTTTTTACCAAGAATATACCAAATTAACAAAAGGAAATACTTGATGCTAAGTGATCGAAGTAAATAAACTATGTAAATACCATGTTAAATTACTTAACCACCTATACATGAACTTCATCTTTTCCAAATAATACTTTGAAGAAATAATTGGGTTAATGACTTATAAATTGACACTAGATAAAGGCCCAATTGCCTTAGTGCAATTTTGGGAACTAACATTATCTATCTATCAGGGATGCATACCCCTTATGGGTGTCCAAAGAACTATAAAACACAAGACCAAGTGCCAATCCATTAGGATACATAATCAAGACTTAGAAATTTTTAGTAAACACTTTTTAAGTCTCAATAAAATATGGTATACTTTACAAAAATAGATCAGGAGGATCTAAAAATTCACACACAACAAAACACAAAGGAAAACTATATAAATAAGGCCTAAAGTAGGGTGAAACAAAGCAATAGAAGGACAAAGAAAAAACACTATATATTATAGTACATTATCTAGACTTAGATGAGGAAATTCTTTAGATTCTTGCCATTAACTGGTGGCTCTAAAATTATACCATCCATTAATCCTTTGAATTTTTCCAATCACTTGGTGGCCAAGATGAAGTAAAACAATCTCTGTACATGCCTAAAAGTCCTACTACTAGGCTGTAATAGGATGACACATTAAATAAAATCATCTTTACATGATCTCATATCTAGATAAGAACAAGCTAAAATATCTTGGTACCTTTTCAATAAATATAAATATACTTGTTACTTAGTTATAATTAAATGTGTACCAAGCAAGAGTGCATCAGGATTAACAATGTCAATTATGCACTCAAAGTACTACCTAGAAGAAAGATAAAAGAATTCATCCTCAGGGGCATAAAATACAACCCCATATGCATTAAATGACATATTCTAAAGATCATCTTCATTTTCAAACCCCTCATCATGAATAATTTGTCATTCAATAATGTCCATACTCCCAATAAAGCCACCTAAATTTACATCCATGTCCAGTACTTCTATTAAAGCACACTCTAGATCTTTAATTACATCATCATTGGGTAGCTCATATGTCTTTTATAATATCATCACAAGAAAATTAATATGTTTGGACACACACCTTATTGACTACACTCCAAAACTATTTTGTAGTAGTAACAAACATCATTTCCATAGAGAAAAAAACCATAACAAGTAAGTCTTAATAATCAAACATAAAAATATCATATTCAGGTGATGTACACATAGGTTCATCTAAATTTTCATTCATTTGTTAAATAATATCACATGGAGGATGTGGGAGGAAGCACTTGTCACACTAGTTAATTTTAAAATCAAAATCCACAACATTTAATTTGGCATTTAACAGATCAAACACTTCTATTCTGGCCTCCAAACTTGTCTCCTTCATCTTTGATACAAATATAGTGGTGAGACAAGATTCTAATGAGTCACCTTTGAAAGATGATCTCAATCCTTCCATATTTTCAAGCAATAGAAAAAATATTCAAAGCTGAAATGAAGATATTCAAAATAAGCATTGATCTTCTTTGAGACTAGAAAATAAATTTGGAGTCTCCACTAGAATTAAAAATCTAGAATATAAAATTTAACAAACTATTGTGATACGTGCTACAAATAAAACTTACTAAAGCTCAATGAGAGTCAACAATACAAAGACACTAAATTTTTTAGAATAATGTTCAAAAGGGAAAAAATCATCTTCCAACATGCAATATTTTCAGCTCTTTGCAACAAAAGCAACAAAAGTAAATTATCAAGCCTCAAGAATTCCTATCCCTAGTAGAGTGATGTAGCATTGATGGCCAAGATAGTCTAAATATAGCAAATAACAAGTAGAGAACCTTCATATTTTAAATACTTACACCTCTATCTCTCTACAAGATTCCCCAACAACACAAGTAAGTTGGACTTTAATTTAATCCCTAGTAATGGTTCCAAAATAGTGTGTGATGTTGAAAAATGGCATCATCTCTCTACAAGATTACTTGGTAATATGGGTGATATAATTGTCCCCAAAAACATCATTAGAAGAGTCGTGATGTTGACAAATGAAAGATAATCAAATTACACCAAATGGGCAAAGAACAACCAAAATGGTAGCAAATCTCTACAGGAGTCCTCAGTAACATAGGGGACAGTAATTATTCCTTGCCATGTCACCATAAGATTTTTGGTTCCTAGTTGTATACCTGTCTAATCTAGCCCTACACACTTGAATAAAATGGAAAATAATGATGATAAAAATGCTAGTATGTTGTTATAGCTAGGGAGGGGTTGGACATCAAAAATGGACTAGACTAAGAAAATGATTGAAAGACACTTAAAAAGGGTATGGTTAGTTCCCTGATACTTTTGGCTAGAGCTTAATTATGGGATATCTTGCTCACATAGAGAGATTCTACAATTCAACCTCTATGGGGATAATTATCACAGAGAGACACAAATTTGAGTAGAACACAACCAAGCTCATTCACTCCAACTAGGAAAGATTGTCACATGGAATGAGTAAATGTTATGAAAAATATACAAGATACTAAAGACATATTTAGAAAAAGTGATTAAAACCTTCATTTCAAAATAAATTTTCAATAGTAGAGGGTAGAATGGAAGACTATAATGTTGGGATTTTAGGCACAAAACATAAACACATGTGAAATATATAATGTTTATGCATCAATAGGAAAATAAAAATTTAAATATTTAGTTGGGAATGTTATATGCAAGGTTTTTAGGGTAGGATGAGTTGGATAATAATAATAAAAAGGGATGATGATGCACTAGTTGTCTTCAAATAGTATGGATTCTTTCAATCATTCATGACATCAACTAATGTAAAGATGCAAAAAACTTAAATGCAAGTTATTGGAACTACCAGGAGTGATTTTCCTTTTTCCATTGAATCCATAAACCTAAGGTTTCCTAACAAGTTCTTCATTAACATATTTCAAAATATAATGTAGAAAGGGACTTATAACCTAGCTCTAAGCCCAAGATGACAACTAATAATGAGCAGGGAAGGAGATGCCCTATCAAAAACATTTGGAAAACATATTAATGCAATTCATAATATAAAATATCATAGAACCACATGAATTTTCATTAACTTTGAAATAAACTATTACATTTATCAACATTTCAAAATTCTTCCATGGGGACAAGCATGGTGAATTTGCTCCATGTTCGACAAGGGAGGCATATAGAGATGCTCTTAGAGCTTGATAATGGATGTACAATTGAAACCACCTTATCAAGAGAGATAAAAAACACATAATAGTGATCATAAAATGTGGAAGAGCCTATACTAATGAAGATATGATTGATACAATGACTAGCACAATGGCCAACTAGCCTCTCAAATAGAATACAAGCCTTCTATTTATACAATTTTTACCCATTTCAAATTTACAAGTGCCAAAGTCCTACCAAGATGCTCCTAGCTAGAAAATATTCCTTTCCATGCCTAAAATATTCATGGAAATACAAGGAAAATGATTGTTGTAACTACCTTTACAAGGAATTATGGAGATTTGTAACAAAATCCTTGATTTCTTGGCTGTAGATACCCTTTACATGATCTAGAAGAAGAATATTCATGGTGGAAGCAAACAAACCATTTATTTTTATGTGGAACTACTTAAAGATGATTTTATGTTAATCGATGGAAAATAAATAATCTTTTTGATAGCTTCCCTTCTCTTATGCATGCCAAAGAAATCCCATTACCTTGTGATGATGTGTTGGAAATATTATTGATTCATGGATACTCAAAGATCTTATTTAGAGTAGCCCAGTTGGGATTTTTCAAACCTATAATATTCTCTCTCATGGAGGAAATTCGAAAAGCACAATAATGTGAAAGACTTAGGTCATATTCCCCTTTAAAAATATCATTCTCATTCTCACCTTTGATTTATGTATACATATCAATACAGACCATTGATCTTGAATTGAAAGACCAAGCACTATTAGGTGTAAGTTGTCTTTGGCCCCAAAGTTGTACCACTTAGTAACCTCATGGTTTTTCTACACCTTACTATGTCATATATACTAGGTTAATGCAATTTTTCCATGTGGTGGTCTTGGATTTGCTCTAAACTTCATTGAATACTCCACTATCATTATGCGCCACTAATCTCACTGGCATAGATGAAACACATACCATCAATTTTATATCCATAGGGTTTAGTCCTTCACATCATGCTCTATTGGATTTTTTATAGGGTCCCATGATGATGACACTTGTTATTATCTCACTCATCCTGTGTTCTTTTGACTATTCAACTATTATTTCACATCATTAGATCATTCTACTCAATGAAAACATGCCATTAGATCTTCCTCCATTGAAAAACAAATGATTAAGTCATGACATCTGAAATTGACACTCATATGACTATATTCAAGAATTTGAATCCTAATGTCTAGTCCTTGTAGCGTAAATTTGACATCTGCATGTGTATTAAAATATGTCCATGAGACAATCATATTTACAATTTGGAAATTTCTGTAGGGACTTTATTCCAAGGTAATTTGGTCAGTGAGCTCTTTGTCTTCAACATTCCATCTTGCTTCTCAAGCCTTTTGTCTTTGACTTTTATTTACCCTCAACAATTTTTATTTGGGATTTTCTTTGGTACAATTATCTCATAATAATTATTTCAGGCATTTTATTAGGATAATTGTCTCAGATAAAATGTTCGAGACAATTTCGTCAAAGGATTTGGCCTTTGTATTTTTGCCTTCATTAGAACAATTATTTTAGACATTTTATCTAAAAGAATTTCCATAAATAAATTTCTCTTTTTCACTTTTTCTGAAGGAATTAGACCTTTGCACTTTTTCCAAAGGAATTAGAACTTATCTCCTTTTGCCTTCATTAAGACAATTATTTCAAACATCATTTCTAAAATAATTTCCCCATAGAGATTAAACTTGGTACTTTTCTCAAAGAATTTGAACTTTACACTTATTAAAAATTCCTTTGGATCTTCTGAAAGTGCCCTTCAAAAAAATTTCAAGGGAAAAATACCCTTTGGGCTTTCTATGCAGACAAAATTCCTAAAATAATTAGCCCTTCATGATTTTTGTGTGGATAAAATGCCTGAAATAATAAACCTTCATACTTTTTATGTAGATAAAATGCCCAAAGTAATAATCCTTTATACTTTTTGTAAACACTTTGGTCGAAAAAAAAAGTCCAAAAAAAATGAGACTTTTCACCTTTTTTGCAATAAAAGAACTATCCCTTTTGGATTTTTGTGTAGACAAAATTCCTAAAGGAAATATCCCTTTGTTTTTTTTATGTAGACAAAAATCCCAAAAGAATATGGACTTTAGAAAATTTAAGCAAATTTTTTTTCCAAAAGAGTCTAAGGACTTTGTACCAAAAATATACCAAATTAACACAAGTAAATACATGATGTAAAGTGCCCGAGGGAAATAAATTATGTAAAGACCAAGTTAAATCACCTATCCACTTAAACATAAACTTTATCTTTTCAAAAGAAACCTTTGAAATAAATTGGGATAATGACTTATAAATTGACACTCGTCAAGGGCCCAATTACTTTACTACAATTTTATGCACTAACACATTTATCATACATAAACTTGATCAAGCAACATAAACATGAAAGTGCATATATACAAAGCATACTTAAGAGCATAAATGTCATGAACACATCATATATGTGCCAAAACCTCTTGGGAAATAAAACCCACTAAACCCTAAAATATGAAATATAGTCCTATAAAAGAAGATCTAATATTTAGACTAGCACCAACTGATCAAGGAAAACCCATCCCTTAGTTTATTGAGACACCAATCCCATAAGGAGATACTTCCCTTGTCTAGCTGAGCACCCACAACAACTGAACCTTTAGAAAAATTTATGTTACAAGGAGGAACCAAACCCATAGGCAACCAAATACCCACTTAGCTACTTGAAAAAATCACTTTGAACACCTATTTATACTCTTATACTAATTATTATCACTTTTGTCTTCACTCTTCACCTCCAAACTCTCTCAAGTTGCCTCTTCTAGGCTCATTAGGTCCAATGAATTATGTTTCCTCCTAAAAAAACTTGATCAAATAAACATTTTTGATATTATTCACACTCTAATGGTTCTCATTGACCTATACCTTCTCTTTCAAAGGATCTATCCTTTTCTTGAATCCACACATGCACAACAAAACATAATTATCCCAATAAGCCCTTGTTTTTATACCAATCTCTTCCTTTAACCAATATTAATCAGCTAAGATGCTTTAAATATTTGAACCACTTTTGAAATATGTCCTTATATATTTTACATATAATAACAACACACTCCTTAGGTTTTCCAATATCTCATTATCCCCAAACCACCATTAGCTCTTGGTTAGACCTAAAATAATTAGCCCTTCATACTCACACGTTACATGTGAGACTATTTGGACCACCTTAATCCTTTCCAAATTATTTTAACACATATAACCTCTCTCTAATATACCCTTTATCATTCTATTATGTTTCCATGTCACGTATAACTCAACCTCATACCTTGAACCAAGCCATTCTAGACTACTCGCCAAAATGCCTAAAAACATAGAAAAGTCTATCATATAGAACTTAAGCATACAAAAACTTATATCAAAAAATACACTCAAAAAATGTATGAATATACCATATATTTCCTATTATACATCTCCATGTCTATTTTATTTTTCAAATCTGCTCATAACTCTTTCAACTTACCTCTGTAAGATGGTCACTCAATCTTCCAGTGCATTCAACAAACATAGTCAACTTCTAAGTCTTTGTTCATACTGAATATGGATTTTTAATACCTAAAAAATCCACATATATTATACTCATGTAGTTTATAACACTCTCAAATATTTATTTCATCTTGAAACATCAAGACACTATCAAAAGCAATGCAATTATCCTTTTCTAGTCACTTACATAACATGGTTAAATACATAGTCAACTTTGGAGCTCAATATGTTTGACTACAAAAACATTAAGATATTCTAACTCAATTATATGGATGAAAATTTAAATATTCTCAAATTTTTTTTACATCACCCTAAAATTTGTCCTATATCAAAATATATAAGAAAAATATTGAGCACTAGTTTTTCCTTTGTTAAATTCAAATGCCAACAGTCACTGTGTAAATGCTAAACATCAGACACTTTGACCTCATCTCTTGCTTCCTAGAAAATTTGAAAAAATATGAAATGTTGATAGCCTTATAATTATCCTTGTCTTTACCTTGTAACACACTATTTATCTTTGTTTAGAGCTTCAACGATTATTCCACTTGGTAGCTTTACAAGCCTTCTACACACCCTTTACCATTTAGTCAATGTGTTTGTGCCACTTGACATTTTTACATGCAATCTGATCATGATTTGATTTATTGAATTAATTTATGCCATTTATCTATAACTTCATAAACACACACATGTCATTTATTTTCTATCAAATCTTCTTATATTGTGACACTTGTCACTAGCATGTGCCTTCTGAGCATATTGACTATTTGACTCTAATGAGCTTCTACCACTTGGTAGCCCCACATGAAATATTGAATATTTAAATAAATACACTCCATTGTATCATTATATATTTATATTAAATTCTCTCTATTATATCTATGATCTGATTAAATTCACACCATAAATCTCTTCTTACAAACTTGGCTAGGTATGGGAACTTAGTAAAACTCTGCCTAGAAGGCCAACTTTTGCACCTTAATAAATTTTGCTACAATTCACATCATGGCCTAAAATTTGAACCATATGATCTCATCATATATATTAATCTATAAAAATATCAATATGATCTTGAAACGTTCACACATTTGAAATATGATGTCATTAATTTTCTCACTTAGCTTTATCTGTCAAGATGACTGCTTGAGCATAAACATTCATATGACTATTATAATGAATTTAATTAAATTTCATAATAATTATAATCACCCATAGCATCTCATAATGTATATGAAACATTTATATATCATCTATATCATCCTTTAATTTCCTATTTAAGTCAAACACTAAATAGCCATGCAAGAAGACTGAAGCATATTGAAGCACACTTTGTCATTATCAATATAACACACATGAAACCTCATCAAAAAACTTGGTCACCTTGGATACATCATATAAAAGCATCCAAAAATATCCCCATTTGTCATTGATTTCAACATCAATACAAATCTTATTAATAAACTCTCTCTCTCTCTCTCTCTCTCTCTCTCTCTCTCTCTCTCTCTCTCTCTCTCTCTCTCTCTCTCTCTCTCTCTCTCTCTCTCTCTCTCTCTCTCTCTCTCTCTCTCTCTCTCTCTCTCTATTCACTTTCTCCCCATTTGAAACAATGACAAAGTGGGCTCAACTCCTTATCCTGTGGACCTAAATAGACTTCAAGGACAAATAATAGGAAAGTACCACCTCTGAGAGATGATAAAAACTCCCCCTAAAATTTTACAAATGTTTTATTACCTTGAGCTTCTTCAAACATACTCCATGACTACATTCTTCTTTTATCATACATATCTTTTATGAAGACAAAACATACATGGCCATCAAAAACTGAATAAAATTACCTTGAAAACATCAAGAGAGACTCCCCCTAAGTCATCTAAGATTTGGAACCCTTTTGAACATATTCAAATAATTTACAACAATGATAAATCAACATAATTGCCTTCATATCTTATCTCTCAAAATCTACTACACAATCCTCTGATTCTAGTACTTGACCATTTACAAAGCTCCCCCTTTGTTTATGCATAAGGATTAAATACCTTGTCAAATCACCTAACTTGGTTTGATCAATTCATCATATCAACATGCTTTAGTTCACATCTATAGAAGACTTATTCATATCTCCACCATGATTGGAGCATCTCAAACATGCCTCCCCTCATATTATGCACAACTCTTCAAGCCTTTTAAAATATCTAAGTTAGCTCCACTTCACTCCATTCTTCACCTAGATCATGACATATTTCCATGTAATATAATATCCTAACAACTCATCATCCTTGATTAAACACCTGGAAAATTCCATTCCCTATTTACACACCTTACATACACAACTTCATTATTTACCATATTGAACAACTAAACCATCCATCAAATATTGAATAAAATATTTGACTTTAGGATCATTGTTCCTAAATATATCTTATAAATCACACCATCACAAAACTTTGGAGAATTTACATAAAACTCATTTCTATCCCTTAGCCAAAAACATTTTCAAAAAATCTTTCTTATCAAGCAACATCAACCAAATCTCAACTAGCATCCACCATGCTTCCTCTTTATGTAAAGTGTCTCTTTGAAGCTTAGATAGAGACACCCTTTTGAAATAGTAAGACTAAAAGTCCCAAAACTTAGGATACTTCCATAGCTCCATACTCTCATTTGAATTGTAGTCTTGACTCATCACTAGATTGACTTTGAGTGGATCATTAAATTCATTCTTTACTTTAGACTTGTCAATAAATGTAGACAATAGAAAATATTGAATTTCCTTCATGTCTATCATTATAAAAAACCCATATTTTGTCTCATTATAACATCTACCAACAATATTAGGTTTCCATAACCATTATTGACCTCTTTCTTGCACACTAGGAGTCCCATACACCTTATTTTACTTTGAGAACTCATTCGAACTATTCTTTAAATACCTGTCAATGTGACCAACTCTATGACATCTAAAAAAAACAAGATCATTCATACCATTTACTTGGTGATGATTGTGTTCTTCCTTTGACTATTTTCTTCTCCTCTTGCACTTTCTATCTATTCTTATTTCTTGAACTCTATGAGCCTAATTAAACTTATCTTTACTTGATGGTCTTTACTTGTAGAACCTAATAATGTGACCAACTCTTTAAAAACTATAAAAAATAATGTCTTCCATACCTTTTCTTTGAATATGGTAGTGATCTCCCTTTTAATGATTTATTCTTCTTACACAGTCCTTTATCCTATGACCAACAAGATGAAAAACAAAACAATGGCCCATAAATGATTTGGCATTCTTTTAAACATTTGGTTGTCTAATTGTATTCTTCATTTTGTCTTTGACCTAATTTAACTTTTTTTTTCATGATAGCATCATATTTGCTTTATTCAAATTTATTTTATTCTTCTTCAATTTGCCTATCTTGATTATGACCTTTTCATGCTCATCATTTAGGGAAACAAGATTATCCTTCAATTGAACACATTCATCTTATTTAGCCCTCATTCTTGAATTTGTAGCTTCTAATTGAATTATGAGATCTCTGATGGTCTCCTTATCCTCCTTAGCCCTTTTGTCATGTCATATTTCAATCTACATGATTTCTCTTCAATAATCTTTATAGAATCAATATTTGACTTCAAGTCATCATGTTCACCTTGATTTGAACTCAAATTAGAATTTGTCTCTTCTAACTAAGTCTTGAGGTGTCTATATTCTTCCTCTTTTGAATTTAGATTTGTCTTTGTAAAACTTAATTGATCCTTAAGGATGTTGATATTCTCTTTATAATCTTTTGATCTTAAACTTGATTTCAATGATTCTCTCTCCTTATTGAGCTTGATCTATTATTGATTCTTCTTTTACTCTCTCTTGGATTTGCCTAATAAACTTCCATTAAGAGAACTGACTTGTGCTTCAAGATATTTGATCATATTCCTCATTTTATAATTCCTCTTCTTTTGATCCTTTAGTTCACCAAGTACACCCATGAGCTTAGCTTCTAAATAAAATTATTCTTCCTCACTATTATATAAAACTTCTTATTCTTCACTATCATGGCTAAATACTTTGTGAAACATGATCTTTTCACCCATATTTTACCTTAGATCACCTTCAAGTGGTTAAACATGCATATAAGGCCTTGCTCTAATACCAATTATTATAGTTACAATCATTGAGAGGGATAGGGGGTTAATTAGTGATTTAAAATAATCCAATTAAATTATAGAATCTTAAACATTCAACATACATCAACTTGGTCAATAAACATAAACATGAAAGCACATACATCTAAAGCATACTTAAGGGCATATATCTCATAAACACATCATATATGTGTGAAAACCTCTTAAGGTATAATACCCATTAAACCCTAAAAAATGGAATATAGTTATATAAAACAAGATCCAATATTTATACCAACACCAACTGATCAAGTAACACCCATCCCTTAGTTAGGTGAGACACCAATCCCATAAGGAGTTACTACCCCTGTCTAGTTGAACACCCATAGCAATTAGACCTTTAGCAATCTTTACCATGCAAGGAGGAACCAACCCCATAGGAAAAAAATAATGAACTCAAATACCTAAATAGATCAACTTGAAAACATTTTTATACTCTTCAACTGATGATGATGACCTTTGTCTACACTCTTCACCTCCAAACTCTCTCAAGTTGCCTCTAGGGCTAACTTTCTCAAATTGCCTTTTCTAGGCTCATTAGTTCCAATGACCTATGTGTCGTCAAACATAAAATTGATTAGATAAAAATGTATGATCTTCCTCACACTCTAATGGTCCCCACTAAGATTTAAATTCTCTTTTAAAGGCTCTCTCCTTCACTTGAATCCACACATGCACAACAAAACATAATTAGTCCAATAAGACCTTGTATTTATACCCCTCTCTTATTTTAACCCATCTTAGTTGGCTAATATGATTTGAATATTTTAACCACATTGTAAATAGGTACTTATAAATTATAAATTTAATAAAAACACTCTTTAGGTTAGCCAATACCTCATTAATCCCAAACCACCATTAGGTCTTGGTGAGACCTAAAATAATTAGGCCTTCATACTCACACGTTATATGTGAAACTATTTAGACCACCTTACTACTTTAAAAATGATAAAAAAACATCAAAAATATCTCCAATAAACCTATGCTCATTCCCTTATATTTATATTTCACCTGGAACTCAACCCCATACCTTGAACCAAGCCATTCTAGACTTCTCGCAAAAAGGCCTAGAAACATAGAAAAGTATGTCATATATAACTGAAGAATGCAAACACATTTATCAAATAATCCAATCAAAAAATATATATTAATAGATCATATATGACCTATTAAAAATCTCCATGTCCATTTTATTCTTAAAATATGCACATAACTCTTTCAACTTACCTCTGCCAAATGGTCACTCAATCTACCAATGCATTCAACAAACACAATTAACTTGTAAGCCTTTGTTCATATATAATATGGATTTATCAAACCTAAAAAAACCAAAAAAATGGTTATAATTGAGTATAAAACACTGTCCAATAGTTATTTAATATTTAAACATAAAGACACTATCAAGAACAACTTAATTATCCTTCTTCAATCATTTATGGAACATGGTCAAATACATAGTCAAATTTTGAGCTCAATATATTTGATTATACAAGCATTAAGATATTATAAATTTCTTATATAGATGATACATGAATTAATCTTCAATTTTTATTTTCACATCACCTTCAAATTCATCCTATATCAAAAGATATAAGCAAAATATTGAGCACTGGATGTTCCTTTGTTAAATTCAAATACCAACGGTCATTAGGTAAATTGTAAACATCAGACTCTTTGACCTCATCTCATGCTTCTTAGAAAATTTTAAAAATAAAAAACCATGTATCTCCTTTTAATTTTAATAATATTTAAATTTCAATTCTCATCATTGATCTTTGATTAGAGCTTCCATGATTGTGCCACTTGGCAACTCTGCATGCCTTCTGCACACCCTATACCATTCAGTCAATGTGCTTGTGCCGTTTGGTATTTATGCATGTAATATGAGCATCCTTTGAATTCTTTAATAAATTTTCACCATTTATATATAACTTCATAAGCACCTTCATTTCATTGATCTTATGTCAAATCTTTTGATATTGTGACACTTATCATAAGTGCATGCCCTCTAAGCATATTGATTATTTGACTCCAATGAGCTTCCACCACTTGGTAGCACCACATGCAATATTGAGTATTTGACTTAATAAAATACATTTTATAATTATATATTTATATTAAATTCTTTATATTATATATATGATCTTATTAAATGCTCAATATATATCTCTTGTAAATTTGGCTTAGTATGAGAACTTAGTAAAACTCTACCTAGAAGGCCAACTTTTCACCTTAATAAATTTTACTACACTCAACCTCATGACCTAAAATTTGAACCATATTATCTCCTCACATATTGGAATCTATCCATATATCAATTATATATTTAAACCTTCACACTTGTGAAATATGATGTCAATAATTGACTCACTCAGCTTTATCTCTCAAGATGACTACTTGAGCTTAGACATTCATATGACTATTATGATGAATTTTGTTCACTTTCATAAGAATTATAAGCACTCATAACATATTATAGGGTCTATAAAACATGTCCATATAAATTAATATCATCTATAAATTTACTATACAAGTCAACCACTGAAGAACCATGGAAGAACACAGAAGCATATTGAATCACAATTTGTCATTGTCAATCTAACACACATGACACCTCATCAACAACCTGGGTCACCTTAGATACATCATTGAAAAAAATAAAGTATAATTTTTATTTTATTCATTTATATGCATATTATTTTATGATTCCCTTTAACTCTCCCCTACCTATATTATTGAGGTGGGAACCTATTTCCTTATTGAGGATAGGGGTAGGGGTTTTGATGAACACCTTGCTGTAGAATTGCTTATCTAAATAAGCTTATAAGAATTGAATCCTTGCATATTTATCCATGTAATCATCTACCTTCCTAGGGTAATATCTAGTCTTGGCATTGGTATTTAGAATTTGGGCAACACTTGGAGTAGCAATAGAAGTATTTACTACTAGAGGCATGGGCACTTTTGGAGGCAACTTTATAGCTTGTATGAGGCCATTCTCAGATATAATGGCAAGGTCATATGATTCAGGTAAGGTTTAACAACCCATTTATTTCATAATTATGGATATTTCAATACCAATAGACCTTAGATATGTGGGAAACACAAAGCTAGTAGGTGGTATCATGGGAAGAGGCAACCTATGCCAAGTCTTTTGGAATATCTCATTAAAATCATATATTGTCTCTTTGGGGGCTCTTTTAATTACATTGATTTGATGAATTGGTGATGTGTGATCACTCTTGTCTTCAACCCTCGAAGTTATTAACTCTAAAATCATCCCATGTTATGATACATCCATCAGGTAAATTCCTATACTAGTCAAGTGTTTTCCCTCTAAGGTACATGGCAAGGAGCCTAATGGAAATGTTGACCTTAGTAACATTATAAAAACTAAAAAAAATTTAAATATCCATAATATTCTCACTAGGAGTGACATGGCCTTCACCATTGAATGTGAGAATACTTTTGGTAGCATTAGGGGGTGTATCATCACATCCATTAAGATGGATTAGATTTTTAGTTTGAAAGATTATGAAGGCATGTTGCCTAGCCATGTTTTCCTCAAGTTATTCTTCACTTTCTTGATCTTATTAGATATAAAAATCCTCTTAATCTTCAAATCTCAGAATAGGATAAGGATTTTGAACTTCAAGAGGAAGTTTAGGTTGAATAGGTTGGTTTTTGGGATTGAAAACTCTACTAGAATATGACCTAGTAAAGACCATGAAGTATGAACATAAGAATATGACAAAACAATGATATATAACCATATTTTACCTCAAATGGAGTTTTTGAATGCTTATTAGGACACCATATGTAGTTTTGATGTTTTCAATACCATCATTCATGTTGATAAGTTATATTTAGGACAATGGTCCCACCAGGCATTATGCATGAAAATTACTCAACATAAGTGAACTAAAGATCAATTTTAGACACTAAGGATACTTTTACACTTGAAAATATATTCATACACTCAAAAACACTTCATGTGACCTATTAGAGTGAAAACACTTGCATCAAACATGGAAAGATTGAAATAAATCAAGGATAGATGTCTATTACTTGACTATTCACTATACGTATTTTTACACACTTTTAAAATATAGTTTATGAACTCAAAAATAGATTAAATATTTTGTTTCAAAGGTAAATTATAATATAAAACTAGCATTTCCTCACCATACTAGGGGTGGAATTCCTCTACAAGAGCTAAAATGGATTGTATTTATAGTATATGAGGAGAGAGAGAAGAAATTGGAGCTCAAGGGTCATAATTGCACATGTCAAGGCATGAAAACTAGTTACATTGTAGAGGAATAATATGGAAAAAAAATTTCTCAAACTTCCTCTTAGATAAATGTCCACAGATTTGACACCTATGCACTATCAAGGAGGGATTATAAACATGCTAAAAAAATCATAAAATGTGTCACTAACTCATGGCCTTCTTCTAGACACTTGTTCTCACCATCTACAATCATCATCACTAGCCTTATAGGTCTATCTTCACATTTGTCACCCAAGTGATCTTTAGTTTCTCAATAAAATACATGTAAGGGATTCTATGACACCTATATTGAGTCCCCTCTACCTTCCACTCCATGAATCAGACCTTAAAAGGACCCTATTTAAATTTTTCATCTTCTCACTTGGTATTCACTCTCCATTTTCATTATCTGCCAAAGATTACCTAAGATGAATGGCTTAGAAAAGATGTTATGTGGCTTTATGAGGTGATAAATGGATTTAAGGAGATATAATAAGTCTTTGTATACCTCTAAAAATGACTCTTACCATTTCATTCTACTTTTAATATAAAAAGCACATAAATATTTGTAAATAACCCTATTTTGGGCCTGCCCATACATGTAGGGTATAGACCAATCATGTGTCACGTAGCATGAGGGAGTTCTATTAAATTCCAAACCACTTTCTTGATAAACTATCTCATTTTGATGCAACTTCTTCATTATGTTCTTCATCAAGTCAAAACCAAGGGTTTAAGAGGGTGTTCGAGGGTTTAGACTCTTAATTATTATTCATAAAATAATGATGTCTAACGTATAAAAAAATTCCAAGCTATAGACCCTCCTAAAATTTACCCAAATCCTTAGGTATCCATGCATCCAATCTATATAGGTATGAATATCTAAAGGTGGCCTATCAAGCCTTTTAAGTGTAGTCTACATACCTTTGATGTGTTTGTAGGATAAAAATGGCCTTTTTATGGCTCCTTATATATACCAATGGTCTCAAACAACATTATTACTTCTCCTAAATGTAATAAAATGTATTTTATAGTTCATATATCCTCATAAATGACATTGAGACCTATTAGGGTTTCATGCGTAGTCTAGATCTAATACACTTGAGCTATATTCATGACCTAAAACATTATCTAAATGGTTTATACAAAATTTAAGGATTTAAATATGCTTATTCATATTTAATACAACTCTCCACACCCTTATTATAGTGTTCCAACACTTTTATCTCATATATCCACCAATCATGCAGTCATGTATGTCTAGGAGTGACCTTTGTCTGAGATAGAAAAAATGGCATATACCTTATCTACTCAGCCAAACTGAGGATATGATAGGCTCAATTAGGTCATATATGTGCTTTACACCAAGTTTTATAGTTAGATCACCTTTATATAATCTACAAACTTCACAATCTTCAAAATAGACATGTATGCAAGTCATTGTGTAGGAAATTCTATGTGCAAAGTTGGGTTTTTTGGTTTGTCCTTATCTTACCATATTTTCATGTGATAAGAATATTATGAAGTGTGTTACTACCACTATGATAGTGATAACCATATTCATACATCATCAATATTTTACAACTTCTCAACTCACCTATTTCCACTACCTAGGTCTAGTCTGTAGTCAAACTATGTTGATTGTTGGTGCATGTTATTTAGCCAATGATATTATTGTACGGTGTTATAAATAGTGTGTATCATGAATTGGTTTTACTTTATGTCATCAATGTATTCTAAAAAAAAAATTAACTCACCTCATGCCATGTATTATGGCTTGTGTTGACTACTCTTGTATCAACACTAGCTTGAGTTGGTCTCTCCCCTATAGTGAATTGTAGGTGGTTATCCTTAGGCCATAGAGACCCATATAGGTGATATTAAACCATTGAACCTTGTGTTTCACATCCTAATATCATTTTTATTACATTTTATCAGTCTCACCTTAAGTGGACATCCATGCCTATGGGGTTCTCAATCTCTAGTCTCTTATCACCAATTTTATGTATGCCTATAGTTAGGATGTAGGTTCCATTTTGAGAACAAGGGGACTCATGTATGTGTCAATATGTATCAAACCTTATGTCTCTACTTCCAAAATTATTTAATTATTATTTAATGTCATCATAATTCAAATGGATCAACTTATCTATAGTATATACTACCATCATGTTATTTATAACACATTGTAAGGTCATTTAAACTCAAAATACTTTAGAGTATATTGATATTCTATAGCGAGAAATTAATTTAGATGGAGGAATTTTTATATTACCCTCTTTTGATTAAATAACTAACATATCATGTCAAATCATTTCCCTTATGCTTTGGATACATAATGGAAACCACCAAACTAGTTTATAATTCAGGATACTCCATCATGGGATTATTATTTGGGAGACAAGGTCCCTGTTTCAAAAATTTTAAGGTAAAGTGTCCCTTAAGCTAATTTCTCCATATATGAGCATGGTTTGGTGTTTGTATAAAATATTATGAATTCAAGACTATTAAAATAACACTTTAAATGTTCGTAAACCTCAATGGAGATTTAAACAAGTTGAATCACCTAATATTCAATATTATTTAGTCCTTTATAGGACCTTTCCTGTAGGTTTCATTGCAAGATACAAGATAAAACTATGTATATGAAAGAATTGGTTGTCACAACTAATATAAAACTATTTTAATAGGTCAAACTTTTTTATTTCACCTTGGAATATTTATCATTATGTTGGAAACCTCATTGTGTCATCAACATGATTGGTCAAGGGATTATCTCACTTGATTGTAGGTGGTTGTTGTAGGTAGTATGAGTGTGTATGTGTCCTTCTTTACTATATTCTTCATATGAAACACTCTTTAGACTAATTATTACAAGGAAATATGATCACCATGACATGAGAGTCATGAAACAATGATATACCTTTGATTTGAAAGGTAACATAGGAAGAAGAAAAATCTATAACTAATGAAAAGAACTATCTGTAGTCCCTAGTGGAGTACTCCTAGAAAATTGAGTTGGTTTATACTAATTATTTAACTTATACAAATGTAAAAATAAATTAAAATAATGTGATAAATATAGTCACACTCTCCAAAATCATGTACAATACTTGGTTTGTATGTACCAATCCGAAAAGAAGAGAAACCTTGAGGCAATGGTAATGAACATATAGAAAATAACAAGAAACCTTCTAAGAAATGATTCATAGATCAAACGAAACCAATATTGGAAATATTTACATGAACTTAGATTGGATAAATAGTATTTTCATCCCCAAAGGAATTTTAACCAATTCATCCCCTAATGTTCATTGACCATTTTTGCATGCAAAAGAGAGTGATGGAAAAGCAAAATGGTTTTTTTGGCATATTTAAGACTTTCAAGGTTTCCCAAGTGTGTAATTTAGTTCAAGGGAGTTGAAGAGACATTATGAAGTCTTCCACACATTACAAATCTACTACATTGGCTATAACATAACTAGAATCTACCTAAACTACTATTGATCTTCTTGTTCTAATGTAGAAACCTTCAAATTTCCATTATGAAATAGTTTTTTGACACCTACTCACACATGGGACATTGCATGTTGACACACTTATCTTGTATGGTGAACCATACAATCTTCATGAATGACACTAAAAGTAACCTTAGAATGAATTATGATTAAAAATGAATATGACAAAGCTAGAGACATAGTAAATGACCTCACAAAGACCATGGTACACCTATTAAACCATAAAAGATCCTTATATATGTTTTTAAACTCTAAGTGTTGACCTATTTTGACTTATGGTTAAAATAGTCAATAGTCACACTATTATGTTATAATTCAATGATCTACATTGATAAATTTTATTATTATTGTTGAGATGGCTTTTGATACACTTTTCATTGTATCATTAGATATTTATGCTTAATGAGTACTAATTAACTATTTAGTTCATATATGTTTTAAATGTTGTTATTTCATTTATATTTTTAGATTTATAGACACTAATGATGGTCTATTTTTTAACTTCAGGGATAAGTAATTGAACTAGGTTGTGTTCAGACTTGAGTAGTGGAGAAACATGGATAAATAATTTAGATGAACCAAAATGGTAAATTCTATTATAAAAACTGAGTTTGATGGTACTATTGATTAAGTCATATTTTACATGATTTAAGTGCTAAGTGTTAAAATTTTAAGTTCCAATTCATTATTGATTATTTTTAGTTAGTTTCAATGTTTGTACAATCATTACTTTACTTGATGTTGTCGATTGAAAGACTTGTCAGCATTGTTGAGTCATGATTAGTTTTTCAATTATTTATTTCTTTTTGATGTCATTATTAGTCATTCTAGTTCACTATGTTTTCATTGGCATAATGACTATCAAATTTGACATGGAATTTGATCACTAGTTTCTCTTGTATTCACAATAATTTTACTGAGTGTTGACTCTTTATTACCTTGATTTGATTATCTTGATGTTGTTCATATTAATGCTTAGTATCAACCTCTGTTATAGTTGAAGTCACATTCAAAACTATCCTATTGGATCTATGATTTAATATATATGCATTAAGGAATTCATTTTATTATTGTTTAATTTTGCATTCATTATTGGTTATAGCCATGTTTATCTTGGGCATGCGTTAATGGTGTTAGGTCAGGACCCACCTTGGGGCATTGACAATTAGTTTAATGTTTTGGTTTAGCCATTTCAATTTAGCATCATGGCATTGGCTCAATTTACCAAGCACATGGGTTGAGACTCTTACAAATGGTTTTTATGTTTCATATTAGTTATTTTGGATTGTTTTTTTAAAGACTTATATGCCTTTGGGATACTCTATTAAAAAAATTGGCATGACAACCAAGGGATATGAAATGTAGTTTGTGCATGATGTTTTTTTAGGAGATTGAAATTCAATTAATCATTGATATTCTCAGCCATGAAGAATTTTATTAGAGTTAACTATGGGTTTATTTGGTTTGTATGATTGAATAGGTTCTGTTTGAGGCATATGTATTTTTGTATGTATGTTTAGGAGCCTAGAAATGAAGAAAGTATTCTTTAGTGGTAAATTTATATGTTCCAAGTAAGTGGTGTTTTTAAAATTCTAAATTGCATTATTTAATAGGTTTTTAAAGGTGAATTGTTTATTTTTTAATTCATAAGCATTAACATTTGTATTCTACTTTCATAATGGTGATTATAGTTAAAACCCTAACTAGGTCGATGGCTTTTATTATTCTATGTTATTACATGATAATGATTATATAGTTTGGTCATGGTTTTTATGGATACAAATATTAATATATATTTTTATGGTTGTGTTATATGTATATATTATGCATATATGTTAATACACACATATATATTTTATTTTCTTTATATGGTTGGCATTTTGTTTTGGTATGCCATTTTTATTTGATGGCTATGACTATGTATTATTATGACTACACTACATTTGTTGATGTTTTAAAACCTTATGGTGTTTACTCTAGTTTAATAAATTATTTTTTTAATTTAATCCTACTATTATTTCAAACATGTGGCCATAAACATGGATTTAATGATGTTTTTGAGACTCCATGGGGTTGAAAATAAACACTAGGGTTTTTGGGGAACATTATATATTATTCTTATTATTTATTATGATTGACTTTTATTTTATAATTTGGTCATTATTATGTTGACTAAGGTTTATAAAATCATGATGTAATTATTGGTATGATTATTTTGATTATGTTTGAAATAATTTGTATTATTATTAGTTGACTTAAATTTAAAAATAATGAGCAATGGATAATTTTATTGTTATGATTGTGTTATATAATTATAGTTGATATGGAATCTTTCTCTATCTTTTAGTAAAGTCTATTTTAGTCAAAACTTCATCCATAGATTTAGGTAGGGTTTTAAATTATCATTTTGGTTGTTTGAATCCATAATCTTATTTTTTATTAGTTTTTATTTTAACTCACTAATATCAATTAAATTAGTATGTGAGGATGACTTCCTGATAAATGTATGGCATAATGTTTATAGGAAATATTATATTCTTAAATATAATATGGATTATAAATTCTAAAACTTAAGAAGATGAGATATAATCATGATCAGGTACCAAGTCAATGGATCTTGGTGAGATGAATGTGTGTGGTTTATTTCCTATCTATTGTTTGATATTTTACTTGTGGTCAAGCTTAGTACAGTTAATTTATCATTTCTCCACCATTTATTTATTTCTCTGATCCACATATAACTAATGGTTTGGGTGGTCTAGGGATGCTTATGTCTGGGTTCATTAGGACTACTGAGGTAAGTTTTATCTTCATTGGTTTGTGTGTGAAATTTTTTGATACACTTCTTTATCTTGAGTTGTGATAGTTGGTTGTAAATGGACTAAAATGTTTATGTAATCCATTTTATTCATTATAGTTGTATTTGATACAAGTAATGTTATGTTTATCATGTAATATTGGTTTATGATTATGATTACAGTTGATCATTTGAATATCCATGTAATTTATATTGTTATTTATTTACATAATTCTATGATATCATTAAGACAATTGATAGACAAACATAGTTATGAGATTTTAATGTGTTCTTTTAATTAGTATTTTATTTTGGATTTAGTATATTTACCGTAATGATTAGAAATATGTGGCATTCAAATTTCTATATTTTATTGGCTATTAGTTGACTTATAACTTAAAAATGTATTCATAGCTTTATTTATACTTGTTAAATTATTAGGTTCATTATATTTAACTAATTGGTCATTTGAGGTTAGAAATAGTGTTCTTAGAACCTATTTGTAATAAGTTAACTATTAATTTTACATGATTCTTTTGCTTTAATTGGGTGTATAAGCATTGGAAAGTAATGTTGATATGTTATGACTACATCTCAAAAGTAAACTTGAATGATAAGTTACCTTGAATAATTGTTATTTAATTAACATTATGTTTATAAAATCTAACTGATGTTATTCATTAAAAAAATTATTTCTGTTGAGAATTATAATAGATTATTATGATGTGATTTGTAAGTTATGTCATTAATGAATTTCCAAATTACCTTAATATATACAAAACTTCATTGATAGATGAATTAATTAATGATATTTTAATTGAGACATCAAAGTAAGACCTTAAGACAATAACTTATATGGATTAATAAAATAAAATCCTTGTGTTTATAATATGGTGAATTAAACAGATTATAATCATCATAATGCTTATACATGAGGTTATAATTATTTTTGGAATCTTTATTATGGAATAAAATGGGAGAAATACTGAATTAAAACTGTATAAATCTCCTAAATTTTATTAGGATGCAATAATTTCACTTTGAAATTAATAAAGCATTTTTTAAGTCTAATGGACTATTATGTATAACTCCTTAAAACTCTTTTGAATCAAATTACAATAAGATTATATATAATATTATACATATGTTTTAAGTAACTTGGAAAATAATATAATTAATTGAAGGTTTAAATTAAAAAAAACTAAACAATCATTCTTAACTAAGGCATATTGTGATAGAGGATCAAACATTTGGAATTGATCATTAGAATATTTGACAAGATAACTAATATCCTTATATGTTAAAATAAATTAATGGAATTATATTATTTAAGTTGCTATAAATAAATCTCTTTTAGAATATAAGAAAAATTAAGTTTTAATCTTAAGTTTAAGTAATAAATATATGCATGGGATAAGGTCGTGAATATAAGATATGAATTAAATAAATAAACTACAATCCTAAATTTTGATTTAACAATAAATAAACAATCAAACCAACTTGTAAATGACTCAAATAAACAACTTATAACTTTAAGTAACCCAACTATTTCAGATAGTCATATATTAAACACCAAATGAATAATTTAAATGGATCAAGGTTGAACAAGATTCAAATAATAACTATTATATTTAAATTTTAGAATGAGTTTCAATTAAAATTAAAAATTGAGTAGAAGCATCAATATAAAAGGTTCATTTAATCTTGCATTATATAATATCAAACATACGAATCAAATACATAAATGATCAGTCAATTATCATGATGAAGTGCATAATTAAATATAAAACCACATAATACCTTAATTAAATTTATGAATATTATAAAACTATGATAATTTTTTAATATGAACTAAACACACATATAGTTTTGGAACAATAAAATAATCCATTTCATAAATATTTACAAGCTAAATACTGAAAAGAATAGTATAATAATGAACATCTAAACATGAATCATAATCTCAACTTAAATAATCATTCCATTACCATTTCAAGCATAATAATATTTTCAATACATGACCATGTGAATAATAAATCTAAAATATATACAAATCATACTCAACCAATCCAATGAGCCCTCCATAGGTGGACCTAACCATCCTCAACCATTAGCTTAGTGAAGGAGTCTAAGTCACAGTGTAGGGGCTCTAAATTCAAAGTTTACAAACCCCACAATGACATAATAAACAAACCAACATGAACATCAAACTTTTAAAAAACACCCTAAATTTTAATGTTATAATTCCAATCAACATTCTATTAATAAACTTTAGTGTTAACTTCACAAACAAGGGTTTAGATTTTAAAATGATAAACCCAAAAAAATTAAAAGTACAAACAACTTTCCTAACACAACCCAGTGCCATAATATTTCAAAAATATGTACAAAAAACAAAAAAAATATCATTCACATTTCTCACTTTTTACAAACATAAATTAAAAGCTTTAAAGACACCACTTACATACTTAGGTGACAAAATATCCTTTACCTCACTTTTATACAACATAGAGTCTTTGTGTTCTCCAATGTACACTTCGTTATGTGTCCTACTAAACTAATCCACCTATTATGAAAAAAACATGTTACTTAGATGCATTAAATTATTTAAATTCCCACTAGAATAGTTTAGGTCATGGTGAAACATAATGGAGATATTATCTACTTATTCCCCCATATCCCCATTTCTTCTAGAAAAAAATGATAGAGTTGTAATAACCTTTTCCACCATAACCTTCACAATGAATCCATACAATTTACAAGGGCAAAGTAATAGGAATAAAGCTTCCAAAATATTCACAATGTTAATTAGGGTTTTTACCCAGCTCTCTAAGCTCAAAAAACCAATTAGAAGCTTCAAAAATAACAAAACCATCATGCCAAATAAAACATAAGTCAAAAACATAATTACCATGCATCATGATGCTTAATGTATAATTCCATCAATTAACATAATAATAAATTCCCAAATAACAACTAATTGATGTTTTTTATGGTCTAAATTCTAAGTTACCATACTAAGTAAAATGAACAACACAACTAATAATGATCCCATGATGGATTAAAAAGTCAACAAATAAAACCATCAACTTTAAAATTAAATATCCATCATAAATTAATCAAGGTAACAAATAAATCCAAGATAATAAGCACAAAGACAAAATGACAATGGCACCACTCATCAAAGGAAATTGGTTACAAACATGATTATGTATTGTACTAATGATACCAAAGAAAGTATAGTTCTAATGGTCATTTATTCATCATTACAAAGCTATGTAATACAAATTAAATCGCAATTAAACCCCATATTTAAATTGACTAAGATGATATTAGATAGATCAATCAAAATAGCTAAAGAAAATAGTGAAATATAAATGTGAATTGAAAGAGATCAAAACATATTCACTTAAAATTAAATTATACTAAAAATCAAATACACTCAAAAAATGAGAGTATACAAACCAATATTGGTTATTTTCAAAACTAATTTTCTCAACACTTATTTTTAGAATATAACCAACTTTCTACTAATACCACCCTAACAGTTAGACTCTATCATCCAAACCTAGATCATGATAAACCTTAATGTCATAAAATAAGACATCAAAAATATATATCTAATAATATCAAATGAAAATAAGTAAAAATTTAATATAAATATAAAAATCTAACATAGACACTTTCATAATAATGACATAATAGTCATGAAATCAAACTATCTAAGTCTATGATGTGATATGTAATCAAAATAACATATAATTTTTTTTGAAAATATACATGTCAACAATAATCCATAGTTTATAAGTTATTTTAGATAGGATCATGATATCATTTCCCTCTTAAAAATGAGTTTCCTAATGAGTGGCTGAATAGATACGTGTGATATTGATTGAGAAGACATCAATTTTTCCATGTATAATTGTTTTCACTAAGTGGGTCTCACTAGACCAATGCTTGCTGAATTTATTTATATTATAGTTTAACATTGTGATGGTCTAGGATCCTCATTGGTTTTGATTTTATCTTTTACTCTCCTGTAACCTAAATTCTTGTCCCATCTAAATTATGATTAAGATTAAATATGTATTTTCTTAACAAAGCAACATGAAAAAAACCATGAACTCTAGATAGAGAAGGAGGAAGGGATATTTGATAAGTTATAGGGATAATATTTTATATGATTTCAAAAGTTACAAAAAAACATGGAGATAATTTACAATAATTCTTGAAACATATGGAGATTTTTGAGGTCTAACTCACAAATATACCTTATCACCAATACTGAATTCATGTGGTGTTTTTTATGATCTACAAAACTATTTTGATGATTATAAGTAGTTTTAAGATTTTAGAAAATAAAATCCATCTAATTATCATATTATTTAATTACATTAGGTCCA
The DNA here is from genome assembly GCA_037957365.1 of Torreya grandis. Lineage (NCBI taxonomy): Eukaryota > Viridiplantae > Streptophyta > Pinopsida > Cupressales > Taxaceae > Torreya > Torreya grandis. The sequence continues at coordinate 531,129 of JARHVA010000783.1, read as the reverse complement.
TATACAACCTTATTTTCCAAGTTATCCCGTCTAAATAGTGTTCTACACTTGCATCCATGCATAGCTTAAAATGGATCGATTACATAATCATAAATTTTATTATAATCAAATTAAAATAAATGGAGAAAATAGTCCCACTTATTTTAATGATCCATGACATACATTCACAAATTTATTAAACTAATTTATTTAACATTTCAGTTCAACCATCTGTTTTTGGGTGGCATGTAAATCTAAAATTCAATCATGGTATGAAAAATGTAGTTAAAGTTCATCAAAGCCTTGATGTGAAAACTTTGTCTCTATGATAAATTATTAATTTAAGTATTACATGCATCCAACAAACCTATTTTACAAAAAAATCAACAAACACAAAATCATCATTATTTAAGTTTCAAGCAATGAAATAACCAACCTTGGTCAATTTATCAATTACCAAAAGAATAATATCATGTTTGCTTCAGGACTTAGGTAGCCTAGAAATAAAATCAAGTGATATTACAACCCACTTATATTTTTGTACTTCATGATGATACAAAAAACTTCTAGGATGGAAATGCTCAAATTTTACCAGTTGGCATTCTAACCATTTTGCAAAAAAATCAGCCACATCAAGTTTCATACCAAGTTAAAAATAATAACTTTTTAACTCTTGTATGATATTAGAGATAATTAGATGAGCATAATAAGGTGATTATGAAATTATTTTATAAATTGAGTTCACAATTCCCTATATTTATTATTAATTTTTTTGGCCTAATCATGCCATATTTTTTAACACAAAAAATAGTAAATGATGTTACAATAGTTTTGTCAACCAAAATTTCTCTTACCTCTTGGTAGTGTTCATCAAAACATTACTACTTTACCATATAATTTATAAAATCAACATTTATTACCAAACTTGTTATAAGGTATCTGTATTGACTTAGTGAATTAGCAATAGAATTTTTCTTACCTTTGACATAGGAAATGTACATGTCAAAATTAATTACAAATTCATTCTAGCCATTTGTGATGACATGAATTCAAGTGATCTTGAGTAAACAAATGTTCTAGACTAAAATGATAAGATTTTACCTTAATGTGTTCCCAGTAGAAAATGTCTCCACTACTTTAAAGCAAGAACTATGGTAACAATCTCCAAATCATACATATTATATTTATTTTCATGCTCGAAGTTTTTTTATTCATAAGCCACCACTTTGTTATATCAAGTCAATTATTTCAATCATAAAAAAAAAATTCTATTATTGTCAATTATTTTATTTTTCAAATATTGAAAGTTAAAAACTTTAGTATAGAAGGGATATTGGGGGCTTTATAGTGATTAATTATCATAGAAGTGTTTAAAGGCTTGAAAATTTCACCATTTTCTATCTTTTTATCAAGATATTGATGGAGAAGGAATTTTTGAAATAGGAGTTGTAGCTATCTCGATTAAATTATTTTTATCCATTTTTTGGTATTTTTAAAGATATAAAGTTTAAAATCTTTCAAATGGCATCAATTTTTTTGTTGAAACTAGAGGTATTGACTTGTTTGTGATTTAAATCAGTGGGTAGGAGGAATTTTATGTAAAGTTATTATAGTTTTTCTAGTATTTGATTTTTTGTAAAAAATAGGTAATAATGGCTAGTTTACAACACCTCTTCTTTCCAAATTCACAAAAAATGATAGGTAAAAATTTTAGTATATGGTGTCATAATATTTTGATGATATGTGAATATCAAAATCTTGATCAAATAGTGCCCAGTAAAGAGTAAAAGCCTGCCACATGTATCGATGACTATGATAAACATCATTGTGAGGCTCTTATGTTGTTAAAATTTTTAGTAACAAATAATCTAATCTTAGAGGATAGAAATGCAACCATTGCATCAATTTTTTTGACTAGTCTTACTTCTAAATATCAAGCTTCTAAATCTAGTAGGATATTATATTTCAATAATTTATTGTTTTTCACTAAGATGCATGAAGGTGGCTCCATATCTAATTTTTTATTATAGATAAAGGATATCAGTGACCAGTTGAAGGCTATATAAAAGCTTGTTGATGAGCAAGATTTGATTTCTCTAGTTATGTAGAATCTTCTACCTTGATTTGAGTCATTTGTGGAGTCCTTGGACATGATTTATGAGACATAGACTTTAGACTTTGAAAAGTTGTCTAAATTGCTATTGTAGAAGGAGAGATGATAGGAGTAGGCAGTTTTGTCTACATATACTTCTAAAGAAAGTGATTCTAAAGAAAGTGATTTTTTAGAAAAGGCAAAAGAGCAAGGGAAATGGTTGGCACATAGAGATTATTCAAAAAATAATGTAAGTGATTCCAAGAAAACCAAGTGGAAATGATTTTATTGTAAGCAACCACATCATTTTAAGAAAGATTGTAGAAAAAGAAAATATGACATGGTTAATTCAAACAAGAAATCTAGACATGCTAACATTTTAAAAGAAGTAGAAGAAGATGTATCTACTAAATTTGATTTTTTATCAACACGTGATCAATCAAGTTAGTCACAAAGCTAGTATTTTAACTTAGGAGCTTCACAACACTACACGTGTCACCATGATTGGTCTATAACATTCATTGAGGATAATAGTAGTAATGAAACTATTTACTTAGGTGATGGATGGAAACATGACATTAAGGGTTGTGGAGATGTATAAATCATTTTAAACAATGAGTACACATATACATTTACTAATGCCAGATATGTACTAGAAATGAATAAAAATATATTATCCATAAGTGAAATTACCAAAAATAAATAATTGGTACTTAAGTTTGAGGGAAATAACTATAATTTAATTAGTATTAATGATAAACCTATTATTATTGGTATAATGGAAAGGGGTTTGTATAAACATGTAAATCCTAAATTAGTAGAATAATTTGCTTTAGCAATAGTTGAGCAGTTTAGCACTCTTTGGCATCAGAGGTATGGTCATTTGAGTTACCAATATTTATGCATTTTGAATAAAAATAAAATGGTACATGGATTAACATATATTTAAGAAAATCAAAATGTTTATGAAGGGTGTCAGTTGGTTAAACAAGTCAGGCAACCATTTCCTACTGGTAAAGCATAGAGGATAGAATGTGTGTTAGATTTGGTACATGCAAATCTTCATGGTCCTATGAAAACTAACACTATATTTGGTGCCCTTTATTTCTTGTTAATTTTTCATGATTTCTCTCAAAAAATGTGTGTATTTCCTTAAGAATAAATTAGAGTGTTTTGCTAAATTTTTTGCATGGAAAACACTAGTTGATAATGACATAGGTAAAAAGGTCAAGAATTTTAGGTCAGACAATGGTGGAGAATTTGTCCCCAAACAATTAAATGCATATTGCACAAAGGAAGGTATACATAGGTAGTATATCACTCCTTACACTCCACAAAATAATGGAGTAGTGGAAAGGAGTAACATGATTATTATGGAGATGGCATGGTGTATGATGCAAAGCATGCATGTAACATTTTGGTACTAGGCAAAATCTATTAACACTAGAGTGTTCATCTTGAATAGGAGTCCTTGTAAATCTATGTAGGATATTACTCCAAAATAAGCATGGTCAAGTAGAAAACTTGATGTATGTGATTTTTGAATTTTTGGTAGCACTAAATTTTACATTAATTCCTAAAGTGAAAATAAGTAGTTTAGATGTAAAGAGTAGAAAGTACATGCTTGTAGGCTATAGTTAGAATTCCAAAGCATATAGGTTACTAGATATCTCTTTAAATCATGTAATAGTAGATAGAGATGTCAAAATAGATGAGAAAATTTCCTATTTCTCAAAATATGGTAAACCTATAAATACTAGTAATCTTTGGATTCATACAAATGAATATGAATTAAGTAATAGTACTAAAATGGAACATAACTTAAAAAGGAAAACACCAGAATAGTATAGCTCCATGGTTAGTCCTAGTGAAACAATAGGTGCTTCCACAAGCCAGCACAAATGGCCAAAATGGTACTATGCAATAATGTAAGATATTCAACAAGAGGATCTTTTAGTTTCTTTGGAAGGTAGATCCACAAGATCAGGGAAACAAGTGGTACTGAATCTTGAGTAGGTAAATTTTGATCTCAATTCCACTATTTCACAAATTTTTGAGTCTAATACATAAGCAGATGCTAATGGAAATCTAGAACGGGAGTCTACCATGAAGATGGAGTATGATGCACTAATTAGGAATGGTACTTGGGTTTTTTACGAGTTACCTCACAGTAAGAAATCCATTGCTTGCAAATAGATTTATAAGGTAAAATGTAAATTTGATGGTTCTTAAGACCAATATAAAGCTCATCTTATTGAAAATGGTTATGCACAACAATAGGGAGTATATTATGAAGAAACATTTGCTCCTATAGCTAAAATGGTAACATTCAAAATGATTATATCCATTGTTGCTCAGTTTAGTTGGCTAGTGTTTCAGATGGATGTAAAAAGTTATTTTTTGAATGGGGATTTAGAGGAGGAAGTTTACATGACACAACCATATGGATTCTAGGTGCCTAGTAAGGAACATATCATTTTCAGGTTAGTGAAGTCCTTATATGGACTTAAGTAGGCTCCTCGAACCTAGTACATCAAAATATCCAATTATCTTTGAGAGTTTAGTTTTAAAAGATGTGATTTAGAATCTACTTTCTATGCTAAAAAAGTTGGTGAGGAAATAGTGGTCCTAGTTTTATATGTTGATTATCTTTCCATCACTAGAAATAAAACTTATTTGATTAAATAGGTGAAAGCTGACATATGTTCTATTTTTGAAATTACTGATCTAGGCATGCTTCAATATTATCTAGGTGTGGAATTTTTATAGTATTACAGTTTTGGGCACTCAATTTTTATATCTCAAACAAAATATGTCAAGTATTCTTTAGATAAATTCAGATTGAATTATTTTAATCTAATAGCTATAAATATGGAAGTTGGGATAAAACTCTCAACTAATACTTATTCACCACTAGTCAATGAAACAATGTATCGACAATTAGTAGGTACTTTGATTTATCTTACTAATAGTAGACCAAATTTATGTTTTGTAGTTATTTATCTTTCTCAATTCATTTCCAAACCTCAAAAATAACATTTGCAAGCTACAAATAATGTTCTTAGATATGTCAAAGGTACTCTTGAATTTGGCATTCTGTATAAGCAATCTGTTGAGTTTGAGCTAATAGGGTATACTGATTCAGATTGGATAGGATCAGTTGATTCTAGAAAGTCTAAAATAGATTATTTATTCACTCTTAGTTTAGGATATTTTTCTTGGAAAAGTAAACTACAAAATATAGTAGCATTGTCTTCAACTAAAACAAAGTATAAATCAGTTTTTAGTGTAGGTAATAAATTGATGTGGATTCAATCAACATTAAAGGATCTTTAAATTAATTCATCAACACCTACACCTATCTACTGTGACAAACAAAGTGTTTTAAAGATGATGAATAATATAGTATTTAATTATAGGACAAAGCACATTGAAGGTCATGATCACTACATATGATATTTGGTTTCTAATGAAGACTTGTGTCTTTATTATTGCCCCACTTCTGATCAACTAGCTGATATAATGACTAAAGCTTTATGTAAAGACAAATTTATAAAATTATGAGATAATATTGGAGTTATTTTAGTTTTATTCATTAAGGGAGGGTATTATAATAATTAAGATTTATGTATTTATTTATATTATTATAACCAATATTATTGTATTGTTGCATGGGTTTTATATTTTATTATTCTCGTCAACTCTTTGTTTCACCTACCTCTATATTTGTAGGTGTTTATTTTTGTCATGTATATTAGGATTTATATGGCTTGAATAATATCACATATTATTTTGTATCTCTATGTAATATTTTAAATTCCACCAAAACCATCATCATAATCATTTACTCATACCTCAAAATTATCATTTGGGTCAAGATTGAAAATTATAGGTTTTGTAATCACAGGTCCTTAAGATTTTTGAATGTCTATTCATATAGGTATGTCTAAATAATTTTTTTTTCCTTTATGATGCAAGTAAGTGATTATGTTAGATACATTATAAAATTTATTCACAAACCTACATTAATAACCACCTATGCCCATGAAACTACACACATCATGTGTGTTAGTATGAGCAATCAATTATTGAATTGCATTTATTTATTACACATATATAAAATTCCATACTTTGAAATTATATAACCCAAATAAATAATTTCATATTTAAATAAATAAAATTTAATGAAATTTCAAAACAAATTATACCACCTGAGTCAATATAAGACTAATTTAAAGTGTTTTTCACATTCAGCTACATTTTTAGAGTAAATGATAATATCATCAAGGATAAAAAAAAAAATTTATCCAAATAATCCCTAAAAATTATCTTCATTAATTTCATAAATGTATATATTCCATTTTTTAATCCAAATGAAGTAATCATGAAATCATAATGACCATACCTAGTTTAAAAATTAGTCTTATGCATGTCTTCCTCATTTATTCTCAGCTACTGATATCTTAATCTCAAATGAATCTTGGATGAAACATATGCTCCATTAATTTAATTAGATAAATAATTTATCCTTGGTAATGTATAATATTTTTTTTATTATCACTTTATTGATAATTTGATAGTCAACACATAATCTCAAAGTTTCATCCTTATTTTTAATAAATACAATCAGATCACCCCAAGGAGATACACTAAGTCTAATACTATTTTTTTTATAAAATTTATTATAGCTAAACTTTAAATTCTTAAAAATATATCACATGCATTATATAAGGAGCCTTGGAAGTAGGTGAAACTCTTACAATAATATTAATAGATAAAATAAATGATCATTTAGGAGGAATTCCATGTAGTATTTAATAAATACATCCATAAATTTGATAAAGAAATGGAAATATCTACATATTAGTTCTTTATTCTTACATAATTCCTAAATTTGGACAACATATAGCTGGAAACCCTTATTTACTATGTTTTTTAGTTTTAAGGCAAGTAATTCACATGTCTTAAGATTTTAAATTCCTTGCACTTCCATGATTTTTCAAAAATCATTTGTGTATCACAAATTTTTACCAAAATAATCATGTGTTAATTTATGTTATTACAACCAATCCATACCCATGATTAAATCATAGGATCTTAAAGGAGATAAAAAAAATTATTGAGTTTAATCTTAAAAATTCCTAAATCTAGCTCAACTTGATCTAAGATGGACACCCTTTCCCTTGCACTAAAATTGACCTCCCAACCTTCTATGAATTTAATAGGTTTTAAACTACACTTATTTACTACAAAATGTGAAATAAATCTTTTGTATAAATTAAATAAACCAAAATATTCACATTAAGACCAAATAAAGTACCTATAGTTTCTATCATAGTAGATTGGAAATAAAAATTTTGACTGTTAATAGATACTTACAACCTATGGATGGATGATTGATCATATTTTAGCTTTGTAAATTCTTTATGGTAGTGGTTATCACCACATTACTAGAACTACACAACTTTCACAATAGTAATATTATTATTCATGTGGTTGGTCCATATTTATTATATTGGGTCTAATTTCTATTTTCGACCCTAAGTTAGGTGATTTAGAGACCTTAAATTTCTATTTTGCCCTTGGAAATTACTAAAACCAATATTAATCATTATAAACCTATGATATGATATGATTTATTAAAAATTTTAAGAGTGGAAGATATATTTTTAGTTTCATTTTTTTTCTTACTCTTCTTAAAATCTTCTCTCACTTCTTATATTTTCCCTTCTCTTCTACATTATGGGTAGACTCAATGAAAACCACTAAGTTTTTATGATTAGTTATATTGACATCATGCATAAATATTTCCTTATTTCCAAGTTTGAACTTAATGTCTATAATTTACATAACACAAGAGATTCAATACTTTATTTCCATATTTAGTTACTAAAATATTTTCTTTTTCAACAACTAAAAATGAATGATTTTATGTTTTTTAAAGGCTGCACATAAGTACCTTTTCCAAAAATGTATTTTAAAAATGGCCCAAGTAAGGGTAATAGATTGGTACCCTTATATAAAACATATATTATTCAACCATAAGGTAGTGTGTCCATGTAATTCTTCACAAATATTAGCCAAGTCTATAAAAAACCAAGCAAATGCAAAATAATTAAGCCTAGGACCTCATGAGAATACAAAGACTAAAACAACAAGGCTACAATTAAATTAATGCAATGTAAACCTTCACTTGAAATAATATATGTGTGTTATTAGATTTGGATGTAGCATGAATATATATTTGTCAATGAGAATTCTTGTTGAAACATTTGCTTTTGAAGTTATGGATTAGATGAATTTTGTTAAGAATCAAAAATATGATATACAAGGGGGATTGAGAAATTTTTAACACTTTGTTGTATATCTTGAGCATGTTTAATTATAATGAAATGAGTTTTATTTAAACAATTTAGGATCAAGGAGGACCCCTCATCTTAAAATCAAAATAAATGGCTAGAAATGAGTCCTTAGTAATGCACATAGATCAACACATAAATCACTAATGTGATCCCTTCATATTACTCAAGATGAAGGGTGTAGGATGGTATTTTAAAATATCAGAGGATTAATATAATCCTTTCATCTTGTTTCCAAGATCAAGGGTGGGTAATTCTCCTGATAATATCTTTATGAGAGTATATTTAAAACCTTTATCTTATTTTCAAGATGAAGGGTGGAGAATCATTCCCAAGAAAGCACATATATCACCTATGTGGGCCCTTAATATTTTTTCCAAGATGAAGGGTTGCTAATGATCCTAGAATATCTCAAAATATTCATTAAGGGCTCTTCATCTTGTCTCCAGGATGAAGGGTCGAGAATAATCTTGTATATTAATTTACTTATCAAATTGATTAGCTCACATAAGAATCTCAAGATACTTCATTGAATGATGATGCTTTTTGGAGGGAAAATAAGAATTAATTAAATTAAAGGAAAGTATAATTAAATTTTTAATATAAATATAATTAGAATAATGATTTATAGAAGAGGGAAATAATTGCATTAATTGGCTAGTGAAGGGGAATTAGTGAATTAACCAGAATACAATAATTGACAAGAGAAAATTGACCATAAATATAATTGAATAGACATAATATGGTTTATTTTACCAAATATAGATTCCCTAAGGTGAATTAAAATGCATATATTAGATGAATAAATTACTTTAGATAGTTTGTGTGTAATAGTTTGGAATCATTCCATTTTGAAATTTTGAAAAAGAAGTGATAAAATTGGAGTGTCTACAGGAAGTAACACCAATTAACTTATATGTTTCCACCATATATTTCACATTATAATGCATGTTATTTAGATAAAAATGTTTTTATAGGTATCCAATCCATGCATTAGTTACATCCATAGATTTTTCACCCAAAAAGGTAGGTGAAAGAAGATTATTAAGATCCTTAATGATTGGGTTTACCACTTCCAAGGGTATCTCTTTGATTAATTGATCCTCCCCTTGATAATTTTACAAAACATGTAAGACTTCTTAAATAACATCCTCAAGGTTAATAAGAATGATTTCCTAAGATTGAATTATTCCTTCAATGGAATTTAAGGCTATTAAAATCCCATCCATGACCTCTTCATTCTTGTTGGTTGGATTTCCTTCAACTAGGTTAACATTAGGGACTTCATTGTTACTACCTAAATTATTAATGGAAGGTGGGTCAGCTCTATTGTTGTTAATATTAGGTGAACCATGGATGTTACCTAATTTTTTACCTTTCGATCTTGAATGATTATTATTATGTTGGTTGGCATTAACATTGGACACTTATCTTTATCTTATTTTAATCATCGTAAGGAGTCAAAATTTTCTAGATTAACACAAGGTACAAATTCAAAAAGTATTTACCCAATGATCCCTAAAGCAACAACCATGGTTTCTTACCAATGTGAAAAACCAAAAAAATATTAAAAAACAAGTCAAACAATTTTTTCTTCCACACTAAAGGTATTGAAAGAATCAACATGTCTACATAAATTAGGCTTGATGTTATCTAAAGATGACATGAACATTTTTGAAATAAAACTTCTTTAAGATTAGGTCTTCTCAAGTAGTGATTTTAGGAAAATGGTAAACTTCATGATGTGTATCAATTTTATAATGTATAAGTGTACTTTCATACCCTTATAAATTTTGATTTAAATATTCCCACAATCAATTTCCCCATAAAACCAAATTAACAAAAACTAAATCTTAAATTTGTTATTATTTCATGGCAAATAGATTTGAAGTTAAATAAGGTACTAGAAACTCCAACTCTTAAGTCTTTCCTTATTATCTTAAATCAGTATAAAAAATAAATCTATACACAAATAGACGTGTTTTTATTCATAAACATATATATAAGTAGGTTAAGTACATATACAACATATATTTACTAGGAATGTTTATTAACATGATACAAAAAGTAAACCACTAATATTAAAGTGAAAAAATTGTCACAAGTAATAGTTCATATTATTCATAGTAATTTATGTCTATAATTCATTTCAAGGAAAAACATTTCGTGCCAAAAATTAGCGTCCTTGATAAAAATACATACTTATTTAAAAATTGAGTCAACATTAACATCCTCATTTACTAAATATGAAGTAGCATATCAATTACCCTTTATATATTATGAAATTTACACTTATTAACATGTCAAAGTCTTACTATAACAACTCCTATTATCACAAAAAATAAATTAGATACATATGATGCTATCTAATCAAGACATTTTAATTTGATTTAAGGGTCATAACTTCACTTATTGTGTATCAAATAGTCCATCACTCATAGCCTATTTAAACAACTTAGTAATAAATTATGTTTATTAATTATCCCACCATACCTATGTCATTTAGATAGATTCTATTTAGTTCAAAAATATTTTTTTCCTCTCAGAATTATGCTTTTTAGAGTGCAGAAAATGTAAGATTTGGAAATTAAAAAAAATCTAGTCTATGAATTCAAACAATTCAAGTAAAACTAAGGAATGAGTTGATGACTATAATCTTACACAATATGTTCTAATTTATACACCTCTTATTCAATAATCCTTGAGTCCTTAATATTAATTTTAATCCAATATAACCAATTTTTATTGATTAATCCAAAGTTTATCCATTGATTACAATTTATGTAACATTGTATATTAACAGTAATTATTATTTGATAGCTAGATGAATTTTGAAATATATTTTAGTGAGTATTATCTACCACTAAATGGTATCATAATTAAATAAATAAAATTTAATACATTAACCTTGATTATTAATCCAATATTTTGGTAAACATTATTAAATTTCACCATTCCACAACTAAGTATCATTCAAGATAACATAACCATCATTGTACCAAAAGATAGAATCTAGAGTTAAATATGAGTGGAACCGAAATAAGTTTAATAAATAAAATGCATTAAATTTTAGGTACTGATAATATCTAAATAAAAAAATGTAAATAAAAAGGATTAGGTTTTTATCATACATTATCTCCCATTTGAAATAAGAAGTATCAATGTATATGCATTGAAATCAAATATAAAAACAACTATATCAATTTTTTTTTATTCCATATAATATACCCATTAATGAATAAAGATACAGATCCCAGTAAATCTTAACTTAGTCAAGTCATGTATTATCAATTCCAAATCCTTACCAAAAATTAAAAAATTATCATAATACCTTTCACAAAATTTTCAAGACAGACAATAAGATCTTATGTATTACCATGATAACTTAATCAATAATAAAATAAAATGACTTATTCTAATGTCCAATATCTAGGTGATCCTAACACATATTTTAGTGATTCATAATCATCCACGAATGCCTTTAAAAAATGGTTGATATTCTCAATGACACATAATTCACATATAATATTTAAGACTATTAAATAAATAACGAAAAGAAAGAATAAAATCCATGATTAAATTCAATGACTTAATACTAAAATAATTTTAAATGATTCACATGACTCAAACCTCCATTTGGTTCATTACTATCTAGAACCAAATTAATGAAAAAAAACCAAAAACTTTAGGATACAAAAATACTCATCATTTATTAACAAAGGTAATCAATATTTCCAATTTGTAACATAAATACCATGTTTCAAGATAACCTAGGTTAAAACATTTTATATTGAAATAAAAACACAAAATAATAAAAAATGATATTTGATCAATAATATTAATAAACCATCAAATCATAAATAGATGATTAAATAGTACATTTTCCTATAATAAAAAATTCTTCAATCCATAAATACTTTAGAATACTCATTCAAATATCAGCTCAATCATTAATATGGAATATTCAAACTAATATGTAAACCAACAATTACAATTCAACTAACACAAATATAATATAATTTATAATGTTGATGGTTATGAATGCCATTAAGTTGCAGTCCAATCAAGAACCCAGATTTTGATTTAACAATCAATAAATAATCAATCCAAATTGTACATGACTTAAATAAACTAACTAAAAATTTAAGAAATGAAAGATATTATTTTAGATAATCATAAATTAAACACCGAATGAATAAGTTAAACATTACAATGGAAAAAATATTAAACTAATAAGTATTATATTTACATTTTAGAATGACTACTAATCAACATTTAAAATAGACAAAAAAATCCAATACAAAAGGTTCATTTAATACGCATATTATACAATAATAAAATACATATATAAAGAGTTAATTATCACAGTGAATAACACATTTTAATACATAACCATGTAACACCTTCACTAAATTTATGAATCATATAAAACTATGATAACTTTGTAAAATGAAACAAGTACACATAGTTGTGAAAAAATAAACAAATACATTTCATAAATATTTACAAGATTAATACTGAAAGGAATGATATAATAATGAACATCTAACTAAAAATTAGTCATAAGATCAACTAAAAGAATTACTCCACCACTATTTTGAGACTAATAAGGTTTTTACTACATGATCAAGTGAAAAACCAACCTTAAATGTGTCAAAATAAAACTCAACCAATATAATAAAACCTACATAAGTGGCCCTAACCACCTCAAACCATCGTTTTGATGAAGGTTTCTAGATCACATGGTAGTGGCTCTAAATTCCAAGTTCCAAAACCACACAATAACCCAACAAGTAAATCAACATGAACACTTAACTAAAAACACACCCTAAATTTTAATGTTAGAATGCTAAGAAACATTAGTTCATGAACATTTTGTGTTCACTTCATAAACAAGGGTTTAGATTAAAAAAATTGATAAACCCAAAAAATTTAAATTCACAAACAACATTCCCTACATAACCTAGTGTCACAATATTATAAAAATATGTAAAAATAACACAAAACAAAAAACCAATTGTCATTCACCTTTCTCACTTTGTCTAAAAATAAATAAAAAAAATATTTAAGAGACCACTTAATTAATTGGGTGACAAAATATGATTTTTCTTATTCTTCCATAACATAGAGTCCTTAATTTTTTCAAATCACACTTCACTTTGTGCCCTACCAAACCAATCACCTCTCTTTTGTAAAAATTATATATTTATAAAATTTAAAGTATATAATGTCCCACTAGAATATTTTGGGTCATGTTTTAACATAATGGAGGTATCAACTCCTTATTCCCCCTCATCCCCATTTCTTCTAGTGAAAAATGACAATCTTTCAATAACCTTCTCAACCATAACCTTCTGAGTCTAGCAATCAAATCTCTAAGTACTAAGCAATGGAAAATAATATTTCACAAGCTTTGTGATAGTAGTTAGGGTTTCTACCCAAATTTCCATGATCACAAAACTTCCATGTAGAAAAAACCAACTAGGAGATTCAAAAACAAAAAAAATGGTATGCCAAACAAACCCTAAGTCAACCACGTAATTACCATGTATCACAATGGATAAATTATGATGCCATAGATTAACATGATAATAAAATACCAAATAAAAACTAAATGATATTTTCAATGGTCTAAGGTCTAAATGATCATACCAAGCACAATAAACAACACACCCAATAATCAACCCATGATGGATTCACAAGTCAACATATAAAACCATCAATTTTAAAATAAAAATATCTACTGCAAAAGTAATCAAGGTAAAAATTATCTCTAAGATAACAAGCAAAAATACAAGATGGTAATGACATAACCCATGAAAGACAATAGGTTCTAAGCATGAATATGTATTGTACCAATAATACCAATGAAACTATAGTTCTAATGGTCATTAATTCATCATTACTCTGGGTATGATAAATTCAATCACAATGGAAACCCATATTTTTATTTATTAAGATGAAATCAGATAGATAAGTCAAAATGAGAAAATAGTGAAGTCTAAATTGGAATAAAAAGAGATAAAAACATACACACTTAACATTTAAACTAAATGCAACTAATAAATGATAGTTGACATACAGATTGTAGTTATTTTGGAAACTCATGTCTCAACACTTATTGTTAGAATAAAATTGGCTTACCTCTAGTACCACCCTTCCATATGGAATCCATAGAGTAAGCCTAGTTCATGGTAAATATTTAAATAATAAAAGTAAACATCAAAAATATATATCTAATAATATCTGATGATCATAACTAAATAATCAACTAAAATATAACATTCTAACATAGTCACTTTCAGATTAATGACAAACTAGCACTGAAATCAAAGTATATAATCATGTCATAAAAAGTGATTTACATGACAAAACACATTTATAAATTTATTTTCATAATCAGTGACTGACATATTTTCTTATTTCAATATCTAAAAATTATTGATTCTTTATTCTTTAAATTTGGCACTTAATTACCTTTTCTAGAACTATCTTTCAAAATGGCCCAAGCAAGGATCATAGGTTGGTACCCAGCTAGAGCATAGATATGATTACATCATAAGATAATAATACCAACTAAATGATAGGTTACCACCCTATATTTCACATTAGAAGGCATCTTATGTATAATAAGATACCTTTTCAAGTGTAAAAACCAATTGCATCACCATATTGTTCACCCAAAAATGTAGTCAGAAGAAGCTTCTTAATCTCATTAGTGATTGGGTCTACCACTTCCAAGGGTAGATATTAGAGTAATTATTCCTCTCCTTAATAATTTTCCAACACATGTATTCCTTCTTTAAGAACACCCTTAAGGTTATAATAGATCATGTGTTCATAAGATTCTATTCTTTCTTTAATGACATTGAAGGATTTCATAATCCCATTTAGGACATCATCATGTTTTCAAGTTGGATTAAATTCAACTACATTAGTATTAGGGACTTCATTATTACTACCTACATTATTAACAAGAGGTAGGTTAGCTCTATTATTATTCATAATGAAAGTACCACATCTTCTATCTCAATTGTATCTCTACATCTTGTATTATTATTATTACCTTGGTTGGTATTGGCATTTGTCACATCTCATGATCTTATTCTAACCATTCCAAGGAGTCAACTTTCAGATTAATAAAGGGTATGTATCAAAAAAAATAAAATCTCCCTAAATCAATAACTATGGTTTTATACTAATGTAAAAAATTTAAATAAATGGAAAAGATGTCAAATAGAGTGTTCTTCCAAAAAAAAGGTACTAAAAGTCTCAACAGGTCTACATAACTTAGGCTTGACTTAACTAAACATGACATGAAAGTTTTTGAAATATAAATTCCTTAAGATTAGATCTTCTTGAGCATATCTTTTATGAAAATGGTTCACTTCATGATGTGTATTGAATTTGTAATGTATAAGTATACTTTATTACCTATATTAATTTTGATCTGAGTACTCCCACAATCACTTTTCCTATTAAACCAACTTAACAAGACTCAATCCTAAATGAGTTCTTATTTTATAGAAAATATTTTTCACATTAAATAATGAAATGGAAACTAAAACTCAAAATTATTTACTTCTTAAATTAAATCATTATAACAAAATAATATATACATAATTGAATATGTTTTTATTCATACACATATATACAAGTAGGTTAAGTAAATCTAAAACATATATTTAAAATTAATATTACTCAACTTGATATAAAAAAGTAAAACATTACAATCCAAGTGAAAAATCCTATAAAGTAATAGTTCTTACTATTCATATTAATTTAATTCTACACTTCATTTCAAGGAACAACATTACTAGCCAAGAATCAACATCCTTCCTTAACAAAGAGACATACTTCTATATAAATTGAGTCAAGATTTACACCCATATTTATTGAATACAAAGTATCAATATAATTACCCTTCATATCGTAATAAATTTTAAACCTATTAATAGATCAAAGTGTTATCCTAACATTTCCTAATGTCATAAAAATTAAATTTGACACATATGATGGTACCCAATCGAGACATTTACACTTTTATCTAAGGATCATAACTTTAGTTATTATGTATGGAATAGTCACAACAACAATTACAACCTATTAAAATAATATGAGAATAAATTGTGTTTAGTTATTATCCCATTATATAAATTTTATCTAGGGAAACAATATTATTTGTCTCTAGATATTATCATCCTTGGAGTGCCCATAAAGCAAGATTCAAAAATAAATAAAACTAGTCTATGAAACCAAACAATGAAAGTAGGACTAATAAATGAGTTAATGAATCTCTTCATATACAAGATGTTCTAGATTATACACCTCTAGTCTGATAGTCATTAATCCCTTACTATTATTTTTTATCCTAATGTTAAAAACATTTATTGATTAATTTGAATCTTCTTTATTGGTTAACATTCACACAACACTATATAATAGAGTACATTGTTTTTTTATAGCTAGATGAATTTTGAACTAGAGTTTAGAGAGTTTTATTTACCTCTAAATGGTGGTATACTCAAATAAATATAATTATTGAAACAAATATCAAAGATAAGAACTATGCTTATTAATCCAATTTTTTGAAAAAAAATATTAAATTTCACCGTTGCACAACTAAGTATCATTCGAGATAATGTCACCATCATTGTACAAAAATTTAGAATCAATAATGAAATATGAGTGAAACCCAATTAAATTTAATGAAACAAATGCATTAAAATTTAGGTATTGATAAGTTCTTAATTAAAAATTTAAATAACAAGGATTATTTATCTATCATACATTACCTCCCATTTGAAATAGGAATAAGTATCAATAGCTATGCATTGCAATCAGATATAAAAACAATTGTATCAATTATTATTTATTCCATACAATTTATCCATTGAGGAAGAAAGATATAGGTCATAGTAACTTGTAACTTATTTGAGTCATGTATTATCAATTCTAAATCCTTATCAAAAATAATAAAATAATTATAATACCTTTGACAACCTTTTCAAGGTAGATAATAATATCATATGCATTACCATAATAACTTAAGTAGGAATAAAAATAATGACTTTGTATAACATGAAACAACCAAATTATCTTAAAAGAAAATTAAATGATCCATAACCATATAGAATGCCTTTAGAACTCAACTAAATATCCTTAATGACACATAATTCACAAACAATATTTAATCCTTATAAATCCTTCATGATAGGAAAGCATTAAAATCATGCTTAAATTATATAAACTAATATTAAAAGTATTTTAAATGAATCACATAACTCAAACCTCCATTTAGTGAATTATGACCTAGAATCAAGCTAATGAAAAACATCCAAACACTTTATAATTATAACATACTCATCATTTATTGAAAAAGGTAATTGATATTTTTATTTAGTAACAAAAATACCATGCTTCAAGCTAACCTAGGCTATAGTGTTTTATTTTAAAATGAAAACACTAATAAATAAAAATTATATTTGATCAGTAGCATTGATGAGTGATCGAATCATAAATAGATGATTAAATAGTACATTTTTATATAAGAAAAGTTTCTTCAATCCATAGTTTATAAATCAAAACATCTCAGACTACTCATTCAAATATCCACCCAATCATTATGATAGAATATTCAAAGTAATATATAAACCAATAGTCACAATTCAACCAAACCAAATATAATCTTATTTATAATGAAAATGATTATGAATACCATTAATTTTAAATACAATAAAGAGCCTATATTATGATTTAACAATTAACTAAAATCATAAATGACACAAAAAAATAACCTATAGATTTAGGCAAACCTAGATACTATTTCAGATAGTAATTAACTAAACACCAAATGCATAACGTAAATGGCTCAAGGATGAACAAGGTTCAAGTAATAAATATTATATTACCTTTTAGAATGATTTCTAATAAACATTCAAAATCATCAAAAACTATCAATATAAAAGTTTATTTAATCCTCATATTATATAATATTAAATGCAATAATAAAAAGCATACATAACTAGCCAGTTGTAATGATTAAGTATATAGTTAAACATAGAACTAGAAATACCTTCACTAAATGTATTAATCATGTATAACTATGATAAATATATAAAATGAATTAAATACACTTAGATTTGTGAAATAAAAAATAATGCATTTCATAAATATTTACAAGATGAATATTGAAAGGAATCATATAATAATGAACATATAAACATGATTCACAATCTCAACTAAAATAATCATTACACCACCATTTTGATTCTGCTAATATTTATAATACATGTTTAGGTGAATAATAAACTTTCAAGATTTACAAATCACACTAAATCACTCTAATGGGTCCTCCATATGTTGCACTGACCACCCTTGACCATTACATTGATGGAGGAGTTTGACTCATAGGGTAGTGGATCTAAATTTTGAGTTTCCAAACTACACAATAATACAACAAGAAAAGTAACACAAACACCAAACTAAAAACATGCCCTAATTTTGAATGTTGGAATATAAATCAACATTATATTCATGAAAATTTACAAGTCACTTCACAAATAAGGGTTTGGATAAAAAATGATAAACCCCAAAAAGTTAAAAGTATAAATAACATTTTTGACACAACCAAGTGTCACAATATTGCAAAAATATGTATAAAAAACACAAAACAACAAATAACCTCCCATTCACATTTCCCACTTTGTCTAAAAATAAATAAAAAATATTAAAGACATCACTTACTTGATTGAGTGATAAAATATTGTTTACCTCGCTTTTACCCAACACATATTCTTTGCTTTTTCCAATGCACATTTCATTGCATACTCTACCGATCTAGTTCCCTCTAATATGAAAGATGAGTTATTCAAATATATTAAATTATAAAAATGCACACTAGAATATTTTGGGTCATGGTGCAACATGATGGAGGTATTAATTCCTTGTTCCCCCACATCCTCATTTATTTTGACAAAAAATGGCAAAGTTTCAATAACCTTATATAAATAAACTTCCTAATTGAACAATAAAAACTATAAGGACTAATCAATGGTAGAAAATATTCCAAAATATTCATAGTGGTAGTTGGCATTTATGCCCAGCTAACCAAGCTCACAAAATTTCCATGTAGCAAAAACTAACTAGAAGCTTCACAAACAACAAAACCAATGTGACAAATAAACCCTAAGTCAGCCATATAATTACCATGCATATTTATGGATAAAATATAATGTCATAAATTAACATGATAATCAAATTATCAAATAATAGATAAATGATTTTAATTTATGGTATAACCTGTAGGTGAGCATATCAAGAATAATAGATAACATAACAAATAATGACCCCATGATGGCTTCACAAGTCAACAAACAAAACCCTAATATTTAAAATCAAAGATCCATTGTAAGGTAGTCAAGGTAAAAATTAAATCCAAGGTAACAATCATAAAGAAGAAATGATAATGACACCAACCATAAAAAAAAATAGGTTCTAAACATGACTGTGTATTTAACCAACAAAACCAACACATGTAAAATTATAATGGTCATTGATTCACAATTACAAAGCTATGTAAGATAAATTATAATACAATGACAACCCATATTTCATTTGACCGATATCATATGAGGTAGAGTAGTCTAAATGAATCAAGAAAATAGTGAAATATGAATGTCAATCCAAAGAGATCAAAATATACACACTCGACATTTAAATCAAACTAAAAATAAAATACAATCAAGAAAAGATAGTCTACATACCAATTGTGGTTATTTTGGAAACTCAAGTCTCAACACTTATTGTTAGAATATAACCAAATTTCCATTAGTACCACCCTACTAGATGGACAATGTAAACCAAACCTAGTTCATGGTAAATCCTATAGTCATAAAATATGATATCCATAGTATCTATTCAATAATATCCATTAACCATAACTGAATAAATAAATGAAATATAACATTCTAACATAGTCAATTATAGAATAATGATAGAATACCATTGAAATCAAAGTATCTAATCAAGTCCATGATATGATATTTAATAAAAAATGCATATAAATTTTTTATGTATATGTCCTTTTCAACAATAATCCATAAATTTTAATTTATTTCATAGAGGGTCATGACATCGTCTCCCTCTTAAAAAATAATCATCCTAATGACTAATCAGATAGCTATGGGTAATGTTGCCTAAGGAGACTTTTATCTTCCCACATAGCACTCCTCTCATTGCATGGGTCCCACTAGACAAACACTTGTTGAATTTATCTATTTTTAATTTTAATGTTGCGATAGTCTAAGATACTTATTGGTTCCAATTGTATATTTTAAGCTTCCTTTACTTGAATATTTTTCCAATCCAAAATATGAGTAGTATCATATGTGTATTCTCTTAATAAAACAACATGAAAAAAGTGATGAATATAATGTAAAAAGGTTTAACAAAGTATGGAGCTAATTCATAATATTTCCCAAACTTAATAGAGGTTTTCTAAGTTTTAACTCTAAAAAATACCTTATCACCAATATTGAATTCAAACGGTGTTTTTGTATTGATTTGTTTAGTTCTTTTACTGATAAAAATTAGTTTCATATTTTGGTGAATAAGATCAATTTTCTTATCATATTCTTGATGTATATCAAGTCTATAAAAACCTTGTTTTCCAATCTATCCCATCCAAGTGATGTTTTTCATTTATGGCCATACAAATATTCAAATAATAAGGAGCATTACATAATGATAAATGTTTTTATAATAAAATTCAACTAAGTGGAGAAAGTATTTCTACTTGATTTTTTGATCTATGACATACACTCATATAATATCTACAACCACTTGATTCAACATTTTAGTTTGACCATTTATTTTAGGTGGTGTTTATAACTAAAATTCAAGTTTGTTTTTAATGCTACAGTCATAATTCACTAGAACCTTGATGTAAAAATTGTCTCTATCAAAAATGATTATTTATGACATGCCATGAAGTCTAACAACCTATTTTTAAAAATTTATCACAAAAACTAAAGCATAATTAATTAAATTTTCTAGATATGAAATGGCCAACCTTTGTTAATTTATTAATTACCACCATAATAGTATCATTTTTGTTGTAAGATTTAGGTAGCCTAGAAATAAAATCAATTTATATTATAGACAACTTAAAATTTGGTACTTCATGAGGATACAACAACCATTTAGGATGGTAATTATTAGCTTTTACCCACTAGAATTTCATTCATTTGGCAATAAAATTATTCACATCAAATTTCATACCAGGCCAAAAATAATACCATTGTAATTCTTTTGTCATCTTAGTGACACATAAACAAGAAAAATGAGTTGTTGTATGCACTTATTTCATAATTTGACTTTTCAAGTCCCTCTATTTAGGTATAATTTTTTTATGTCTAATTAGGCCATATTTTTCAATATAAAAGTAATCAAATAACATTAAAATAGGATCATCATCCAAAACTACTCTTACCTCTTAGCAGTATTCATTATAAAGTTATTATATTATCAAAAAATTTATAAAATCAAACCTAATTATATAAATAGTATAAATGTATGTGAAATTTTATTACATTATCAACACAATTTTATTTACCTTTGGCATAGGAAAATTCCATGTCAAAATTACTTACAAATTCTAGCTATCTACCCTATCACGAAATCAAGTCATCCTAAGTAAACGAATTTTCTTGGCTACGGTGATAAAATTTCACTTTAACATGTTTCTAAAACTTAAAATATTTTCATTACTTCAAAGTATGAAGTATGGCAACAAGTTCTATATCATGCGTATGATAGTTATTTTTATGCTCTTCGAGCTTCCTTGACTCATAAGCCACCACATTCCAATATTGGGTCAAAATGCCACCAAAAAAATCCTTGGAAGCATTTATGTAGACCTTAAAATTATCATTTGGATCAAGAATGACAAATATAGATGGTGTAGTCAACATATCATTAATCTTTTGGAATGCATCTTCACATAGAGGTGTTAAAAAAATTTGCCTTTACACTACAAGGAAGTGGTTGGGTTGGATATGCTATGAAATTTATTCATAAATATATAGAAATAAAAAACTAATCCCATGAAACTACACACTTCATGTATGCTAATAGAAATAGGCCATTATAGAATTTATTTATTTTTTGACATATCAATGGCAATTCCATCTTTGGAAATGATATGACCCAAGTAATAAATTTCATATTTAAATAATTTTCCATACAACTTATGAAGACTCATATTTGAAAGAATAATTTGAAGTGTTTTCATGTTCAGATACATTTTTAGAGTAAAACATAATATCATCAAATAAAACTAACACAGATTTATTTAAATAATTGATAAATATACTGTTTTGTAATCACTTAAAAGTGGAATTTAAATACTAAGAGTGTTGCTTGAGACAACATATTCCTACCTTATCTAGATACCTATCCTAGATCCTTTATCAAACTTTTCCATCTATTATGTAGACCACATACATCTCTGATTATCTCAAACATAGTCCCAAAACTACATTCCCAAATCCTAACCCTTTGTGCCCAATAGCCTTCTAGTTAGACATTAGCACCACATTAAGGACGCTAGATCCACATGGTGCTAGTGGATCCAACATGGATCTAGTGTCCCTTGCCTTAAATATATAGAATAGATAAATTTTCAAATATGTACCCAACCTAAGGTTAGCCTAAGCATATTTTATTATCTGTATAATCTATGAAACACTATAAATACAAGGACACTAGACCTCTATCCACTATATGGAAAATAGATGCAAAAATCCTATTCAAACAAGAAAGAAGTTGAGAAAAATCAATATTATTAATCCCTATTCTACCCTAATTCTACATACTACCATCTATAACTACCCGGATCCCAAATTTCAAATATTTTCAATCTTAAGCACACTCAAGGCTTTCAAGACCACTATCATTCTAACATTATTTTGCACTTGTACCAAGCACTAGGTGGGAGGACTACATTGAGAATGATCCCTCCTTAGAGAATTGTTATGTAGTAAACTCTCTTCATAACAATGTGTGGAAGATGTCAAGCCTATCGTACTAATGAACACACATTTTTAGCTCATGTCATAATTTCAAGTAGGATTATGTTTTACATACTAAATTAGTTATTCTAATCATAATATAGAGTTATATATTTCATGCATGTAGG